>CP136064.1:171078188-171678188 GCA_032622095.1 Siphonodentalium dalli | reverse complement strand
TTTGACCTTGAATTGTCTATTTTGAAGGCCAAGGTCAAGTGGGGTTACGATTTGACCCGTCCAAAACACAGTGCCCGAACAAAAGTACCCGTCGAAATCCATCCGGTTTTACCCGATTTGACCTTGAATTGACCATTTTGAAGGTCAATGTCAGGTGGGGTCAAACACCAACACCCCAAAAATGGTGGAAATCGGCCCAGCGGATACCGGGAAATCGGCCCAGCGGATACCGAGATACCCTATGCATCAAATTAATTTCGTCCGTAAAAATCCGCCAGTTTAACCCGAGTTGATTTCCACTGAAGTATATAAACGCGACACACTCATTAATTATCAAGTTTCAACGTAAAGCTAAATTACCATCGGTGCCCGAGATATCGCCAAGACGTCTGAAACAGTCAAATGCATCGGCAGGGTGAGAGTTAACGTAATCTAACTTTATGACCTCTAACGACGTCATAGAAGTTACGCATTGATTTTATCCTGATAAAAGAGCGTACCACTTCTCCTTAATAATTGAGGCAGATAACTAAAACGGATACATACATATTATATATCGTTGGAAAGATGAAGCCACACAGATTCTAACCGTGCAAATTATATGACTGGCAATTTATTATTCGCGCTATATCGAATCGATTTGTGAGCACCGAACTGAAATATATTAGCGCAAAACGGCGTAAAAATAGATTTGACCTCCGCACGTGAAAAGTTGACCTCGCACGGACAAATAAATATGCCTATGTTCGTCTCCGGCCGAAAATACCCTAAAATACCAAATTTCATCGAAATTGGCTTAGTCGTTTTCGAGTCCATCGATTTCAAACACACACACAAACTTACAACACACAGATCTTTCAAAATATATAATAGACTAGCCGATGAGCCCGACGTTGTCCGGGCTATTCAAAAACCAAATTTCAAGTCGATAGCTCTACCCAGCCCGACGTTTCCGAGATCTGGTCTGCGCATGCGCGAAGCTGGCGTCGCACGGGCTCGGCGACCCGATAAAATTCTTATCCGGGGCAAGATACATTCACATACCAAATTTCAAGTCGATAGCTCCACCCGTTTCCGAGATCTCGTCTGCGCATGCGCGAAGCTGACGTCGCACGGGCTCGGTGACCCGATAAAATTCGTATCCGGGGCAAGATACATTCACATACCAAATTTCAAGTCGATAGCTCCACCCGTTTCCGAGATCTCGTATGCGCATGCGCGAAGCTGGCTTCGCACGGGCTCGGCGACCCGATAAAATTCGTATCCGGGGCAAGATACATTCACATACCAAATTTCAAGTCGATAGCTCCACCCGTTTCTGAGATCTCGTCTGCGCATGCGCTGCACGGGCGTCGCATGGGCTCGCCAATACGACAACGACCACCGCCTGGTCAAACTACACACACGTACCAAGTTTCGTCCCGATCGGTCGAGAATCGTAGATTTGTATTAATGACAGACAGACAGACAGACAAACATACAGACAGAGGTCTTCAAAATATATATGAGATTATTGTGTAGTCTGTGTTATCGGATCTTGGTACCTATGAAATACGTGTAACACTATGTATGCTCTTCTTAAATGGAGGTAAAAAGCCCAAATAATCCAAAAGAACTTTAAAACCAGAGTAGGTGGTTCCAACGACTATACCTCAACCGACACACTTGTGGTAGCATCTAATGTACACGTAAGCTGCGGACGGTTACGTACGGATAAGGGCTGCGGTGTCCAGTGTCCCCGAAATAATTAGTACCGTGGAAATTATTTATGTTAATACACCAATGATAGTTGGGTGAAATATGGATTGAGTCTAGTACACGTAAACATGAACTTTGTTGTCACCTTTGGCACAGTGATGTGAATTGAGTAGAATCTAGATAAAACTTCTCTATTGTTATTGACAGATATGGTTCATTCCACGTGCCAGTGGTTATTGATTTGGCTTAAATGATGGCACATCATAGACATACACAGAACAAATGCGATGTGCGGAATATGTCAGGGTTCTGATTGCATCTTGGCGTACATCTGAAATCAACAAAATGTGATTTGTTGCAGGTCTTTCCCAACAAATACAACTATATGGCAACATGTTGACATGGCTTGGTGGCAGAAAATATACGATAAGAGCCAACAAACTAAACCCACATTGAATCAACTATAACTATAGTTATGCTCAATATTATGGAAAACTTTGGTAATTGCCAGATCCATTTTTCTCGGTTTTTGCACACAATGTACACAAACATGGATCTTACCACAGCTGTCAATCAAATAATTATTAGCAGATATTTTCTACCAATCAGCGACTGAGCCGATCGCTTGCAGCACGTAACATTTTTGTTCACCCTAATGTTTATACCCGGCATACTTTCAGTGTTAAAGTGCTTATTTTCAACAACAAAATGTGTTGTCAAATCATCTATACTATATATTTTGAGACTTCGTATATATGTGTGTGTGTGTGTGTGTGTGTGTGGGTACTTCATAGAATCCAAAACGCGTGTAAAGATTGAGCTCAAACTTCCTATGTAAGTGTCAAATCCCACCGACACGAACGTGGTCGCGGTTTAGAGAAGCTCAGAGCACCCGTTCTCCAATCTCAAATCACCGCATAGGCACGGCGGGGGTTAATCAAGTGATTATTTAATGAGCGTTTGTTTTTGACGCATCTCTATAAAGAGCGTCTTTTTCCCATTCAACGTTATTCGCATCTGCAGAGTTATACGGGAACGCAAACGTTATCGCTCGAAATTTATTCCCTGCGAGCACGGATGGCGCGCTCTGTTTTTACAGTATATACCTCCGGTATATACCGAAGTCATACCAGATAATCACGAATATAGTATCAGATTTCTCCCCAGATATACCGTTATAAGGCTACTGGAATCTGCCAATCTACGGGAAATTCCAGGGAATGCCGATTGAGCTCAAACTTGCTACCTACGGGAAGTGTCATATATATGAGTGTGTCCTTTATAGACTCTAACCGATTGAGCTCAAACTTGCTAAATAAGAAAATAGCCCCCAAGCCGTAAATATCAACAACAACGATATTGCTACCTACGGGGAGCAACGTTATTAGCATCTGCAGAATTATGCAGAGAGAAAGTGCTTTCCTATTTTTAGAACGCAACACATGTTTACGTCGCGTTGGTGATTGAGGTTCACAACGGGGTTAATTGACTGTCCGCTCTTTGCGACGATGAGGTTCACGGCGGGGACTATTGACCAACACTCACAATTTCGTCTTTTGCATCAGATACCAACACCTCGACCGATCGGGACGAAACTTGGTACGTGAGTGTAGTTTGACCAGGTGGTCGTCGCTGTCGTATTGGCGAGCCCGTGCGACGCCCGTGCAGCGCATGCGCAGACGAGATATCGGAAACGGGTGGAGCTATCGACTTGAAATTTGGTATGTGAATGTATCTTGCCCCGGATACGAATTTTATCGGGTCGCCGAGCCCGTGCGACGCCAGATACGCGCATGCGCAGACCAGATCTCGGAAACGGGTGGAGCTATCGACTTGAAATTTGGTTTTTGAGTAGCCCGGTCCTGTACGGGGTTACATTGAAAAACTAAAATTAATGGATCGACCAAAGCCATGGGACGAATGCCGCCAGTGGCGGGCTAACCTGCTAGTAATATATATATCTATCTATACTATATATTTTGAGACTTCGTATATATGTGTGTGTGTGTGTGTGTGTGTGTGTGTGTGTGTGTGGGTACTTCATAGAATCCAAAACGCGTGTAAAGATTGAGCTCAAACTTCCTATGTAAGTGTCAAATCCCACCGACACGAACGTGGTCGCGGTTTAGAGAAGCTCAGAGCACCCGTTCTCCAATCTCAAATCACCGCAAAGGCACGGCGGGGGTTAATCAAGTGATTATTTAATGAGCGTTTGTTTTTGACGCATCTCTATAAAGAGCGTCTTTTTCCCATTCAACGTTATTCGCATCTGCAGAGTTATACGGGAACGCAAACGTTATCGCTCGAAATTTATTCCCTGCGAGCACGGATGGCGCGCTCTGTTTTTACAGTATATACCTTCGGTATATAACGAAGTCATACCAGATAATCACGAATATAGTATCAGATTTCTCCCCAGATATACCGTTATAAGGCTACTGGAATCTGCCAATCTACGGGAAATTCCAGGGAATGCCGATTGAGCTCAAACTTGCTACCTACGGGAAGTGTCATATATATGAGTGTGTCCTTTATAGACTCTAACCGATTGAGCTCAAACTTGCTAAATAAGAAAATAGCCCCCAAGCCGTAAATATCAACAACAACGATATTGCTACCTACGGGGAGCAACGTTATTAGCATCTGCAGAATTATGCAGAGAGAAAGTGCTTTCCTATTTTTAGAACGCAACACATGTTTACGTCGCGTTGGTGATTGAGGTTCACAACGGGGTTAATTGACTGTCCGCTCTTTGCGACGATGAGGTTCACGGCGGGGACTATTGACCAACACTCACAATTTCGTCTTTTGCATCAGATACCAACACCTCGACCGATCGGGACGAAACTTGGTACGTGATTGTAGTTTGACCAGGTGGTCGTCGCTGTCGTATTGGCGAGCCCGTGCGACGCCCGTGCAGCGCATGCGCAGACGAGATATCGGAAACGGGTGGAGCTATCGACTTGAAATTTGGTATGTGAATGTATCTTGCCCCGGATACGAATTTTATCGGGTCGCCGAGCCCGTGCGACGCCAGATACGCGCATGCGCAGACCAGATCTCGGAAACGGGTGGAGCTATCGACTTGAAATTTGGTTTTTGAGTAGCCCGGTCCTGTACGGGGTTACATTGAAAAACTAAAATTAATGGATCGACCAAAGCCATGGGACGAATGCCGCCAGTGGCGGGCTAACCTGCTAGTACTATATATTTTGAGACTTCGTATATATGTGTGTGTGTGTGTGTGTGTGTGTACTTCATAGAATCCAGAACGCGTGTACAGATTGAGATCAAATTTCGTATGTAAGTGTAAAATCCCACCGACACCGCCGTAGTCGCGGTTTAGAGAAGCTCAGAGCACCCGTTCCCCAATCTCAAATCACCGCAAAGGCACGGCGGGGGTTAATCAAGTGATTATTTAATGAGCGTTTGTTTTTGACGCATCTCTATAAAGAGCGTCTGTTTCCCATTCAACGTTATTCGCATCTGCAGAGTTAACGGGAACGCAAACGTTATCGCTCGAAATTTATTCCCTGCGAGCACGGATGGCGCGCTCTGTTTTTACAGTATATACCTTCGGTATATACCGAAATCATCCCAGATAATCACGAATATAGCATCAGATTTCTCCCCAGATATACCGTTATAAAGCTACTGGAATCTGCCAATCTACGGGAAATTCCAGGGAATGCCGATTGAGCTCAAACTTGCTACCTACGGGAAGTGTCATATATATGAGTGTGTCCTTTATAGACTCTAACCGATTGAGCTCAAACTTGCTAAATAAGAAAATAGCCCCCAAGCCGTAAATATCAACAACAACGATATTACTAAATACACGTTTTCGGCAATGTGAGAGTTTTCGGGGAGCCGTGATGCCAACAACAACGACCCGAAGACAGATTTCCCGACGGGAAGCGTTTGTTTTAAATTCAATGCAATGTTATCGTAGAGAGATTTCGCGAAACAAAGAATGCGTTGTCTGTCGTTCCTAGGAAGGGGGGGGGGGGATTTCTACGGGTAAATTTTTCCGCCAGAAACAAAAAAATTAAATAAAACAATTTACAATTTAATTAAAACAATTTAAAATTAAAAAAAATTAACAATAAAAAAACAATTCAGAAACAAAATATATGAGATTTAAAAAACATTAAATTCATATTCAAAAATAAAAAACAAAAATAAATAAAAACAAAATAATTACAAAAATGTCATGTTTCTGAAACAAAGCCATGGGACGAATGCCGCCAGTGGCGGGCTAACCTGCTAGTATTATATATTTTGGAACTTCTGTCTGTATGTATTATGTATGTATGTATTATGTATGTATGTATGTATGTATGTATGTATGTATATGTGTGTGTGTTATAGACTCGAAAACTGCTCGACCGATCCGACTCAAATGAGGAATGTAGGCTTACTTTGATCCGAGGAACAATATGGGCGGGTCCAATTTCACGTGCGACCGTCTCCTTGGCCTTGACCTCGACCTCGCTCATATACGCTGATATAGGCACGTTTCTGGAACTCGACCGATCCGACTCAAATTTGGTATGTAGGCCTACTTTGATCCCGGGAACAATATGGGCGGGTCCAATTTCACGAGCGACCGTGTCATTGACCTTGACATTGACCTCGCTCATATCGGCTCATATAGGCATGTTTCTGGCAAAGAATTCCCTAACTAGCCCGTGTGTATGTGTGTTATAGACTCGAGAAATGCTCGACCGATCCGACTCAGATTTTGTATGTAGGCCTACTTTGATCCCGGGAACATTATGGGCGGGTCCAATTTCACGTGCGACCATGTCCTTGACCTCGCTCATATAAACTAATATAGGCATGTTTCTGGACATCTCGAACTGTATATTCTGCCCAGACGGAGGCGATCACAAAGAAATCCATAAATAGCCCGGACGAAGTCGGGCACATCAGCTAGTGCAATGATGTTGGAAATTCATCCATGATACAATACTATTTTTCATTTGATATATTTTTCACAATTAAAGACGAAAGATTGTATGTTCTGGTGTGTGTTATACCATATAGGCGGGCTCTGTCAGACTAATTAATCTATTTCTGCAAACGCCTTTTCTCCTAGCAACCGTAAGCTCATCACACTAATGAATATGTGTGCAAACCTCCATTCCTATTCTGCGGATTTTTCAGGGTATGCTGAAGGACATGATATTCATACCGGGTGGTGATGCATCTCACAGAGCGTGCACATCTGACATTCTGCCAACGATGTTCAACAGAATACCAGGAGATTCAGGTATCCAGCTATGTACATATGTAATCAAAATAAATTATATCTGGTAGTAAAACTGTTATTTATCATGAAATGTTTTTTTTTCAAAATTGCGCGTATGTAAACACACATATATATCACAAATAGAAAAGGGAAACACCAACAACCAGTGATATTATATATGCTTGGAAACTTGAACACAATAACTGGTGTAATCACCGAAACCGTCTACATCGTGATATTTATCAAAATAAAAGTCACGTCGTCTACATCTGCATTTATTATATGGTCATAAGATTCTTCCCCCAATTCCTATGTTAGAACGTAACGAAAACATCGAGATACCCAACAATGTTCACCTAATTAATGAAAAAAACAGATTAATAACAGTTCTGAGTAACGTCAGATACTTCAGGGGTTAACATAACTTATTATCATATCTGAAAATAGATCAGGGTTTCCCCATCGACGTTCAACGGAACAAGGTCTTGTCCAATCAATGCGCGTTTAATTGATATAGTAAAACAGTCATCGCAATGTTTCTTGGTTGACACGAGGAATTAATTGTCAACCCGAGGAAGTAAATATTCACCGAGGCCGTAGGCCGAGGAGAATATTGACTTCCAAGGGCTGACAATTCCTCGTGTCAATGCAATTCCTCGAAACAATGCAATAATTGTATCAACTATATAATTCACTCCCTCCTGTCAGGACATATATGTCCAGTCTATATAAAACACTTACTCATGATCATAACTTCTGTTGAAGGATATGAGTGGCCAATGCAAAGTGACGTCGATTCCATTTGCACATGGGAAGACATCGGTCACGTGGTGTATGACGTTAACTCCCAGACTTTGAAAGTATGCATCAACGGTGTCTGGAAACCCACCGTAACAAAGAAAGGTTTGTAATCGTCTTATTTCTCACAAGTACAGTTTTCTACGTGTCACGTTCACAAAAAAACACTTTATTCAAGTTGGCTTACATAAGATTTAGAATGTCACGCGAGTGTTATTTCTCTTGATGCCGCGACGAATAGCATTTTTTTTTCGATGGATCGCGTATTCAACATTTTTTTTTATGATTCAGTGTTATTTTGTATAGCTCTATACTAATTTTACGCCTTCCGAGTCTGTATACAATGTTTGTTTTCTTTTAAAAATAGTGCCGCGCATTCCTCATTATCCTTAAATTCTGGTTTGACTTCCACATCATTTTAAAAGCTGGATTCCGGGGGGGGGGGGGGGTGATTATAGCCTCTTGTGTGTAGCCTTAGTTTGTCTTTCTCGCGTACAGCAGACTGCTATGATAGTATAGATCATAATACAGGTAAACCTATGTGGAGGCCAAATTCATATTTATTAACAATTGCACTGAAGCTTCATCGCAATTATTGACTCATGTATAATTGGTAACCCCTTCTGAGTACTATTCAAATTCTGTATTGGATATGTCCATATTCTAGCGTAATCCAAGAATAAAATAAAATAACATATAATATAATACATAAATAAATATCGTCTCACATATAATCATTAATATATTATTACTGCCTATAGACTACATTAATATATATATAGTTTTAATGTGTTGGTTAACTCACCCTATACCAACCTCTTGTTAATATTTCGTAATATGAGCTATAGCTCTAGTCGTTAATATATAATAATAGATTAATTCGAGGGTATGTTTGATTTACGTTTATCTAGGGCTTCTTTGATGAAATTACATATTTGCTTTGTTGCAGAGAAGGTTTTTGGATTCAGCAGCATCTTGGGGTTGTTAATATTTTCCCCCAGTTGAAATATGTCATATTTTCTTCTCAAGTCTTTATACATAGTGCAATAGTATAAAAAGTGTTTTTCGTCTTCAACTTGTTTGGGACAAAAGTTGCACAATCTGTCCGAAACGTCTTTTTTTGGTCTAGTATATCTTCCTGTTTCAATATGTAGGCCATGAGCACTAATCCTCAATTTAGTCAATTTTCTTCTATTTGCCTTTGGAATGTTATATGTGAGATAGTCTTGGAGTTTGGTGATTTCATAAATTTTGCTGTAAAACCTTAGTTTACCTTCATTGAGATTCATCATTCTTTTATAATCATTTTCAACTTTTAAGTTATATGTAACTGTTATTAAGTTTTTTAATTCCGATCCATTCATAATTGTGAATTTTTGGCCCACAAATTTCTTTATTTGAGTCAACGAATTAGCCCATGACATTTTTGGCCTGATTTTCTGAATTAGGTTATCTTCATTGAATGCAGAGATTAATAATTTATGTCTATAAGATGAGTCCCCAGATTTACTGACCTCCATCAACCTCCTCTGAAATTTGAATGCTGAGTGAAACATTTTTAAGCATGTTGGTATTGTATTGAGTTCTGAGTATAGACTATCAAGGCAGTTTTGCAGACCATCTTGAGTCTCAGAAATGAGGACCAAATCATCTCCATACAGTAAATGGCTAAATTTAGTTTCATGTAATAATATTGGTGCAGACAGATGGGAGTGCATATATTCTGTGATATCATCAACATATAAATTAAATAATATTGGACTAAGACTATCACCTTGCTTCACACCAATATTTGCTTTAAATGGTTCACTGTAACCATTGTCCAATTTACCAGCATACATAGTGTTAGAGTACATGCTTGTTATTATGTTATAAAATTTCCCGTTTATACCTTTCGCTTAGAATTTTTTGAATAATAAAGGTCTTGATACACTATCAAAGGCTTTCCTCAAGTCAACAAATGCAGCATATAATTGCTTTTGATCACATAAAATGTATTTATTTAAAATTGTTTTCAGAACAAATATGTGGTCACTTGTTCTACTTCCTTGGCGGAATCCTATTTGGTTCATAGATAACTTATCTTCAGTTTCCAAGTATTCACTGAGTCTCTTTTGTAGAATATTTGTGAACAATTTACCCAAACAGCTGGTTATACTTATTCCCCTATAATTATTACAGTCAGTTGGGTCACCAGATTTTTGGATAGATGTGAGTAAAGACAGGTTCCATTCTTCTGGAAAAGTTCCGCAATCAAGTATTTTATTAAATAGTTTAGTTATAGTTAGTGACAGAATGTCTGAACTGCTTTTTATGAATTCATTTAATATAAGATCGGGTCCTTCTCTCTTGCCTGATTTAAGGTTTTTTATTCCTTTCTTAATTTCAGAACATGTGAAGGGTTTATTTAGAAATTGATTTTCTATTGGTGTATCTTTATCGACTTGAATTGTATCAGATATATATTTTTTCAGTAGATATTTGTTCAGATGTCATTGATTGATCATCATGGGTAGTTAGTAATTTGATGTAGTGTTCTATCCATTGTTTGTCTGTAATTGGCGATTTTGCTACAGTTTTTGTTTTGTGTAAATTATTAAATACTTTCCAAAATTGTTTGGAGTTGTTCGAATTTATGTTGTTCATATCTTCAGTTAGAGACTCAGTGAGTTTTTTTCTCAGTTTCTTTCTTAATCTGTTATATTGTCTACGTGTGGAGCAAAATGATTGTCTTAATGCATAATTCTGTGGTTCCTTTTGTAATTTTTTCCCAAGCGATCTTACCTCTCTTCTTGGACTGAAACATTCATAGTTTTTTCTTTTTCTTCTGATTATTAAATTGAATAAAATGAATAGAAGCATCTGCAGTAGTTTTTAAAATGTCTCCATGTTCATAAACAAGTAGGTTTATATTTCTTTGATTTTTATCTTCAATCATATTATTAAGGTTGAGAATTTGTTCAATGTTATCTGAGGTAGCACAAGCCCTCTTGAAGTTATTTGTGGATTCACAATCCCAAATATATTTTCCAGGTAAGTTGAAATTTGTTAAGTTTGAGTTGATGACATCTTTATTAGGTGTTTTCAAAATAACTGATATTGGCGTGTGATCAGAATATTAATTTGGTAGATGAACTTTGAAATGTAAAACTCTGTAAAATAAATTGACAGATGCAATCATGTAGTCAACAGTACTTTGCCCATTCATGCTGAAAAAGGTATTATATCCCAAAGAGTCCCCAATAAATCTACCATTCAATATTCTTAGCTGCATATTCTTACATATGTTAGTCAAGAGTTCACCATGTATATTATTCTTTTCATCCATGTTGTATCGTTCAATTTCATGATCTGGTACATAATAGTCAGTAATTAGTTGTTCATTTGAAACGTGCTTTATAGAATCATTTTTGATGAAATCATGTAAACCAGCTGTTCTAGCATTAAAATCACCACAAAGAAGAATTTCGCCTTGATTTTGAAAAGATAATATTTCATCACGGATGCCTTCAAAAACACCTTCGGGTGTAGTTCTATTGATGATCGGTTGCATATACATAAAACCGATAAAAATAGGCTTATCAGAATCATTTTCAAGTTTTAACCACATGGAATTGTCTGTTAGTTTTACTTGTGTGATATGTTTCCTTAAAGATGGTTTACAATACACTAACATGCCACCTGAATTTCTTCCTCGCTCCTTTGTTCTTTTGGCTGTAGAGGAAAATGGTGTACAGAAACCATCAATATTATCAGGTGACCCATTATACATGGTTTCTGAAATGAAACTATTATCAGATAGTTTCTTGCCTAAGCCATGAACATTCCAATAACCAATTGTGATCATATTTCATCCAAATTATATCGGTGGGGAGATGCCTTGAAATGAATAACGTTAAATGTATTATCATTACAGATAAACCAATATAACTTAGATTTTCAAGTATAATTCTGAATCAAGTAATGTTATAATAGTTATTTGACTTTCATAGATCTGATATCTCAACTCCAGTACATTTAATTCTTGAAGTAAAAATTATGAGTTATTATCTTTTGTTTTAGATATGTGTATATACTGCCAGTTTAATATATATTATGATTAAAGAATCTTCACAAATATGTGTTTCACAAATAACTGATAAATGCATACTATGTTGTAACTATGTACTAATTTGGATCTGAAGTAAAAACCATATACTACATTTTAATTTATAACACAATGCGTAACTATGGAACAATAGTAATAAAGGTAAATGTATTGTTCTGTCCCATGTATGGATACTTTAACATTCGCATATGACTGATTGAATGAATTTGAAAGTAAAGCTGAAGCTCTTAAAACAAATGTGAGCTTATGATGGATCATGAACTAAATGCTTTGTGTATAAGTGAGTGATTATATGGAACCATGAATGATGGTGTGGGATTGGAGGGTGGGGGTTGTAAACTCTGTATTTATCTAGTGAGCTCGGTTGACAAATCCCGAACAAAACAGTAACTCATTTGAGATCCTCTATATACACATACATACACACATACATACATATATCCACACATTACACACATATACATGCACACATATACATGCACACACATACACACCCTTACCTACTTACACGCATACCTTCATATACATACATACACACTCTCACAAACATACACACACATACATACCCACTATTATACCCACATACATACTTACATACCTTCATATACATACATACACATTCTCACACACATATATACCTACTATTATACCAACATGCATACACATACATATGTATACATATACATACACACATAACATATATATTTATAAAAAAAAAAAGAAGACACCCAAGGAATAGCACATCATGCAATAGTTTCGTCTTACAAACAAAATGGATCCACACGCAGAGCTAACTTGTTATCTATGCATGAATGGGTGTAAGATATGAATATTATTGCGCTTACAGGGGTACCGTACACTAAATCCGACAATTTATGGGAAGAACTCATATTTTACTCAACAGAATATATGCAAAAACTTAATGAATTTGAGCCATGACATGCATGGTAATTTTAATGCAAATGAGTTTATGACTCGAGCCATAAACTCATTGTCATTATAATTGCCACGTTATTTGCATCGTTCATAGAGCACATGAGTGTATTTTGCACTAATCCATGCCTCAACTTCATTAATTTGTTGTATATTTTCTTTTGAGTTTAAAAAGAAATGGTCCCATAAATGGCCGGATTTAGTTTACAGTCCCCATTTAAGCGCTTCAGTGCAAATATTACTAAATGTGGATTTGGTATTCCATGTGTATATACCTATCTGGCTACTTTGCTATAGCTGGGTCTGGGCCCATATAGTTAAAAATATGTCGTGCATAAATATCAAGTCATGTCTATTTGACTCAGCTAATATTACACATTTACAGAGGAACCAAAAATGTTCGAATATCTGGTTGAATATCAAGATATCAAAACGCATGGGCCAACAATAGACATAGAGCTGTTCAGAATTCCCAAGTTTGGTCTGTTTGCGGCTTTCTCCAACACGGGTAGGAACCATTCTTCAAGACAGGAGAGATCTGGCATCTACCGGTGGGAAGATAAAAAGTTCCGGCTCTACCAATCCCTGAGAACCAGCAGCGCTCAGTGCTTCCATTTCTTCAGAATAGGTAACCAGGTGAGGAAAGAAACATACGGGCAACGCCATTAAAGGCCCATTTAATTGTTTAACCCCATATCACATTATATAAAATATATGCCATAGTATATACCATTTGAAAGAGGAAGCTTCAAAACATTGTATTATCAACTTATCCTGTGTAATAAACTGTGACTATGTTGTTTTTGTTGAGATACCGACGCGTTTTCTGTGGTTATGTTCACATTGATTGTAGTGCAAAGTGTATTGTTTTCAATGGAAGAGGAATAACTCTATATCTTAATTTGAGTTTTGCATTTTGTTGTATTCTGGGAGCGATACAGGGGAAATCTTTCTATGATTTCAGCTATTTTCTATTACTCTATGGGCACCTTCTGAGACACAGACGCTACAATTGGTGATTAATTATGTTATTTTAAAGCCACGTGGCGGTTTTAGCTCCAAAATATACAAAATAATATTCGCTTTTGAAATTTTCCCGGTATCAAAATAGGTAGATAAATATCAAAACTACCTTTCTCCGACCAATATATGCCCCATAAAGACGCATTCAAGTCATGAAAATTACAACAAAATCTCAATGTTCGGGTCCCGAACATTTTTTTCCAACCTGCCATTTTGGATGATGCAATCCCCGACAACAGCCGAGGATTTCCGGGTGTATTCGTAAATAAGCTTCCCCAGCGTCTTATAATTTCGGTACGCGATAAAGGGGTTTCAATTTGATCGTATGTGTCCATGTGAGAAAAAATGGTTTCTGTTGACAAGAATTTAATGATAGGACGGTCATCCTGAATTTATCCGAGACGTGGCGATGGTGCGATTGGGGGAGGGGTTTCAGAAAGGAACATAATATTACTTATACATGTATAATAATTAATTATGTTGAGATGCATTTGTATTTAAATTTCAATCCAACATCATTATCGTAGTAAATTGTATGATTTCCAGTATATGCTGAATATATTTCTTATAGAATATAGGAATGGGTCGACAAGTATTAGATCGTGTCATGAATTTATACTCTGGTTACCGCAGAGATCATATTCAACCAGTTAAAAATTATGGGAACGTTTTAATGTTCTGACGGAGAACTTTATATAGCATTGAAAAAACAACTCAGTGACTATATATATTTATTTATTACTTGTTCCTTAATAATATATTTCACAATATGGGGTGTGACAATCCAGATTGCATGATTTGTCTGTGACTTCTGTGAGTCGACATCGAAATAAACATTGAATTGATTACCCGTGAGAAATTTCATGATTGTAAAGGATGCCAATCAAACTCGACTCAACAAAGTGACATATTTCATGCAACATCGAGCTGGGATCTTCGTGAACTACGTACACAGTGGAATACACTATTTACTGAGGAACGATATTAACTAAGAATATATTAGCTGCACTGATTTTTTTTTAAATGTTTATAAACTTCCCTATCTGAACATGAAACATTTCACATTACTTCAACTGGTGTATAATTATCTCTACGGACGTAGCCAGTGTAGATATTCATGATATGATCTAGCTAAGTGTATATGCATATAGTTTTTCACGATTTACGTAGTTCCGTCCATTGCATGGTTATATGTTGAAATCAACTGTAAACAAGATAGACATTAGTGTGGTCGTGGTACGCAAAAAAGGGGTCAACCCAGAAGAAATTGGTATAGAAGCGATCTCGGTGTCATTCAACCCGGGAGAATCTCTGCTACAACATATCCAAAATCCGCTAAAATCCGCTTTGGGCAAAATCCAGGATCCAAGATGGCGTCCAACATGGCCGCCATTAGTCAAAAGAGATTCTGACTGAGATTAATTCGACATAATGAGAACAAATGTTGCCATATTAATACAAATGTATACATTTTGCGAAGGTAAAGTATTATGCCACATATCTATAGAAAAAATGGAACCCCTCGCCCCAGATGGCTGCCAAAATGGTGGCCTAAACTCGAAAATTTGAAAAAAAATTGCCTAATATCTTAAAGATCAATTCCTGTTGTTTGATAATGGTTCAGACTGACATTGATTAGTCATATTCATGTTAATTCATCATTGGAGTAATGAAAGATACCATAAATGGGGTCCCAGACTCATATACACCCTCAAAAATTTGATTTTACAGAACGCGGTATAAAATTCCACAAATATCGCCATTGGGATTCCAGTCGTATATCAACAAGAAATGGACAGAACTGTACAATGTAAGTTGGGCATACCATTATCTATAATTGCTCCAAATTGGCGCTTTGTCTTAAAATGGCTGCCAAAATGGCGGTCAAAATATGGAAAATGGCAGATATTTAGAATGGTCGTCAGAGGGTTAGACCCAGAAGGAATTGGTAAAGAAACGGTTTTGTTGTCATTCGACGCGGGAGAATCTCGTGTATAACATATCCAAAATCCGCTTTTGGGAAAATACAGAATTCAAGATGGCGTCCAACATGGTCGCCAATAATAATGAAAATGGCAAATATGTAGTTATTCACGAAAACCCATTCGACAAAACGCCAATTCGGCACCAATACACATCATTGATTGAAATCAATGTTTTTTGTGGGTATGAGTAGCCAATCACGAATCAAAATGCTAAGATGGCTACCAAAATGGCCACCGAAAATTGTCGAAATTTAGGTTCTGCTCAGAGGAAAGCCGAAACAACACTTCGGTTGTGAGCTAACGATGACAGACCTATTAAACATGTTGCCAATAATCTACTACCACAATCAGTTCAGCCCGAAATGTTCCAACTAAGCAGTATCTACTGCAGGAACCAACACGGTGTCCACTTATTACGAGGGACTATCTGGAAATTAATTAAAAAGAAATTGAATTGCTACGAATCTGGATTATTTGAAAACACAGTGTCAACATTTCTACTTATAACGACTATTCGGAACATCAATTATATGGGCATCGGTGGTCTAGTACGGAAGCATCAGGCTATAATAGGTTTTCCAGTGCTGGCGAAAGTGAAAAGGACAGGAGGGAAAAGCGAATAATCTGAGGTTTACTTAATTGGTGGGCAAGTTGGTTATCGGAGCTGGAGAGTTTCAAAGTAACATTATTTTCTTCAATATCAAGAGGAAAAATTAAAATTCGCACGTACATTGTATACCCTTCACACTTTATGTGACAATTCCGTGTCATGCGATTGTGGGTATATACATGTGGATAGAAACATTCTAGTACATATATAGACGCACCTATATCTTCTACACATTTAGTGAATTTCATCAATGATATGTAGACACAATGTGCGTCACGGCTGGATCTGACCCGTAGGCGTAAAGGTATCAACCATTTAGCTTGATTAACTGGCATTTCAAGGTTGTCATTGGATAGAAATGCCACATGAACATGGTGATTAACAACATGTTTGTCTAAGAAATGTGAACAATGAACATGTTATTTTCCGGATGTTAGACAATCAAACTGCCACATAAGGCGTTCATTCATGCTCATCAGAGCACGAACTATGTGCAAATTAATGACACGAAACTATTTCATGCGGACGATGTACTCTAGACCTACATCCAACGTCATTTCCTATTAACTTTTATTGTTTGTACGGACGGTTTCGAGGTTTGAAAATCCCGCTTGTCCAAGAAAACCTCCACATACTTACGGAGTCGATGTGTAAACAATGTATGGGAATAGTTTCTTCATACATATATGTATTTGGCACACGTATTTTCTAGAACATAAGAGATCACCATTTACCGGAGAGTTGATATCTGGGAAGAGATCAGAGTAAAACTACTTTTCTTACATGTCGAAATGGGGAATCCATGGGCTACATTTAGTTCCAGCTTGAAACTTGAAAATGATGGCCGAGCCCGAATAGTTAATATTTCGTCGCATCAGTGCTATAATGTAACCCACATTTTCAACTTTCCGAGAAAATGAAGGTTGAAGTTTTTAGACAACATTTCTCCTAATGTTGACAAAGCATGACGTATTGTTGTATTTATCCCAATGAAAACTGACATTAGCTGTTCATTGAACCACATATTGTTTTCTGTTTATTCCCTCGTTTTCTTTTAAAAAGCAATAGCTTGTTTGGAGATATGACATTTTGCGTATGCCAGTGACGATTCGTTTCCGTGCTATAATGAAGTTGTGCTAATAAATGCAGATTAAGCTAAATATGGTGGCAATCGCATGTGTCTATGAACTAAAAAGTACCTATTCTACACTATGAAAATTCACCCATGTGCATCATCATACAGAAATGTGTGGAACAATCACAAAATTTAAATCACCAAATGATCACGCGACTAACATGGATATACTGGCTTATAGCACACATTTTAGAATTCACAAACACAAAACAGAAGTCACGTGAACAACCTGAAGCGTCCGATTGGCTGCTGTTGGACATACGACCTCATAGTACGAATAATTGTAAAGATCGCTGGATATACGACATTTGCTTCACTGGTTTGTGCGAATATTTGTCATCCAATGCAAGGACAGTTTGGCCCATCGGATTGGATTTTTTCTCACGATTCGAATGGTATCAAATACTTATTTCCCGCCATAATGGATATACGACATTATAGCACTGATGAGTCGAGATTTTGTCAACCCGCGGGAAGCCACCAAAAGATTGAAAATAAATAGTTTTGATGTATATGAGCCACATACATGTATATGAGCCAACTATCAACTGCATCCACCACTCACAACTTCCATTATGTGATAAGCTGGGCAGAGTCTACCATTTTCGTTTTGGAAGCCATATTAGATAAAATTTATTGTTTCTTTTGGTCTATTTGAGATGGAATGTTCACAAATAAAAGAAACGATCAATTATTTTGTAGACAAGATCTGCTCATCCCTAAATATCAAATGTGACCAGAACCCCAAAGTCGATTTTGGTTAAATTTCATACCGCATTCGTTATAA
The DNA here is from genome assembly GCA_032622095.1 of Siphonodentalium dalli. Lineage (NCBI taxonomy): Eukaryota > Metazoa > Mollusca > Scaphopoda > Gadilida > Siphonodentaliidae > Siphonodentalium > Siphonodentalium dalli. Next base: position 171,659,857 of record CP136064.1, on the reverse strand, counting down.
CTTATTAGTGAAGGACCGGAGTAAACTATGATCTAATCTATTAGAAATGTCATTGCTGTAATGATCAGTTGACACGATCATTGAAAGAATATACCCATTGTTTCCCAGTTCAGAGAGCAACAAGTGATAAACAGAAGTGATAGAAAATAGTATTTTTCACATCGGGTGACCATTTTGGCAGCCATTTTTGGTACTGATTTTTAAGTTTTTACATAGAGCTAGCATAATGGCATCATAAAGAGGTATTCATTCGTATTTATTTAGTCAATTTTATTCATCAACCACTACTTATAATGAATTGAATGACACTGTGATCAATATCCGCCATTTTCCATATTTTGACCGCCATTTTGGCAGCCATTTTGAGACAAAGCGCCAATTTGGGTTTCATTGAATTGGAGTATTTATAGATATTGGTATGCCCAACTTACATTGTACAGTTCTGTCCATTTCTTGTTGATATATGACTGTAATCACAATGGCGAGTTTTGTGGAATGTTATACCGCGTTCTGTAAAATCGAATTTTTGAGGGTGTAGATGAGTCTGGGACCCGATTTATGGTATCTTTCATTGCTCCAATGATGAATTAACATGAATATGACTAATCAATGTCGCCAGTCTGAACCATTATCAAACAACAGGAATTGATCTTTAAGATATTAGGCAAAAACTTCAAATGTTCGAGTTTAGGCCGCCATTTTGGCGGCCATCTGGGACAATGGGTTCCATTTTTGCCATAAACAGGTGGCTCAACATTTTACCTTTGCAAAAATGTATACATTTGTATACATATGACAACATTTGTTCTCACTGTTATCGAATTAATCTCAGTCAGAGTATCTTTTGACTAACGGCAGCCATGTTGGACGCCATCTTGGATCCTGAATTTTGCCCAAAGCGGATTTTAGCGGATTTTGGATATGTTATTCACGAGATTCTCCCGCGTCGAATGACACCAAAACCGCTTCTATACCAATTTCTTCCGGGTCGAACCCTCTGACGACCACACTATAATTATCTACTTGGATTAACTGTTTTGAATATATTTTTTTTAACACACGGAAAAATTAGACATCATATGAAAGTAGAAGATGTGAGCCTTGTGTTCCGCACTGCTGTATAATTTGAAAGTTGTGTCATGGGAACGGCGTGTAAACAATGTAGACACATTTTGGGGAAAAATAAATTAAAATAAATTTTATCCTATTCTACTACTGAAACCGATGGTGAAGACGTTGTTTTTTTGGGTGTTATGTCGATTTTCTAACTATTCCAATATCAAATGGGGTAACAGGTGTGATATGGCCATGTTGGGACAGACATTGTACATAATTATATGGTTTACGACTAAGCATTATTTGTGTATATTTCATTTTTATTTCATTTCATTGCTAACTTGGCGATAGTTGGTGCATGCACCTAAAGCCACGTGTCACAGAAATTAGCACTTTTCAATACCAATTGTCACCATGGATGCCATTTTGAATAGAACATTTTGCTCTAAGCAGATTTATCGGATTTTTGATATGTTGTAGAGGATATTATTATTAATCCTCTTCAAAATATTTTGATATCTTTTTTTTTTCACCACCTGGGTAGGTACTCAATCCGATCAGACGCTCCTAAATTACTATTTCTTTGGTTTCGGGGGTAAAAAAAATATTTGACTCGAGCTCAGAGTGATCAGATATCGATTGTTGAAGTTTGTTATTTCCCGAGATGTGTAATAATATGTGGCCCAGAAACACGTGGTCAAGCGTAGGGTCTCGGACAAAACTGCGGATGAACATGGATAAGTCTAAAGTCAAGTAGTAATACGGTCAAATTTTTTGATACTTTAGTGATAATACGGCCATATTTTGTTGAACAAAATGTTGATAAACAACAAGTTTTTGGAAATTCGATACTATAGTTGACAGTGATTAGCATTATTTTGTTGCAATACATCGATTCTGATAACTAAAGCGTATTTTGAAGAAATGTTGTTGCTGTTGTATCTTGATGGTATGGGGACCGTCTGTTCGGATTGAGTACCTTTTAAAAGAACTACGGAATTGAACTAACTGCAGTTCATCGACACACTCAACTGAAAAGTATTGCCTACAAAATTGCGATTAGAGTATATTTGAGAAAAATCAATGTGTTCCAAGGATCAATGTAAATGACTAAAATTCATGTTGACATTGTGTAACAAACTGGAAAACCGTGCTATCGTCACATCCTTGTCAACAGAGGTTATTATCTCGCTTGGACAAATAGGATCCAACGGAAACACATTATCGCGTACCGAAAATGATAGAGACGCTGGGGAAACTTGGAGAATATTACGTCACAAACATGGCGGTATCGAGAATGCACTCATTTCCGAAAACACACGAGCGCTGCCGGCATCACTCGGAAGATCGGCTGATTAGAAAAATTTAACCGGAACAGCGAAACGATATCAAATTTACGCAAAAATATAAATAACAAAACGCGTTTTTAGCGCTAGATCGACGAATTAGCTCTGGAATAGTTTGCATATATATGCATGTTTTGAGACCCCTTTTCTCGAATTACGTACACAAAAATTTTAGGGTTCGAATGAGCCATGTCCTGTTTAACCATATTTTATGTCATAGATTGTTATTAAAACCATATATCAAGGCACTATAAAACAATCGGTGACTCGAAAATTAAATGGGCATTTGAATGCATGTATGCCAAGAAAAAGGTTTGCCTACATTTATGGATTCGTATTTACAAATCGTGACGGTAATTAAATTTTAAATTCTCAGGCAAATATCTCTCAATCGAGGAGGAATCACCCTCAAACGGACATGGCTCATTCGAGCTTCCAACTTCTGTCTACGTAATTTGGAGGGATGTGTGAGATATGTTGACAAATACACGAACTATTGATATACCTGTTCCATATGTTCCGAAAAATACTTTCCATGGTCACAGCCATTTTCCAGCTGTTTTTAAATTTTCGCGCAGAAGTGAAATAAATGCTCTTTTTTTCCTACTATATATATATCAGTAATAGACTAACACGGAACGCTCTTTTCTGTTTCGTGTCGTGCAACTGATTGTTGGGACCCAGACATCGGGTTCAAAGTTGTATTTTTCATGACTTCAATGCATCTGGGACATATAAGGCTCGTAGAAAGTAGTTCAAGTATTTATCGACCTATTTCGATACCGGGGACAAATCAAAAGCGAATATATATTATGTGTATTTTTTAAGTGCAAACCACCAAGTGGCTTCACATCGACAGGGGACAGAACAAATGTATGATGCATTGTTTCCGCTGGTTAAAGGTCTGAGTCTGATTTGGAAACATTACATTGCATGACTCAGTCAGTCAGACACTCATTTTAGTTGAATAGTGTCAGTCCGGTGCATCAATTTCTAAGAGGAAAATTACAGTATTGTCGGATTTTTTTTTACCTTTTTGTTTCAATCAATATGATTGTTGATAGATAAGATAAGACGAGATATCTCTATTTCGTAGCACTGTAAATCGAGACGGATCGAGTGTTATTATACTATCGGCACAACTGATTTTACACAACTGATGGATTTTACACACCAAAGTGAAGAGCATTTTAAATGACTGTGTGTTATCGTATTTGTGGATAGGACAGAATCCCGACATAGGCTTAAATATAACTATATCGCTGGTGAAACAGAAACTGACTGATCAATGTATCAGTTTGGCAAGAGTCATGTAAACGCTCAAGTCGAGGAAAACTATACAGGATATTAAAACCGGACTTTGATCAGGAATATTACATCACCGAGTTTCGTGATGACATAATATTTACTCCAGCTCAATTCAGAACAAGCAACCACTCATTACCATTAGAAAAGGATAGGTGGAATAGTACACCCCTGATGATCGAATTTGTACATTATGTAACAACGGTCAACAGTTTTTACTGTCAATCATTATCAACAGAGCGAAAAATTATGGTGCACAAGTTATATTGGAGCTATGAAACTCTGTAAATTTGTGAAGATTATGGAGGGTCGATTGGGCACTTGGTGAGGTCGGAGAGATGCCGCATACTATGCCTCCCACGGTTGTGCCCAGAGGTGTGGGGTCCTTGTTGGCCTTATCTATAGTGACTGGTCTACCCTGATTGTTTTCTTTCAATCATTGATGAGAATCAGGATGTTCGTCGTTAGAACGTTCAAAGTCCGTACGCGTTTCCGGGACAAGTTTTGGATACTGCTTTGGCATAGAAATTTCCGTGAAAATAACATAGTCCCATTCACGTGCTTCCACAGACCTGCGGCTGACGCATGCGGCCAACGCATCAGATTTAAATAAAAGTTTTGAAATCGGTTGCGTTTAACTGCGTCAGCCGAAACGCCAATGATATATGTATTATTTGAAACGTTGCGCCTATTGCCCTATATAACCACATGCGTTGGCCGCATGCGTCATCCCCAGGTCTGTTAAAGCAGCTTAAAATATTTTATCTTTTCTCGCCTCCAATTTCAGTACTACGAAACGCGCGTATACAAACTAATTACTTTCTTTCATCTGGTTGGCAGTTTGACGTTTTTCACTTCTTATCGAACTGTGTGTTCGTGAGACATCAATTGGCCCGTTTGAGGTATATTTACCCACAATTGATACACTATATATAGTGTTAGAACTCGCTCCTAGCTTTAGTTATACCAAGACTACATGTCGTTTAAAGGTACTCAATGCGATTCGATGTTCCCCATATCATCAGATTCCAACAACAACAATAACAACATTTTTTGAAATGCCGCTTCAGTTATCAGAATCGATTAATTGTCCAAAAATAATCAAACTACAGTCAACTATAGTATACAATTACCCAAAACGTTATTTATCAACATTTTGTTCAACGAAATTTGGCCGGATTGTCAAACATCTTAACACCCAAAGCCACTTGATTTTAGAGTTATCAATCTTCATTCGCAATTTGGTCCGAGACAGTCGGCTTGACGAATATTTGCCATGCCGCCAAAAATTACATATCTCGGGAAATAAACAATTTAAAAAATCGATATATGATCACTCTGATCTTTAATGGGTGGGTCACTCGGATCGGATCAAATATTTCTTACCTCTGAAAGCCAAAGAAATAGTAATTTGGGAGCGTTAATTCGGAGTATGCATCTTTAATTCTCAGGCCTTCTTAGCCAATGCAAACTTCGGCGCAGAAGACGATGTGACAACGAATTCTACGATCTACCGCTGGCACAAACGTCTGAGGAAGTTCAAGCCCTTTCAGAATATTCTCACTTATAAAGCGAGGGATTGTGTTCATTTTTCGATCGAAGGCATTCACTTCCTCGCCGTGGCTAACTATGCTAAAGGTGAGAATTATCAAAGCCTCAGCACACAATCCTCAAGCCTGAAATTTAACCCTTTCTATACTGAATATAATATCCCATTCATTTATAACAATATACATCAATGGAATGATGAATATAACGTTGTATCCATTTGTAAATCATTGGAGGGGGCGAGGCCAAAATATATACCAGCACGACATTATTTGGAAGATCCATCAGGATGGAAATTCTACAAACCATTAGCTGCGAGAAACCCCAACTTCAAAAATGTCTAGGTATTTTGATTAAAAAAGGACTGAAAAGGATCGACAAATAACGACGGTGATTATAATAATAAGGATGATGACGACGACGATACTAATGACGATGATGATGATAATAATGATGACGACGACGATACTAATGACGATGATGATGATAATAATGATGACGACGACGATACTAATGACGATGATGATGATAATAATGATGACGACGATAATAATGACGATGATGATGATGATGATAATAATGATGATGATGATGATGATAATAATGATGATGATGATGATGATGATGATAATAATGATGATGATGATAATAATGACGATGATGATGATAATAATGACGATGATGATGATAATAATGATGACGACGACGATACTAATGATGATGATAATAATGATGACGACGACGATACTAATGACGATGATGATGATAATAATGATGACGACGACGATAATAATGATGATGATAATAATGATGATGATGATGATAATAATGATGATGATGATGATGATAATAATGATGATGATGATAATAATGACGATGATGATGATAATAATGATGATGATGATGATAATAATGATGACGACGACGATACTAATGACGATGATGATGATAATAATGATGACGACGACGATAATAATGACGATGATGATGATAATAATGATGATGATAATAATGACGATGATGATAATAATGATGATGATGATGATAATAATGACGATGATGATAATAATGAGGATGCATGGCGATAATGAAATGGCGAAGATAATAATGACGATGATGATAACAATGATGATGATGATAACGATGATGATGGTGACGATGAGGATGAAGACGATGGTGATGCATGGCGATGATGATGGTGACGATGACTGCATGATAGTGGTGATAATGGTGATGATGATGGTGGTGGTGACGATGAGGATGAAGACGATGGTGATGCATGGCGATGATGATGGCGATGATGACTGCATGATAGTGGTGATAATGGTGATCGATCGACGTACTGGTGGCGGGTTTGATGACGTACTGGTGGCGGGTGTTGATGACGACGGTGATATTGATGATGATAGTTGAGGACGATGATGTCAGCCGCAACGAGGACGACGATGGTGACGATGATGATGACTGCATGATAGTGATGATTATGGTGATGATGATGATTATGCCGATGACGGTGACGTAAACACGTACTGATGGCGGGTTCTGATGACGATGATATTGATGGTGATAACGGTTGATGATGATGATGATTAAATGATGATGATGATGATGATAGCGGCGACGATGATGATGATTATGCTGATTATGATTATTACTGTGATGATGATGATGAGGATTATGGTAATGGATGATGATGATGATGATTAGCATAATACAGATGACGATTATAGTGATGATGAAGATAATGATGATGAGTGCAACTTTATCAGGATAAGATGAATATCCTTTGGAAACATGGCCATGTTACATTCATCTCGTCCACACGCGTGCGACACGCAAATAGTTGATGCATCTGGAATCAGACACTGTAGTTCCGAGTTCTAATAGCTCTCAAATATACAATCAACTCAACCAAACAACAGGCAGGTACTTAATCTGATGTGCATAACCAGAGATATATTACGGATCTCAGCCGATCACGAGTGTGACAGTTAATTTTATTAAATTGTTGCAACATGTTATAAATGCATATATGTAAACATGTATAAAAAAATTGTACATTCATGACGCTCCCGCGAGGAGGCAGTAAACCATATATCATGCCCCCATTCTCCTGCGTCCCTGGAATAAGGCGTACTAAAGGGGTGACACCTCCATATATATCATATGAGTGTCTATGATGAAATTCACTTTGCCTATGTGTTCACACTTTTCTTCTGTAGGATCTGACCCTCATACAGAGTCCGTCATCTACAGGTGGGACGAAAAGAAACGGAAGTTCATTTCTCATCAGAAGATTATGACCACTGGAGCGTACGATTTCGAATTCTTCACGGTTGATAAAACATTTCACTTTCTTGCGGTTGCCAACGCTTTCAACGGAGTAACAACGCTCATTGATTCGAAGATTTACGTCTGGCAGCGAGATCAGTTCGTTTTATTTCAAACCTTAGAGGTAAGCATGATTACGAACGGTATATACACATCCGTGGTTTACTACTTGACAAAGAATTTGTGCATATCACAGCGAGTTGTAAATTGTTTCACTCCAACAAATATAATTATTATACTTCATATTAAAAGCCTATGTTAATTTCCCATAGGGTCAGGGGGGTGGGGTTGCGGAAAAAATTTACATATATAGGGCGAAAAAACAAAAATTGCCCCTCTCGGGGACCCACCACCCCTCTACCTGCTATTTTTTCCGCCCAATTTTTGGGACCCACCCCCAAAATCTTACAAAAAACATAAAATATAAATCAAATCATAGCCTAGCAAAGAATTGTTCCATTTCTTATTATTTAATACTATTCCCAGCATTTTAATAAACCTCTAAACTGCTCTAAACGGAGATAATTCTATTAGTATAAAATGTGGAAATGCTGAATGCATGCACTTAATAATTATGAGGTAATACATATCCTGATATCCTCAATAACTTCATATTCTTTTATATAACATTGTAATACGACCCTGCCTAACTATGCTTAAAAGCCATGTCCTGATTGGCCAGTGGCCCGAGTTACCATGGCTATCTCGTTCCAGTTTTGTGGTACAATTCTACTTTTTCCAATTGTACCACGAAAAAAATCGGTTTATTCATATCGCCGCACGCGACTTTTCCCGTCTTTTCTAACTCCGCACAAACGGGGCATCAACGGAGTACACCCGCACCCGTAACCCTTTGAATTATTTTGCTACATCTTGACAATCTTGCGAATTTTCTAGCGATTTTTCGCTTGAAACCAGTTTGGTTGCCAATGAATATGGTCCAAATGATGTTATTATATACTGATATACGTTACGACCAAAGAAAGTTACTTAATAAGTATATTAAATGACAAACTAAATCCATGGGGCCGGGCTGTGCATTCGTCGATTCGAATCTCGTTCATATTCGATATTTCGGAATCAAGTTGAAAATGAAAGCGCTTGTTCACCAGTACAGAAGGGGAATAACTTCAATAAGATTAGTTTAGTAAACTAGTTCATTTAGATCGCTTTGTGTAAGGAAAATGGTCCATAGTCGATGATAATATTCATGTTGTCCCAACAACGTTCAACACAGAAATGACAGCAATCGTATTTCCTGTACAATTTAAATGAAAGGCACGGGCGCCGCTGAAAACACATCGTTTTTTAGCCAATCACAACGATTATTTACGCAAACAAATTACTAGAGTACTCCATGCAAAGAATCGAGTACGCCCAATACGAATTACACCACGAAATGATTTCTCACCTGAGACCGAAAAAGCGCAGTATTTCGTTGACTATTCAGTCGAATTGTGACCATAAACTTTCAGTCGTATTACAAAAGAAATAAATACACGGTGTATCGGTGTGTATGGTCAAGTTGTACCACAAAAAACTGATTGTAGGACTCCGCTACGCGTCGTCCTACAATCAGTTTTTTGTGGTACAACTTGACCATACACACCTCTACACCGTGTATTTATTTCTTAAATAGTATAAGCTGTTTTAGAGCCAAGGCCCAATAGTAATACTGTAGTAATAGGGGTAGAACAAATTTCATCTCCCCTATTTCTGTGATATATATCTGCACATGGGTATGATGGGACCCAAGGAAAGTCACACTCACAGCAGCTCACAGTCTAAATACATGTATGTATGTCATGTTGGTGTGCAGATTGACATATACCAATATTAGTGAAGAATTGGTAGTATTATTAACTTATTATCAGAGTATAAAGTTTAGTTTAAAGCCAGCGGAGATATCACACGGAAACCCATTATAAGAACAAGCATCCTGGATCATATGGCAAGCTGTTTTCACATTTTCGATTGATTTAGACTTAAGTCCAATTATTTGGACTTAAGTCCAAATAATTGGACTTAAGTCCAAATAATTGGACTTAAGTCCAAATAGCGAATTGGACTTAAGTCCAAATACCACATAATTGTGAATTCGGCGAGGAATTGGACTTAAGTCCAATTGATTTGGACTTAAGTCCAAATACCGATATTTTCATCTATTTGGACTTAAGTCCAATTCCTCGCCAAGTTCACATGAAGAGAGTTGCATAGATTACCCGTGCAGTTTGATCCAGGTTAGTATGATATATAATTAGTTTCAAGAACAAAGTTCATATTAGTCATGTTTATATTCTAGCTTTATGTTGCATATGGAATAAGTTGAGACTTTAATACCAAAAGCTACTTTTATAGTTACATTGCTCTATCCTGCTATATCCTAAATTGAATATCAAAGCAACCAATAATGAACAAGCAACTAATAATTACAATACCATATGTATTGGCAGTCAAATAACTGGAACTCCAAGATATACTACCTTACTACATGTATTTGTACAGTACATAACTGCTTAGACTTGTGAATAATAACTGTGGTTGAATTAATATCACAAAAGGCTAAGCTTTCATATTGTTATCCAAATAGTATGAACTTTTTGTATGAGTTATTTTGTTTTATAGTTTTAAACCAGTGGAATATAGTGGAATTGTTATTTTTGTTTGTATCATCAAGTTTATCTTGATAACAAATAATATCCATTATGTGGATTAAGAACAGAAGATGGTAATCATTTCATAATTATGCTTATATGCAAGCATTGTCGACTGATCGTGTCTGAGCATATAATTATGTTATAACAGTAAACAAATTTGTCAAAAGTAATTGCAAAATTTATCACAGAATTCATCAATATAAACTCAGCTTTATATTTTGTTCAAACCCTTAAAGGGATACACATGTGTGTATATATATAGCTATAACATACACTTTGACATCCAATTGAAAGGCTATCTTGGATATGCATATTATAAATGTTTGTTCTTGTGTTTTAATGTTTGTTATATGATTTGTTTATATATATATCTTTCATCGGTCGAAATCTGGTACATTAATTTAGACATGCATCAGCATACATACACCCCTAAATGGTGGTTAGTTCTGGTTAGTATGTTTTAAATAGCCTAGTGTGTCATATGGTTGATATTAACAGATTACATTGAGCACAAAAACAGTGATTTTAAGTGAAGGAAATTTGCAACAATTTGCAATGTTTCCCGCCCATGAAACATTGCCAGTCACCATTTTTTGCAATGTTTACCGCTCCGACCGAAAGAGCCCGAACATGTTCACGGAAGCACCCGAACGAAATTTTATGACGTATTTTGACGTGACATTCAAACAGGAAACCCCAAATCGTCACGATTCAGACGACTTCCGCATTCTTCAAAGTAAACATCATGGATGCCGGTGTTATTCGGTATAATAAAAACAATGGTGACCTGGCTCGAGGGTAACATTGCGGATAGTCTTCCCTTGGAACCAATGTCTCCCTCGGCTCCGTCTCTGGAGACATTGGTTCCTCGGGGAGACACTCCGCAATGTTGCCCTCGAGCCAGGTCACCACTTTTATAATGATTTATAGTATAACAACAGTTTCTACGAATTGTAGCAACGAAGTTTTAACCTTGAAAGACACGTAAATGTATATATCTTCAGTGTCCATATCATGTAGCATATTACACATTGCGCAATGATATCAATATCAATGCCGGAACTTTATTATTATGTTAATAGAATATAATTATGATATTCAATTTGTGTTGGGTTATTTAGTTTGAGATAAAGATGTGTGATAAGGATGGTTGAACAATGTTGTCAACATGAAAAGAAAAGACACATTTAAAATGGAACTATATTAATTTTGTTCTTGTATGTGTCTTTACTTCCTCTTTGGTTGTGATAAGGAAATCAATATTAATTTGTTTTACCTCAGCCGTTTCGAGATAGTTTTTCCTTGCTAAAAAGTGATTATATGATCAAATGGTTCTCAAATTCGTCGCAGTTCTACACAATATTTATTAACCTTGTTCACTAAATTCGATTCGACTCATTACAGATATTCTATGCAATATATATATTTATCACATAATTTGCCCATAAAAGCAGTTTCATAATTATCGATAAGAGACACGTTTAATATTAGCGCGTGCGATGACGTCACATCGTTCTTCAAATGACTTGCGATCGCTGCGGTTTTTATCGTTGTTTTCGATGGATATTTCGCATTGCTTCGCGTTTATTTTATCATGTGATAAAAAGTATCTCACACTCGTCCTATTTTATACGTAATTTATCAACCTCGTCCACTAAATTCTATTTGAGCCTCGGTAAACCTCGGCTCAAATCGAATTTAGTGAACTCGGTTGATAAATTCCGTATAAAATAGTAACTCATGTGAGATCCTCTATATATCAATCCCAACTAAAATTGATTGACATTCGACTGCCGACTACGAGTTATCTCGTACTTTTTGCATGTAATTGAATGGGAGTCAGCAGTCAACTTGTTAATACATACTGCCTGGCTTCAGGGTTACTGTTTTGACCATGCCAAACGTTTGGTCTGAGAGAGAAAGAGATCTAATAAACTTATAAACTAATACAATAAGAATAAACATGAAACATTATAACTAACGCTCTTTAATATTCGATGAAGCAAGGAACGCTCTTTATCATAGATCTTTTGAGCGCCAATGCCACCAAACAAAACCCGATAAACAAAACTGCCACATTTGAAAGTCGACAGATGATCACCAAAACTTCGTATTAATTGGTTCGTGTGTGTAGGTTAGAACTAATGTTTGGCATTGGAAAATAGGATTAGTGGTGTTATGATACAGATTGAATGAGACGTCTTCAACTATATGTCATCGTCAGAACTGTACCAGAGTATTAAGAACGTTTCGCAACTCACGGGTAGAATTACGACTACCTTAGCTATTCGTAGTCGTAAAAATCATGTATGGCCAAAGAAATTCGTCTCGGAGCTATAACGACGCCGATTAGGATTACTGAATAAGCCAATGCATGGATAATCGTGCGCAGTGAGATTTTCGCTTTGCACGATCTATCAGTTAAAGCACAACGCACACAACTGTTACAATATAAGCGAGATCACATATATGGAATTCATGAATATTCAAACGTTCCATATATGGAATACTGCTCCAGAACTTTGACATGTAGCACTGAATGCACGGAACGGGGCTGGGTGGATCCAATATGGTAGCGACTCAGTGATCTCGCTTATTATGTTCAATCGGCAAATTAGTCTGATGGATAGGACGCGTGACCAAGAAGAACAAGAAAACCATAGTCAGAAATGGTAACGCCACCAAGATCATGGTATTACATATAAATAGAAATTATAAAAAATACATAAAATATTTTGATAACAATTGCGTTTAAACAAGTAATCCTTCAAATTATTACTAACAAAGTAAACGACTGTGGGGTCACTCAACAGATTATAAAGACTTGGACTTAGTATACTGTAAATACTAAAATTTAAATGAAATAATTAACAGATAAAATTTAGCAAGTAGTAAAAGTTAATTTTCTCATTTTTGTTTTGGTTAAATAAAGCAATAATTTAAATGTAACATTTGGTTTAAAAAAAATGATTGACCGTGGCTCTTCCAATAATTGCGCGACTGACCTGGTCAATTGTTCTTAAGAAGTTGTTTTGAGAATTACTATGGAGGGAAATAGTTGTGGCTGTGGCTTCGCAAGTAATTACCTTGGTGACGTGATGTTAACACATCTGAACTCCAGTTAACCAAGGACGCTTCATACCAAATATAAGGTGAATTATTAATTCTTTAGAAGTTGTTTTAAGATTTACTATGGAGGGAAAGAATTGTGGTGCTGGCTTCGCAACTATTTGACCTCATTGTAACAAATATAAATATTAGTCACTCAGGCAATAGATGTATCTATTCTGTATATTAACTTATTGGGTCTTACGTGTCTTGAGATGTCTAAATAGTTTTCGATGGACAGATCGCGCAAGGGACCCACGCCAATCTTCTCTGTTGGGATTCCAATTGTTGGCTCATTAAATAGGCACATATGCTTAAGATACAGTCGCACGCTCCCGTAAGTCGGGTTTTGATTCCAGTTAATGAAAATATCATTGAAATAATCGGTTTCCCCCAATAAACATCCATATATTGAATATACATGTTTTGGAGCAGAATTAGGCAGTCCATATTGGACGCCATCATGGAATTTATTTTGTTTTGTTTTAATTTTCACACATAATTATTAGTTATATGGATGGAGTTCTCATTAAACCTCACATCCTTGTATTGGTTACAGTAATACCCAAAGTAATTGACCACTTAACCACATCATAATTATTGGTAATTTTTCAGGATTTGAAATCCTGAAAATTTACTAATAATTTTGCTGTGGTCAAGTGGTCAATTACTTTGGACATTACTGTATGAGGATTGAGTTATCATTAAACCTCAACTCCTTATATTGGTTACAGTAATTCCCAAAGTAATTGACCACTTAACCACAGCAGAATTATGTATTTTTTCAGCATTTACAATCCTCAAATTACCCATTATTCTGCTGTGGTTAAGTGGTCAATTGCTTTGAACATTACTGTATGATGATTGAGTTATCATTAAACCTCAAATCCTTATATTGGTTACAGTAATGCCCAAAGTAATTGACCCTTTAACCACAGCATAATTATGGGTAATTTTTCAGGATTTAGAATCATGAAAAAATACACACAATTTTGCTGTGGTTAAGTGATGAATTACTTTGGACATTACTGTATGTAGATGGAGTTAAACCTCACATCAGTGTGTTGGGGATTTGGACCTTGACGTGGGACCTTTGGTTTTTAACGCAACAAATGCGCGTACACCTTATACACAAATTTTTTATGTAACCAGAGTTTTTCTTGGATAAGATGAGTTTGAAGCCTGCTTACATTTCAAAATGTTGTCAGTTTTGTATTGTCTGCAGCGGATCTCGACGCGTTGAAGCAAAAGTTACAAAAGATAAAATGTGTATGTGACGAGACTATAATACAAATGAAAAAATAAATTGAGGGAGTGGTGGGCGATACAGGGAACTAAGGGTTGAACCGATATAAATTTGTAGAGCAATAACGACCAATGTTGACATATTATGCATATCAACTCTACTGTTGCAACAAGGCTATAAAATAGGGGGGTGTCAGAATCTTAGTCATCTCTATATAGTGCCAGAATAGTCATTTATGGAGTTCTATAAGATGTTGGGTTGGTTATATGGACTCGGAGAAAAAAGGGGTTTGTACCGATGAAGTTGATGAACTGACATAAATTAGTGGATCGATGTTGCCATGTAATGCATCGTGATCGACTGTACTAAAGCAGCAATTATATAAAATTTGGGGGGGGGGGTCTGAAATTATCTCTATAGTTGGCACCAGGATTATATAGAAAGGAATAGCAATTGATATACATATACGGCATACTATAGTAATACCATAGACATATAAGTACAAGTATCACGAGATAAAATATTACGTAACATGACTATATACCGATGAAAGAAATAAATAAATTGGACCGGGATTAGAGGTTGGGTTGGTTATATGTGGATAATTGGATATGGAATTCATACCGATGAAACGATACAAATTAGTGGAGCGATAAAGACACTTACTGACTTAGTCAGGCTACGCGGGGGAAATAGGGGTTGATACGATAGACCGAAATAAATTTGTCAAGTGATAATGACCAATGTTGACGTATAAAGTAACGCGACTGTACTGTCACACAATTATCAGGTAAAACCGGTCAAATATGACAGGGTACAGCACGTAATTATTTCCTAGATCGAAGAAATGATTTTTTTTTTCGATGATAAAATTTAACATTAAAATTGATTTATGTCTATAAAACTGTCATTTTTCAAAATTTTGAGCTGAAACTTGGTGTGTATGTGTATAATACTACTATATTCTTAAAATGACAGAGTTCAGCGCGTAATTATGTTTTAGATGGAAGAAATTGAATTTGTTTTCGATAACAAATTTACAGCGTGTACGGCCTACGGGTCATTGAATATGCTCAATTTTTGTAAACAAACTTTTGTCAATAGCCGTTTTGGTCAAACTAAACCTTCTTCGACCGGGACAGCAGATCCGAATAGTAGCTAAGATGTATTTAGATAGAATTATCAAAAGAATATGACCGATCAGGGTACATTTTAACAGAATAGAGTGGAGAAATCTTGGTGATAATTCCAGAAAATAAAGATGTAGGAGAATCACAATTAAACTTCCCACAATGCACTTCACTAAACCAGGGGTTCGCAATGGGTTACACATTATTTTCAGTCTATCAGATTATTTATATTTTCAACAACAAGTGACTTTAAGTTTACAATTTCAGCCTGTCCTGACTCTATCGATACGATTTAACACATTTTCAAAAACGTATTATACACCGGTGGCGTTAACTTTACAATTTAAGCATCTACGTGATGCTATCGGTACGATTGAGTAAGGTACAAACAAGAATACATCAGGGGCTCCCAATGGGTTATATATTATTTTCAGTCTATCAAATTATTTATATTTTCAACAACATATTATTACACCGGTGACTTTAAGTTTACAATTTCAGCCTGTCCTGACTCTATCGATACGATTTATCATATTTTCATAAACATATTATACACCGGTGGCGTTAACGTTACAATTTCGGCATCTACGTGATTCTATCGGTACGATTGAGTAAGGTACACAAAATCTCCAAGAATACATTCGCCCTGTACACCACACAATATCAAACTCACAGAAGCTAGAAACACCACAGGTGGCGTAATAATCTGAATAAATTGGCAACAATGCGGCTTTGTTGTCATTCTGTGCGGATGACTGTAGAAAAACATACCCCAAATCATCTTTGGGGAAATTCACAATTCAACATGGCGTCAAAGATTGTCGTCAGTGTCGAAAAATATCGAATATTTCCAATAGATGGTACATTTAGCACGACTTGAGACTAAATCAACATATATACAAATGACACATACTGATATGACATATATGAACAAAAACCATTTAAATGGCCATCAAAATGGCCGAAGTTGATTGAAAATTACATTTTGGGTGATGTCCCATAATGTTCTATACAGCTATGCATGCATGCATGTGGTCGAAATGGCAACAAAGAATAGCTGCAGCACATAAGAGAACCGTAGATTCAAAGAACCATGAATCTACTTCGAAGAATTGTCCGAGATAACCACTCGAATATGGCGTAATTGTCGACTTATCTTACGGTGTTGGTACACACAACACTGTCTACAAATTGTACCAATTGTTCCCCCATGTGCACAATGCTGCTACGATTTGATGTTCTACTAAAATCCTAATGCAATAATGTCCAAAGTTTTAGATGTATCTTGATTATGATGTTGTTTGCTGACACATACTATATATAGTCAGAATACTCTCATGCATAGGTTTATCGGTCATACAGTCTGACACGTTCACAACCAGGCGTTTACTAGCACATAGTTATTGGCATT
Organism: Siphonodentalium dalli; assembly: GCA_032622095.1. Taxonomy (NCBI): domain Eukaryota; kingdom Metazoa; phylum Mollusca; class Scaphopoda; order Gadilida; family Siphonodentaliidae; genus Siphonodentalium; species Siphonodentalium dalli. Next base: position 171,642,719 of record CP136064.1, on the reverse strand, counting down.
TATGGTGGAGACTCATTTTGTTCTCAGTGATCTTATTGAATCCTATGCTCCGTGTCTCACACTATTACAAACATTGTTTTAGATCATGTGCTGAATGATATGAAGTTTTCGCTTTTGTCACAGAAAAGAATCGTATTAGATTATAATGACAATGTAGTAAAACACGACTTAAGCCGCTTTCACACATGTCCGTTTCTCCGATGCGTTTCCTTAAGCCGCTTTCACACATGTCCGTTTCTCCGATGCGTTTCCTTGCGTTTCTAATATTTTAACGCATCCGGAAAACGCATCGGTCAAAACAGTGATGATATCACTGGGTCTTTCACACATGTGCGTTTGCCGGATGCGTTTCTTTTTTTTCATGTCTCGGACTTGAAATGCTGCGTTTCGCCTGCGTTTCTAAAAAAGCATACACAAGCATGCGTGGCTAGCTTCACTATTTCGACCGATGCGTTTTCCGAATGCGTTAAAATATTGGAAACGCATCGATCGGAGGAACGGACATGTGTGAAAGCGGCTGAATGATATGAAGTTTTCGCTTTTGTCACAGAAAAGAATCGTATTAGATTATAATGACAATGTATTAAAACACGACTTAGTAGCATTTATTCATAACAAATGACAAAAAATATATATATATAAATAAAAAAATAGCCGATATAAAGTGGATAAGATTGCTTTTATAGTCGAACTACGTTATCCGCAAACGCACAATGATATTAGGTTGTGGTTCCATGTGTTGCATATATATGCCGTACATACAGCCGTAAAGACTGCGCAAATGTGGATTAATGGGTTTCTAATTCGAGCATCGACTATATCTTATAGATGTGAGTTATTATCACGAGTAAAGGTGGCGGATATAGACGATCTACAACGAAAGGTTACTGAACGAATTTGGTAAATTCTGCTACAAACTGGGGAAGAGTTGTAGATTCTATTTATTACATGATACAAAACCTCGACAAATATACTTAAATCAACAAATAGGACGCGAAACTAACATCGGCTTCTATAAGGCATGCGATGCCGTTTCACTTAACTATGCGTTGTTTGCCCGTATAAAGAAATAGTCCCAGATAAATAAAGACTCTTTGGCGTATTTGATTGCGTATATTTAATGACATAACTTTTCATACTCTATACTCATTATAGTTTGTTGGAAAAATATTGGAAGCTAATGTATTTTGAGACGTAGCGTACGGAATGTAAACAGACGACAAACCGGAAGTCAAAGATCACCTGGCACTATTTCCTGTTATTAAACGAACGTTTAATATCACAATTTAAAGAATGAGTTTATTGAATGGAATAAGGGTAGGATCATGTAATAAATGAACACTATGCATTGTTTTATACCAAGATCCATATGTCCACGACAAAATTAAAGATATGCGAACGATATGCTCAAATGAGAAACATGCTAACTGAAAGATTGATTTTTTATTGTAACTAAAATACGAAATTGATCATTGCCTGGCCCTTGTGACCGTGGTTTCAACTTCACGACTTCAACATATGTCTCGTTTCAATAAAATCACCATGGCAGCAAACTGGGTGGTTCATTATCAAGGGAGCTACAGAAGATCCCGAAACTGTACTCGAACTCATAACGAAAGGGTGGACACTTTGGAGCGTGTGTTAGGTTAAACCTTTACAAGTCATGTTAGACGAAATTGATGCGGATTTTAGAGTTACGTATGCATTTTGTTATTGCATGCATTAAATTACCATGCTCGACCAAATCGTGAGTTTTTCGAAACCGCCATAATACTATGTTTGTGATGGATCTGCTCTCCTTTTACATTCCTGTTTAATTTTAGACAAATGGAGCCACTGATTGGGAGCAGTTCGTCATTGGAGGGCAGGTTTATCTGGCAGTATCAAATGCTTTTAACTTCGGTCCCCAAAACTATGACCAGATCGACCCGTTTGCCACCAACTCAACCATATATCGCCTGGACAAGAATAGCAAAGTGTTCAGGAAATATCAGTCAATGGAAACGTTCAGGTGATTTATACACGATATTTGTTAAGAGTTCCTAGTGAACTAGACAGAAAAGACTCGAAGCTCCAAATGATCTCTCGTTCTCAAATTCTTAACCCTATCAGTGCCAAGTCCGATTTTTGTATCAACCCATATTTCCTTGATCATTTTTCAAATTTATTGATTATAATAATGTGATACATTGACGGAAAGAGCTCTTAGAGCTCTTTCCATCAATGTATCACATTATTTATAATCAATAAATTTGAAAAATGATCAAGGAAATATGGGTTGATACAAAAATCGGACTTGGCACTGAAAGGGTTTAAAAAAGCTAAGTTCTCCAGGATATCCATAACATCTTCCAATCGTACATATATTTGTTCTCATGACACACTGGTTGTTAAATTTGCATTACAGTGAACGTTCAGGAGTTTTAGTGTAATATTTCAGATAGTATCATTCACATGCATAAGTACAATTAAGAACGACTGAAATTGTAATTACATGATTTAATTAATGGAAAAGCATGGACATGTATACGATTTTATCAAATTATAATGATCTAAATAAAAATGCATTACAACTGACTTTTCAACAATGCCGACAACTTGGTTGAACAAACCGGGTAGGGTTCTCTATTCCGAAGGTTCGTTATCCCGAAGGTTCGCTATTCCGAAGGTTCATTATTCCGAAGGTTCATTATTCCGAAGGTTCGGTATTCCGAAGGTTCGGTATTACGAAGGTTCGCTATTCTGGGCGTCTTTAACCAGAAATGAATCAAAATTTGCACCCCCACCACAAAAACCACACGAGGAATGAAAAATACTATTACGCAAGTATTCACATATATAGTACATTTGTACACCCACTTCTAATTCCCAAATTGTCCCAGATGTCGGTTATTAATAGCAAGACAGTATCGGTTTATCGTTTATTATGGAAAGTTGAAAACACGATGACTGAAATAAACTACATGTAAGAGATATAGTTTTTTCCCGAACTGGCAATCTGTATTTGAAAGAAACATCAACATTAAAGGCCCACTTAATTTTCGAACCCCCAGATCACATATATGAAATATATGCCAGTATATATACAATTGGAAATAGGAAGCTCTCTAACACTGTATTATCAGCTTATCCGGTGTAATAAACTGTGAACATGTTTTTGTTGAGTTAACGACGTGTTTTTGTACTTAAGGTTCATCTGGTTTTTGTTGCGCAAAGTTTATTATTTTCAATGGAGGGGGAATAACTATATTTTAAAGATAGTGTTATTCCCCTTCAATTGAAAATACATTAGGTTGAATTCTGTTGCATTCTGGGAGCCATAACGGGGGAAATCTTTTTATGACTCAAGCTGTTTTCTATTTCTCTATGGGCATCTTCTGATATCAGACTTTTCAAATGGTGATGAACTATAGTGTTTTAATCATATTCTATGGCACAGATTGTTATTAAAACCTGATATCAAGGCACTATGAAAAAAATAATTATTCATTAAGAGTTATAGCCCCACTGTTTTAATCCGCCTTTAGCTGCCGTATTCTTGCCTCTAAGATTATTGAGATATAACGTCATACGTGATGACATTAAATCGTATGGAAACATAGCAATTGTGTGGGCTGCCTGACGTGAATATGTTTTGGAAAACAAGTGCACCGCTGGGCGGAGGTAACGCCCCCCGACTGTACAATCAGAGAGGATTTTTCTTATTTTTGTGCAAATACTTATTAAATGGCACTTTGTAAAGTTATGTTATTCATGAGTATTTAGTACGAATGTTGTTCTATATTAGCTTCAAATTTGGTCTGGTGCCACAAAAATAGAAGGAAAACTGAATTTTCTAAAAAAAAAACTGATTTTTTTTAAGTCGATAAAGGGTCATAACTCTCACAAAAATTATCCGATTGAACCGAAATTTTGCCTTGACCTGTATTGCGATATTGGTAATACACAAAAAACGGGTTTTGCAAATAAACAATCCAAAATCAAGTTATCATCTGGAAACCAAAAAAAGTAGCAGAAAACCTGAATTTTCTAAGTCCAAAAAGGGGCGTATCTCTGGAAAAAAATGGGCGGACGAAACCACGGCTATGGGGAAATCTTGTCCCCCCCCGGCTGGTCTATTGGCATACCAAAGATCAACTGAATTGAATTAGCAAAACCAAAGCTATGAGTTGAAACGTTCGTATGCCAATGAAAACTGAATTTTCTAAGTCCAAAAAGGGGCGTAACTCTGGAAAAAATGGGCGGACGAAACCGCAGTTATGGGGAAATCTTGTCCCCCCCCCCCGGCTGGTCTATTAGCATACCAAAGATCAACTGAATTGAGTTAGCGAAACCAAAGTTATGAGTTGAAACGTTCGTACGGACGGACGGAATGACGGACGGACGGACAGACGGACGGAGGGCTCCACTATATACCCCCAAATCTCCATCGGAGATCGGGGGCATAATAACGTCAAACGTAATGACATTTAATCTCAAGGAAACCCGCGAAAAAAAAATGTCACATTTATTGTTTCAATGTTTTAAGTTATTTCCTTCATAAAAAGAGTCTTCGTGATAAAGAACCCTCTCAATACTTTAGAATATAGAATTAACCTTTAAAATAAAAAAAAAACTTCGGAATAGCGAACCTTCGGAATAGAGAACCTTCGGAATAACGAACCTTCGGAATAGGGAACCTTCGGAATAGGGAACCTTCGGAACAGAAACATGTTCCCGAACAAACCACGCTGTTTGGGGCATTGCACTCAATTTTGTCCCAATCTTTTGTTCTAGTGCGATTGACTGGGAATATTTCCATATTGGCACCGAAGACTTCCTCGTGATATCAAATGCTCAAAACAACGGAAAGGAAGAACACAGTCATAGCGTCATCTACCGGTGGCAAGGGCTGGAGAAATTTGTTGTCAGCAACCAGCTTACCACTTATCCGTCTGCCGACTGGGAGATTTTCAAAGACGGAGACGATATCTTCTTCATTAGCGCGAATCCTCAAGAGTCTACCTCATACTTATCGAAAGCCGTCCTTAAACCATAAATAAGACATTGGTGTGAGGATATCTGTCTCTCTCATGTAGAGATACAAACTTTCAAATTTTCCTCAGCAACGTTACAACATGCCATTGGTCCATCACGTGATTTTAGCATTTTTTTAGAATGTCCAATAAATATACAGTTATTCTCAATTACCCCAATCAACAATATTTCGGCAATAGAAATCGTGATTTGGTTGTAAGCTTAGGAATGGTACTCGCTCTTCTCTTGTGGCTGAATAACCACATGATTTAAAGATCACGAACAGTCTGTTTCTTTGAGAATGACAAATTGTTTCCAGGAGTTTTTTGTTTTGTTGCGTTTATAGTGCCCCGTCGTGGTATTTCGTTATTTACACACGTGGACCTAATATACGGTGGACCCTTATTTACAATGAGGTGTTTTTTTTACTTAAACATGTTTTATTTTGATATCAGAATACAAATATTTGCAGATTGAATGACAAGTTCTCCCCGCATGTAATGGATTCTGAACATATAGTATCAGAAATCCATGGTCTGTGTGAGGTATTGAAGAAGGGAGGGGACATGTCGTATATCTAAGGGAATATATTATATACAATGGTGGTTTATTATGTTCCGACTTACTAATATTGACAACTGGGGAGATTTACATAATTACCTTTGGATTGTGAGAATGGCGTCTATCGTTGGAAACCCGTAACATAGGTGTTGTTTTTGACAGGGTGAGATAATTGAAAATGTATTAATTGCATGGCGAGAATCTTTTCGATTATTTTATAAATTTTTGCGCTGCGTTTAGTATAGAACAACATTTTCGTGTCATTAAAGGCCCACTTAATTTTCGAACCCCCAGATTACATATATAAAATATATTCCATATTATATACCATTTGAAAGAGGAAGCTCCAAAACATTGTATTATCAACTTATCCTGTGTAATAAACTGTGAACATATTGTTATTGTTGAGTTACCAACGTGTTTTTGTCATCTAGATTGTAGTAAAAATTGTATATTTTCAATGGAGGGGGATTAACTCTATTTCTTAAAGATAGAGTTATTCCTCTTCCATTGAAAATTCAACTTTAGTTTGAATTCTGTTGCATTCTGGGGTAATCATTCTATTATTTCTATTTCTCTATGGGCATCTTCTGGGACCAAGATGTTTCAAATTGTGATGAATTATAGTATTTTAATCATATTTTATGGCATAGATTGTTATTAAAACTATCCACAAAAATCGGGGACTCGAAAATTAAGTGGGTATTTAAGCATAATATATGTCACCAAGCAAACGAGCAATGTATGGGAAGATATTTGAAGCGATCTCATGGTATAAATGAGTTCAGTTCGAGGTTTAAGTACAGGTTAACCCACGACAATGTGTCATGATGTGTTCTGGATCTTCCCTATATGGGGTTTCCACAGACACAAGACGGAACATCAGCAATAAAATAACTCATGTTTAATTTGCAGGCGTTTCTCAGTCGGAAAGTTGCTGGAATTGCGCAGAGGATATCGGCTGACAAAGCCAACTCTGGGTAGTAGAATGTCCGTTAAGAAAGCGAGGGCTTTCGTGCATCAAACATAAGTTATGTGCATTATATAGTCGTTGGCATGGCTGCCATCCTAAAGCATCAGAATGAGGCATAATCAGGACTTGTATACACGTGGCTCGAAAGCCCAATCTCCCAAGTTCACTCTCCAATAACTGTTTATATATTGATGTTTGTGATTATTTTTCCTGTTGTTGATGTTATCATTTTACAAGATATATATAATTATTTTCGATATATATACATTTGATGCATTGTCTCTATGTTTAGTAGAAATTTTGTAATAAAACTGAAAAGAAATGAAAAATTCTCCTTTCTCACTAACGTCAAACCAACATCAGATTAATGTCCCACGAATAACGTCCGAATTGAACAGATTCGTGTGAATGGCCAGTAATATAAGTAACCACCATATAGGACCTATCTGCAGCGTGGTCTCATTATATTAATTGGATCCGATGACGTCGGGTGGCTGTCCATTCATTCTGCAATAGTTGAGGAATGTCCAGCGCCATTTATTTTGTTGGTGCCAACTGTTATAATCACTAAGGAAATGTCCACCCGCAATTATCCTGGTATTCTAACACTGAAACCAATTTCAGAGTCATGCAGCCTGCAATGTTCCCTGTGAGTTAATTCAACAAATTAGTGGTTAATAAGTGAACAAGTTGCTCATTGTATCTAATGTCTGTCCATTAATGACAAGGAGAACGTTTTGCCCAAATTTCTGATATATCAAAATGGACTCTCTCAAAATAATTATGTCTGTAAGTTCGTTTTGAAATTATGTACAAGAGATTATTGTGTCATAATATGTAAGAACCATCTACCCGTTGGAAACTACAACCACACGAATTTGCTGCACTTTTATGGCACGAAACATTTAATTTTCCCCTGTTTAGGTACCAAGAACTTCTGTATAAAAAAGATTTTCTTTCACAAGTGCACTTCATATGTCCGTGATATCATATCTGAGGATCATGAGAGCAGACTTTTTTCAAGGTTGGTGAGTACCACGCATACAAAATGGTCGAGGCTAGTGAAAACGCACAACAACATAATTTATGGGGGAACTGACACAACACATACCATTGTGACAATTACGAGCATATTCTAGTTTATTAGGGAAAGAAGTTGATACCTTATGTTCGGAAATACTCAGTGGTTTTCTATAACATTCTGACCAAAGTTGCCAGTCGGAGGTGCGTGGAATACACCAGTCCATATACATCTTGGAGAATCCTTCGACTGACAACTTTGGTCAGAATGTTAGAGCAAGCGAATGTGAATTTTAATAAAATGTATCAGCTTGTTTGAAAAATAGTATAGCATCTGCTCGGAGCTGACAAAATATTATGTAATGTCATATCTTAGCTGATTACCTTTTTCCTCGTTTCTGGTCACGTTTTCGATCGACTCGGCCATTGTGAATGCGTGATACTCATCAACTCGAAACCATGCGATTCCCCACCGTGAATTCAGACATTTAGCCTCGTGTTCCCACGAACGTGTGGATATTAATTTTGGACAAATTTGTGCAGAAAATCATCTTTCACATGACCTACCCGTCAATTCTTAAGTGGAAGTGACAAAATAGGTCACGTGAAGTCATTTTTATTCCATTCTTTATATATGTATAGGACATAGAGGTCAACACTAGGATGACAATAAATACCCATGTGTCTAAAATTAAACTTTTTGTTTTATGCCTATTGTTTCATGTATTATATCACCCCTCTACCTTATAAACCTTGCGAACATGGAGTCTTAACGAGCATTAAAAGTAAAACTCATTTATATGACGCGCCGTCCTCGTCCGCGATCATATAGGACGTACTACGCCGTGCGAACGTAAACAGCCCGAGGGGGCGTGTATAGCAAATGTGGATACGAGCAAAAGGAAACAGTTGCTGAAAACATCAAAGAGAATAAGTGTGTGAACAAATGTACGCGTGCATCGTAACCAGAGGGTGCAGTCTGGTCATTCATTAGAAGACCGCATGATTAATTTAATACCCGACTATGTCCTGCTTACGAGGGCGGGTGAAATCGGGGAAAGGCTGGCCAATTTTGTCATGTGGATGACGGCCACCTTGTACAACCAGGAACATGTTGATATATAGTCTCAATCTTCGTCATACTGGTCGGTTTGATATGCACACATTTGCACCGTCGAATAACCCTTTTTATTTCCAGCTAATTCGGATTACATGTACACCGATGCATTGAGAAACTACGTTCTTTGTTGGTAAGTTAACAACTTTGACCCATACAATTTGGTGGAAAAATACATATCCGAAAATATGAGACAATTCCTTTGAAGATTGGCCGTCTGATTACGACTTGAAAATTGACAGCTATACCATGCGTCTGAAATGCGCATTCAAGGAACTAAGATGTTTTTGACAACGGAATACTCACCGTGAGTAGTTACTAGATTGCAATTTGTAAGAATATTCAGCCTATAAATTAGACAACAGTTTGGTCTTGTTTGTATTTGTCGGATGAATAATCACATAATTATGTCCACATATGTCCAAACATATATATCGTACTGCCCGTGTCTCCTATGACAAATGAGGGGGATCGTATATTCTCCACTCTACTCACTGAGGGGCTGACATTAGTGCGATGTATTCATAAATTTATAAATATTATAGGTATATAACAGTATATAACAGATGACGCATTCATACTTGTGTTGTGATGATGCGCGTGATGGGAACGCAACTGTATTCCTTCTGTATATTATGTATGTAATTATGTTCTTTGTTTTGCCTGTTTCATGTTAATTTATGACTTGGCAATAAACTATACTATACTGTTAGCCAGATGTGGTAAGTATTATCAAAGAGTGGTCTAAACTTAAACTTAACAAATAAAGGCACGGGCGGCGTTCGTTGCAGAAATATTCAAATTTGTTCAAATCGCCATCAACGGAAGGAATATTAAAATATATATAGTTTTGTTCATATGCCAAACATAATCGGCCGAATTCTGGTCCCTGGTCTAGACCACCCTAATAATCACGGTGTTCCATGTCTGGACCTGGTCTCGCGAAACCACCTGGTCTCGATTTAGATTAGGCGGATTATTGTTCAATCAACGACGATCGATGTATCGACGGACAAAGGCACGCTTGGTGCTCGAACAAAAAGATTGCGTTCACGTCGCGAATAGTTGAGCATTAGGGCGCGTACACATGGCGGGCAAGAAAATATCAGGTATGCCCCATGTGACTTACTTGACCAATGAAATAAATAATACCGGAAAATATCTGACGAAGGCAGCGCGCTGATATTTTATCGCCAGTTGGTGATATGTGTTCACCTTGATTGGTGGCCATCGGTATCCGTTACCTAATCTCTATAAGGGACACGCTGGAACCGTTCACGCACTCGAGTTATGATCCGTCAATATTATCGCCTGTTTCAATAATTAACTTCGTAATTCCATTTTGGATTGTTTGACATAATCGCTGAGCTATTATATGGATATGTGTGGGGACATATATCTTTTGAGGGTTTCCGCTGACGGAGGATGTCCATGGATTTTCAACTGCACCCCCTCTTGAACCGGGCCAAAGACCCAAGATCACATAATTTAATTTGCACACCTCCCATCGTCTTTGAATTTCCCCATCTGGTACCTCACATGCCTTGAATTTTGACTGGACACCGGGGAGGGAGGGGCCTAGAAGAAATTCCAAACCAATATTTTGACCAAAGTAGAAAGAAATGCAAATATTGTTCTAAAACCACTAATTCCACATACATTAATGGTTGAAAAATCAGACTACCAGAACAATTTCAAACTATTGTTGGTGTGATATTTCCAACTAATATTGTTTCCAACTGGTGAACACTTTGACCATAGTTGGCGGGGGTCTCGTGTCCCCACATGCACCCATGTAATTTCGGTAACGTAATATACACCACAGCCCCATGAACCATGCAACATTCTCTTCAAAACTTCATATGGGGTCTCAATGGGGGTGGGGTCATCCGATTTGCCACAAAACCATAATAACTTTTGTCACCCCACATATGCATGCACTATGAAATTATAACATTTCCAAATTTCCAAATAACGTGACCACTTTCTCATTATGTAGAAGGTTTTCACATTATGTAGAAGGTTTTTATGCATGAGATCAGCAACGTTGCTTCACATTATGTAGAAGGTTTTTATGCATGAGATCAGCAACGTTGCTACATGTCGGCGGGTGCCTCATTCGGGACTTCGGTAATACATGTCAACAGTTGGAAATTTCACAAAGCTATGAATTGCCAAAATGGACTATAGGTTATTTACCGGACGCCATTCACTTGAACCAGCATGACTAATGTCGGTCTGATTGAGCCCAATCAACGCCGTCTAAACCGCCGCGTTCTCACGGGCGTAATCTTTGCAGCAAGAAAATATCAGTGTGCAATTTTACCTGATATTTTCTTGCAGATATTTTCTTGTAGCTTCATGTGTACGCGCCCTTAATGTAACGGGTTATCACCGAACACGTGCGGTGTGTCTTCTTTACAGGCATGTGATTAGAGTGTCTCCACGTGGATGGTGGGGGTGTTGTCCATATTTCCAATCCACTCCATCCTAAGTTGGGGGGGGGTGAGACACCCCAAGTTCCCATGTCGCCACGACCCTACCTTTATGTTTATTTATTATGATAACCTATTTTGATGTCAGCGGTTTGAGTAAATGTTTTAGTTGAGTAAACAAAAACTTGTTTCACGGCCGATGGAACCACCCATGGCCTATACGTGGCTAAACATTGTTTATACCACCTCCCCAAGCACCGAATAATCAGTCTCAGAGACCGCCCTTTTAAATCTCGACCCAAACATATAATGGGTTAAAAACAATTGCCATCATCATTTCAGTTGCCATAATTCCAATTTCGAAGAATCCAAATGGTAAGACATTATTGGAAAAACGACGATTAACAAAATGTACGTTAAAATAAGAATTTCTCAGAGATTTCTAGGGTTTGGTTTGGTTTGTTAGGGTTTATCGTCGATCTAGCCGCTAGGCCACACACGACGTTGTCAATTTTACGGGTGGAGGAAAGACCACGCAGAGGTTTAGTTTCACCGAGAAATAGTCCCACTGCGTGTAGAAACCACCGATCCCCAGAAAGCAACATACAAACTTGCCCAGATACACGATTCCGGTCACCCTCCCTATGACGGGGTTCGAACCAGCTTCGTCAGCGCTGGACGGCCTATGACGGTGTAATGCACCTGGCACTCTACCGACTGAACCACCGGGGCCCCCGAGATTTCTAGGGACACAAGATAGTAAACTCCATTCTTGTATTTCTTTTTCAGCAAATGCGTTTTTTTCTTCTATTTTTGTTTTGTTTTTCATTTTATTTTAATGTTTTGAAAAGAAAAAAAAATTCTTTTGTTTTTTTGTTTGTTTTGTTTTGTTTTTGTAATTTTTTTTTTTTTTTTTCTGTTTTTTTTTTGTATTTTTTTTTTCGTCTTTACTGTTTTTTTGTTTGCCTTACGTTTAAAATAAAATTACTTAAAACATCAGTATTATTCTTGTTCAAAATACTGAAATAATCTACGTGAATGGGCGGTACGAGTAATCCCCAATAAGAAGCATTCCAACGTCAATTTTATGAATACGCCGGGAAAGCCCCGCATCCCGCCCATGCGATGTAAGACGAAAATGAAAATCCGATGTGCCATTCACTGTTATGCCGGGTCGCCCATGCTCATCCACAGCAAATCGCCGGGGTACACGCACGCATGATTGTTACAGTTATGATAGGTGACATTATATAAAACACAGTTACACTAGATCATTTCTAATGTCCAGTTAAAAGCCAGCTTGTGATTGCTCAAACTATTCACCATCGTGCGAATGACTGGCTTACAATCAAACTAATAATCCGTATTAGAGTTCTGCACCATAAATATATTCTCGAAACCAGACTTCGCTATTCTCGTCTCAGGTTCAAGTCTCGGTTTATACAAAAATCTCAGACCAGGGGGGACTAGGTCTCAGTTGGAGACTATTACCTATAACACACATAATTATGGATTATATTAAATCTTGTCCATGCAGTTCATATATAATTATAATCTTTACTCTACACGACATACAAATATAACACAATTACAATTTGGTTAACATAAAGATAAATGCTTCCAAAAAATACTTATGTTTCTGTTACCAGAACTTGTATGTTACCACATGGTTCAAATTATGAACAGACCGACAAAGGCTTGAATGACAATAAGAAGGCAAACCTTGGTTTACGTAAACCTGAGTTTCAAAAAGACGAGAATACGGACCAGTGCTGACCAATAATCCCAGCTTACTCGCATCGAAGCTGGGTAACACATCGCGATCACCGTGGTTTCGGCCTGGTCTAGACTATAGTTTACATGAAACCCTGGTATAGACCAGGGACCAGAATTCGGCCGATAGAGCGCGTAAATAGTATATTGTCGTCAAGACGTACGAAGACGTACGATGTTGTACGTAAACAAGAGCCTGCTCGTGTTACATCTGTTTACATAACACAGAGCAATTATATTGGTTAATCAGACACAAATGATATACACGCTCTTTATTATTTCCATATCAGGAAAACAGTAACAAATAACGCTCTTTATGTTTACCATATCCGGATCTAAACAAAAGCCAGGTTCTGAAACGTTTTTTGCTTTCGTTTACATAACAAAGGAAAACATTTGACAATAACGTACTGTTTTTATCCCACAGGGTTAGAGTGAAAGACAACAACTGGAATGCGTTTATAGCTACCTGTTTAGAAAATCATAATTATTTACAGGAAGCCGATAAATAAATGTAGTAGTAACCAATACAAACATGTGGGTGACAATTTTTTGAGGTACAATAACCGCCTATATAGATGTAGGCCGAAAGGGGGGAGACATCAATCGAATATGCATGTATTTCCCAAAACAAAACAAAAAACAGGTAGGGAGGGAGGGAGGGTTGTCAAACAAAATAAGCGACCGTCTTCGGCGACAAATTTATTGGAAAGAAAGTTAACACAGTCACTGCGCGCATTCCTCCGGCAAAACATATAGTTCCCACGATTCTGCTCTGCAAATTATTCCCATTCGCTAACTAAATAGCAATACTGACAAAATACTTGAACTTTATAATTATGTTTTATTTTCGGCTTACTTCGCAACATCAGTGTATATCTTACTTATCTGAAATGTCATGCGGTATCATCGCCGGTATGGAGTAGTGATCTATACCAGTGAAAGATCTCGTTACCAAACATGTTTCTGTTTGTACCCAATTTTTTGTTTAAATTCACGCATAGATCTGGTTAACCCTCTGGGATAAAATACGTCGCTCTTATACGACTATGTTATGCCATATTTCTTATTGGTATAAGAACAAAGTCTGTCTATATTTTACTATTATTTCTGTTTATGGTGGTTTTTGACGGAGGTGCATATTTTAACAGCATACGCACCCACAACGCCGCCCGTATCTTTAATGGTGGTGTCACCCCCACCCCCTTCGGTACGCGGGATTTGTGCCATTTTCAGGCGGTACGCGGTGTTTATATTACGCTGTTAGTCGGTATTCATGTTTCACACCCCATCTTAAAGCTGTACTGTACACTAAATCCGGCCATTTATGTGACCATCTGTTTTTATACTCAACATAATATATGCAACAAATGAATCATTATGAATCATGGATGAGTGCAGCACACACTCATATGCTGTCTGAATGATGCAAACAACATGGTAATTATAATGAAAAAGAATTTATAACTCCAATTGTCACATATATTCTGTTGAGTATAAAAGGAGATGGTCTACTAGCATTGTGATCTAGTACATTCGTTGCCGAGTCGTTGGTTTTCTTAAATCCAACATAATTTTCAAGGCTCAAGCCTTAAGATAAAACGTATAGTCAAAGATCGCGTTTGCTACATCCCGATTTATATGTGTCGAACAATACTTGAGATGTGTGAAGTTAGTTGGACGTTGGATATTCAACGGACATTCGCGTGAAGTTAGTTGGACGTTGGATATTCCAAAAAAAATTCGTTTTATGCATTAGGGATGCGCCATTGGTCTAATTCGTTCTCTCCCACTAAAACTTCGTCCGAAATTCCGCGATTTTTCCTGTTTTCCAGACCATAGCCGGACTTATACGACATGTAACTTTAGAGAGTGCAGGCTGTATTGACGAGCCGATTAAACTGAAATTTGGTAACTATAGTCATTCCCATAGGATAACTGCACATGCACTTTTTGTTTTATGCCTATTGTTTCATGTATTATATCACCCCTCTACCTTATAAACCTTGCGAACATGGAGTCTTAACGAGCATTAAAAGTAAAACTCATTTATATGACGCGCCGTCCTCGTCCGCGATCATATAGGACGTACTACGCCGTGCGAACGTAAACAGCCCGAGGGGGCGTGTATAGCAAATGTGGATACGAGCAAAAGGAAACAGTTGCTGAAAACATCAAAGAGAATAAGTGTGTGAACAAATGTACGCGTGCATCGTAACCAGAGGGTGCAGTCTGGTCATTCATTAGAAGACCGCATGATTAATTTAATACCCGACTATGTCCTGCTTACGAGGGCGGGTGAAATCGGGGAAAGGCTGGCCAATTTTGTCATGTGGATGACGGCCACCTTGTACAACCAGGAACATGTTGATATATAGTCTCAATCTTCGTCATACTGGTCGGTTTGATATGCACACATTTGCACCGTCGAATAACCCTTTTTATTTCCAGCTAATTCGGATTACATGTACACCGATGCATTGAGAAACTACGTTCTTTGTTGGTAAGTTAACAACTTTGACCCATACAATTTGGTGGAAAAATACATATCCGAAAATATGAGACAATTCCTTTGAAGATTGGCCGTCTGATTACGACTTGAAAATTGACAGCTATACCATGCGTCTGAAATGCGCATTCAAGGAACTAAGATGTTTTTGACAACGGAATACTCACCGTGAGTAGTTACTAGATTGCAATTTGTAAGAATATTCAGCCTATAAATTAGACAACAGTTTGGTCTTGTTTGTATTTGTCGGATGAATAATCACATAATTATGTCCACATATGTCCAAACATATATATCGTACTGCCCGTGTCTCCTATGACAAATGAGGGGGATCGTATATTCTCCACTCTACTCACTGAGGGGCTGACATTAGTGCGATGTATTCATAAATTTATAAATATTATAGGTATATAACAGTATATAACAGATGACGCATTCATACTTGTGTTGTGATGATGCGCGTGATGGGAACGCAACTGTATTCCTTCTGTATATTATGTATGTAATTATGTTCTTTGTTTTGCCTGTTTCATGTTAATTTATGACTTGGCAATAAACTATACTATACTGTTAGCCAGATGTGGTAAGTATTATCAAAGAGTGGTCTAAACTTAAACTTAACAAATAAAGGCACGGGCGGCGTTCGTTGCAGAAATATTCAAATTTGTTCAAATCGCCATCAACGGAAGGAATATTAAAATATATATAGTTTTGTTCATATGCCAAACATAATCGGCCGAATTCTGGTCCCTGGTCTAGACCACCCTAATAATCACGGTGTTCCATGTCTGGACCTGGTCTCGCGAAACCACCTGGTCTCGATTTAGATTAGGCGGATTATTGTTCAATCAACGACGATCGATGTATCGACGGACAAAGGCACGCTTGGTGCTCGAACAAAAAGATTGCGTTCACGTCGCGAATAGTTGAGCATTAGGGCGCGTACACATGGCGGGCAAGAAAATATCAGGTATGCCCCATGTGACTTACTTGACCAATGAAATAAATAATACCGGAAAATATCTGACGAAGGCAGCGCGCTGATATTTTATCGCCAGTTGGTGATATGTGTTCACCTTGATTGGTGGCCATCGGTATCCGTTACCTAATCTCTATAAGGGACACGCTGGAACCGTTCACGCACTCGAGTTATGATCCGTCAATATTATCGCCTGTTTCAATAATTAACTTCGTAATTCCATTTTGGATTGTTTGACATAATCGCTGAGCTATTATATGGATATGTGTGGGGACATATATCTTTTGAGGGTTTCCGCTGACGGAGGATGTCCATGGATTTTCAACTGCACCCCCTCTTGAACCGGGCCAAAGACCCAAGATCACATAATTTAATTTGCACACCTCCCATCGTCTTTGAATTTCCCATCTGGTACCTCACATGCCTTGAATTTTGACTGGACACCGGGGAGGGAGGGGCCTAGAAGAAATTCCAAACCAATATTTTGACCAAAGTAGAAAGAAATGCAAATATTGTTCTAAAACCACTAATTCCACATACATTAATGGTTGAAAAATCAGACTACCAGAACAATTTCAAACTATTGTTGGTGTGATATTTCCAACTAATATTGTTTCCAACTGGTGAACACTTTGACCATAGTTGGCGGGGGTCTCGTGTCCCCACATGCACCCATGTAATTTCGGTAACGTAATATACACCACAGCCCCATGAACCATGCAACATTCTCTTCAAAACTTCATATGGGGTCTCAATGGGGGTGGGGTCATCCGATTTGCCACAAAACCATAATAACTTTTGTCACCCCACATATGCATGCACTATGAAATTATAACATTTCCAAATTTCCAAATAACGTGACCACTTTCTCATTATGTAGAAGGTTTTCACATTATGTAGAAGGTTTTTATGCATGAGATCAGCAACGTTGCTTCACATTATGTAGAAGGTTTTTATGCATGAGATCAGCAACGTTGCTACATGTCGGCGGGTGCCTCATTCGGGACTTCGGTAATACATGTCAACAGTTGGAAATTTCACAAAGCTATGAATTGCCAAAATGGACTATAGGTTATTTACCGGACGCCATTCACTTGAACCAGCATGACTAATGTCGGTCTGATTGAGCCCAATCAACGCCGTCTAAACCGCCGCGTTCTCACGGGCGTAATCTTTGCAGCAAGAAAATATCAGTGTGCAATTTTACCTGATATTTTCTTGCAGATATTTTCTTGTAGCTTCATGTGTACGCGCCCTTAATGTAACGGGTTATCACCGAACACGTGCGGTGTGTCTTCTTTACAGGCATGTGATTAGAGTGTCTCCACGTGGATGGTGGGGGTGTTGTCCATATTTCCAATCCACTCCATCCTAAGTTGGGGGGGGGGTGAGACACCCCAAGTTCCCATGTCGCCACGACCCTACCTTTATGTTTATTTATTATGATAACCTATTTTGATGTCAGCGGTTTGAGTAAATGTTTTAGTTGAGTAAACAAAAACTTGTTTCACGGCCGATGGAACCACCCATGGCCTATACGTGGCTAAACATTGTTTATACCACCTCCCCAAGCACCGAATAATCAGTCTCAGAGACCGCCCTTTTAAATCTCGACCCAAACATATAATGGGTTAAAAACAATTGCCATCATCATTTCAGTTGCCATAATTCCAATTTCGAAGAATCCAAATGGTAAGACATTATTGGAAAAACGACGATTAACAAAATGTACGTTAAAATAAGAATTTCTCAGAGATTTCTAGGGTTTGGTTTGGTTTGTTAGGGTTTATCGTCGATCTAGCCGCTAGGCCACACACGACGTTGTCAATTTTACGGGTGGAGGAAAGACCACGCAGAGGTTTAGTTTCACCGAGAAATAGTCCCACTGCGTGTAGAAACCACCGATCCCCAGAAAGCAACATACAAACTTGCCCAGATACACGATTCCGGTCACCCTCCCTATGACGGGGTTCGAACCAGCTTCGTCAGCGCTGGACGGCCTATGACGGTGTAATGCACCTGGCACTCTACCGACTGAACCACCGGGGCCCCCGAGATTTCTAGGGACACAAGATAGTAAACTCCATTCTTGTATTTCTTTTTCAGCAAATGCGTTTTTTTCTTCTATTTTTGTTTTGTTTTTCATTTTATTTTAATGTTTTGAAAAGAAAAAAAAATTCTTTTTTTTTTTTGTTTGTTTTGTTTTGTTTTTGTAATTTTTTTTTTTTTTTTTCTGTTTTTTTTTTGTATTTTTTTTTTCGTCTTTACTGTTTTTTTGTTTGCCTTACGTTTAAAATAAAATTACTTAAAACATCAGTATTATTCTTGTTCAAAATACTGAAATAATCTACGTGAATGGGCGGTACGAGTAATCCCCAATAAGAAGCATTCCAACGTCAATTTTATGAATACGCCGGGAAAGCCCCGCATCCCGCCCATGCGATGTAAGACGAAAATGAAAATCCGATGTGCCATTCACTGTTATGCCGGGTCGCCCATGCTCATCCACAGCAAATCGCCGGGGTACACGCACGCATGATTGTTACAGTTATGATAGGTGACATTATATAAAACACAGTTACACTAGATCATTTCTAATGTCCAGTTAAAAGCCAGCTTGTGATTGCTCAAACTATTCACCATCGTGCGAATGACTGGCTTACAATCAAACTAATAATCCGTATTAGAGTTCTGCACCATAAATATATTCTCGAAACCAGACTTCGCTATTCTCGTCTCAGGTTCAAGTCTCGGTTTATACAAAAATCTCAGACCAGGGGGGACTAGGTCTCAGTTGGAGACTATTACCTATAACACACATAATTATGGATTATATTAAATCTTGTCCATGCAGTTCATATATAATTATAATCTTTACTCTACACGACATACAAATATAACACAATTACAATTTGGTTAACATAAAGATAAATGCTTCCAAAAAATACTTATGTTTCTGTTACCAGAACTTGTATGTTACCACATGGTTCAAATTATGAACAGACCGACAAAGGCTTGAATGACAATAAGAAGGCAAACCTTGGTTTACGTAAACCTGAGTTTCAAAAAGACGAGAATACGGACCAGTGCTGACCAATAATCCCAGCTTACTCACATCGAAGCTGGGTAACACATCGCGATCACCGTGGTTTCGGCCTGGTCTAGACTATAGTTTACATGAAACCCTGGTATAGACCAGGGACCAGAATTCGGCCGATAGAGCGCGTAAATAGTATATTGTCGTCAAGACGTACGAAGACGTACGATGTTGTACGTAAACAAGAGCCTGCTCGTGTTACATCTGTTTACATAACACAGAGCAATTATATTGGTTAATCAGACACAAATGATATACACGCTCTTTATTATTTCCATATCAGGAAAACAGTAACAAATAACGCTCTTTATGTTTACCATATCCGGATCTAAACAAAAGCCAGGTTCTGAAACGTTTTTTGCTTTCGTTTACATAACAAAGGAAAACATTTGACAATAACGTACTGTTTTTATCCCACAGGGTTAGAGTGAAAGACAACAACTGGAATGCGTTTATAGCTACCTGTTTAGAAAATCATAATTATTTACAGGAAGCCGATAAATAAATGTAGTAGTAACCAATACAAACATGTGGGTGACAATTTTTTGAGGTACAATAACCGCCTATATAGATGTAGGCCGAAAGGGGGGAGACATCAATCGAATATGCATGTATTTCCCAAAACAAAACAAAAAACAGGTAGGGAGGGAGGGAGGGTTGTCAAACAAAATAAGCGACCGTCTTCGGCGACAAATTTATTGGAAAGAAAGTTAACACAGTCACTGCGCGCATTCCTCCGGCAAAACATATAGTTCCCACGATTCTGCTCTGCAAATTATTCCCATTCGCTAACTAAATAGCAATACTGACAAAATACTTGAACTTTATAATTATGTTTTATTTTCGGCTTACTTCGCAACATCAGTGTATATCTTACTTATCTGAAATGTCATGCGGTATCATCGCCGGTATGGAGTAGTGATCTATACCAGTGAAAGATCTCGTTACCAAACATGTTTCTGTTTGTACCCAATTTTTTGTTTAAATTCACGCATAGATCTGGTTAACCCTCTGGGATAAAATACGTCGCTCTTATACGACTATGTTATGCCATATTTCTTATTGGTATAAGAACAAAGTCTGTCTATATTTTACTATTATTTCTGTTTATGGTGGTTTTTGACGGAGGTGCATATTTTAACAGCATACGCACCCACAACGCCGCCCGTATCTTTAATGGTGGTGTCACCCCCACCCCCTTCGGTACGCGGGATTTGTGCCATTTTCAGGCGGTACGCGGTGTTTATATTACGCTGTTAGTCGGTATTCATGTTTCACACCCCATCTTAAAGCTGTACTGTACACTAAATCCGGCCATTTATGTGACCATCTGTTTTTATACTCAACATAATATATGCAACAAATGAATCATTATGAATCATGGATGAGTGCAGCACACACTCATATGCTGTCTGAATGATGCAAACAACATGGTAATTATAATGAAAAAGAATTTATAACTCCAATTGTCACATATATTCTGTTGAGTATAAAAGGAGATGGTCTACTAGCATTGTGATCTAGTACATTCGTTGCCGAGTCGTTGGTTTTCTTAAATCCAACATAATTTTCAAGGCTCAAGCCTTAAGATAAAACGTATAGTCAAAGATCGCGTTTGCTACATCCCGATTTATATGTGTCGAACAATACTTGAGATGTGTGAAGTTAGTTGGACGTTGGATATTCAACGGACATTCGCGTGAAGTTAGTTGGACGTTGGATATTCCAAAAAAAATTCGTTTTATGCATTAGGGATGCGCCATTGGTCTAATTCGTTCTCTCCCACTAAAACTTCGTCCGAAATTCCGCGATTTTTCCTGTTTTCCAGACCATAGCCGGACTTATACGACATGTAACTTTAGAGAGTGCAGGCTGTATTGACGAGCCGATTAAACTGAAATTTGGTAACTATAGTCATTCCCATAGGATAACTGCACATGCCAATCTACAAGTGCAAACACTCTCAGCGTCATGCGTTTTCAATATCGAAAACCTGCCTCTTCTCCCGAAAACAAACACATTATCTAATAATAGGTAGATAATCTGCTTAAATTGTCTAATTTTGAGTAGATAATATGCTGAAATTTGGAGGATTTAATCACATTATCGACTCATAGTTATATCATTCTAAGCAGATTATGTGCGGACAATGACACAAATAAGCCGTTGGACGTTGGATATTCTACGGATATTCGCGTGAAGTTAGTTGGACGTTGGACGTTGGATA
This sequence comes from Siphonodentalium dalli, assembly GCA_032622095.1. NCBI lineage: Eukaryota > Metazoa > Mollusca > Scaphopoda > Gadilida > Siphonodentaliidae > Siphonodentalium > Siphonodentalium dalli. The sequence goes on along the minus strand of CP136064.1, from coordinate 171,621,012 downwards.
TTCGGCACTTAGAAAATTTCAAAATAAATAAATTTTGGTTTTATGCATGAGGGGTGCGCCATGAGTCCAATTCGTGTTCTCCCACTCAAACTTCGTCCGAAATTCCGCGCTTTTCATGTTTTCCAGACCATTTTTATGTAGATAATGCCACAAAGCTCTACTCTGGCTACGCCCATAAATTCCCATAATATTCTACCAGTTCAAACCTGGGAACCTTCTTGATTTTCTGCATGACGGGAAATTTATGACATTGAAAAAAAATCAACGCATGTAATATATTTCGTTATTAAAAGCTGTCCCTCTGCATGGTTGCCCACCTCCAACAGTTCAGATGCCGCTTATGGTGTGCACTCATAAGCAAATTGCCCTTACTTGACTGGCCTCTTGGTCCAGGATTGACTCGATTATGGAGACTTTATTCAGCGCCAGAGGGGTTTGCGCACATTTTGATCATTTGAACATTTTAATTTAAAAACAAATTTAATTAAATTTAAAACAAACAAATGTTAATTTAAATTTTGTTTCTTTTTAGATTCAACTCCTTACTCAACTTAACACAAATGTTTTCCTTTTTTTTAAATTATATTTTTGTTATTTTTAAATCCAAATTTTTAAAACCTAACACCGTTATACCCACACGAATCACCACACCTAATTTAATTGAAATCGGTCCAGGGGTATTGGAGAACAGTTGCGAACATACAAACTGACATACAGATAGACAGCTCCTATACACTTTAATATATACAGATATACATGTAAATACACCAAATTTTGTCTTTGCGGGTGAAGCATCTTGCAGAAATCTATCACGAACAAAGTGATGAACAGAGCGTGAAACTCGTGTTGAGAGACAAGCCGTTTGTTAAATTAATTTAAACACAGAATGAAATTGGATTAGTAGTCAATGAGCGATACTTGTTTCTCAATGAATAAATCCATAGAGCGTGCACGCGTTCGCGATAATTTATGACTTGTCAATAACCATTATATCGGCCTGTCTTTTGGTACCATTGATAAGAGGGTAGTTTGACTGCATGCTCATACCACCGAATCGAGTTGTCAATTAGCTGGCAACTGAGCGACAAAACGCCCCCCTTAGACCAGGTTTGGCTGGGCCGCCAATGTAGGTTTAAACCAGGTTTAAACTCGGCGGTTAAACCGGAGATGACGAATCCGGCCATTTTCTGCTAATAATGGAACTAGTTTTAGGTATATAATCTGCTTAAATTGTCTAATTTTACGTAGTTAATGTTCTGAAATTGGAAGGATTTAGTCATATTATCGACTCATAATGATGTCATTCTAAGCAGATTATGTGCGGACAATGACACAAATAAGCCGTTGGACGTTGGATATTCTGGAAATTTTGGTTTTATGCATGAGGGGTGCGCCATGAGTCCAATTCGTGCTCTCCCACTCAAAAAGTTAAGCGTTTTGTTTATTCTTCTGTAGATTCCAAAAACAACAAACAGACCAAAACAAAAACCTCCCAGAACTTCTTCCCCTACCAAAAAAAAGAGGTTCTATCAAACTTGCCAGCTGTTTGATCGTACGATGAACATAGTGGTCCGAATCGGCATCTCTGGTTTAGACTAGGTTTTATTCTAGACCAGGTTTAACTCCAGTTTAAACTAGGTTTAAGTAGGATTTAAACTTGGTTTTACTGTAGTTAAATTAGGTTTTATGGGAGTGAAACTGGGTTTTAGTGTAGTTAAACCCAGTTTTGTGATAAACTCAGTTTAAGTTTGTGGAATTCGATCTCAATTGAAACTAGGTTTTATTGACGTGATAAAGATATGGTAATTTTACTAATTGTTAGTGGTGAATTGGCTATATAATCATCAGTATAAGCTTAGGTATATATGATTTATACGTACCATACGTCTCGTCTAGAAAATATACCTTTAAATATACTTTGAAAAAACATCAAAGTTAAACCACCATACCCCAGGTTTTACTAAAACCTAGTTTTTTGGGTTTAATTATTCGGCCGATTTTTTCCGCCCAGTATTGATGTTGTTTCTTCGCGTATATGGGAGTGTTTATTTTGAATTGGGGGAGGCGTTTATGCGAGGGCGTTTGTCACTCAATGTACATGCAGGAGAGTCTTAGTGGAATTCGGGGAGGCGATGTCGGTACTTGTGAGATAAATTCTAATAAAATATGTGCCAGTGTGGTGGATGATTTCTTGCTATATATATCTGTTTGCAATTCGCTCGTTCGGATGTCGGTTTGGCGGCTGAGAGCATGGCGGGATCTGACTGATCAGTTTGACACGTTAGACACGAACATGACTTTTGAAACTGATTCCTTATTCACAAAAAGGTCTCTTTCGATCAATTTGACGCATGGGTTGGTGGCCCGCCCAAATACCCATCAGAGACACTCCAGCCTTCACCCGGGGGAGGGTAACGGCCAACCTGAGGGGGTGGAGTATGGACTATTTTGGAGAACTGTAAGGATTTCGGCCAATTTGATGGTATGGGTGGGTGGCTCGCCCCAAATAACCCATAGAAACACCCCACCCCTGACATCCGGGGGGGGGGGGGTGTACAACCCGAGGGGGTGAACGTGGGATATGGACCATTTTCGAGACTGGTTAGGATTTCGGCCAATTGACGGCATGGATGGATGACCCGCTCAAATGTCCCATAGAAACAGCCCACCCTGAACGCTGGGGGAACCACCCAATGAGGTGAAAATGGGGTATGGACCATTTTCGAGAACGTTAAGGATTTCGGTCAATTTAACGTCAGCAGTGTGGGTAGCCCGCTCCAACTACCCCCTAGAAACACCCTCACCCGGGGGTACCACCCCGAGGGGTGCAATGGGGTATGGACCATTTTCGAGAACGGTGGGTGGCACATCCCAAATGCCCCGCATAGAAACACCCCATCCCATTTTCACCCGCTCGGGTAGAACCACCCGCGGTGAGGGTGGGGGTGTTTCTATGGACTATATGGCGGGCCGCCCACCAATGACGTCATATTGGCCGAAATTCTTACCGTTCTCGATAACGGTCCATACCCCATTCCGACACCCGGGTGAGGGTGTTTCTATGGGGTATTTGGGGCGGGCCACCTACACATGCCGTAATATTGACCAACAGAGGCATGTTTTTGCGAATAATGAATAAAATGCTCCATACCCCATTTTCACCCCAGCAGGGTGGTACCCTCCAGGGATGAGGGTATGGTGTCTATAGTGGATATTTGGAGCGGGCCACACACCCCTGTCGTCAAATTGGCCGAAATTCTTACCGTTCTCGAACATGGTTCATATCCCATCTTCACCCCTCGGGTTGTAACCCACCCCACCCCCGCCCGGATGTGAGGGGTGGGGTGTTTATATGGGTTATTTGAGGTACCCTTCCCCGGGGGTGAGGGTTGGGGTGTTTCTATTCGGTATTTGGGCGTACCCAATTTCCACCTCCTCTGTGGCACCCCCCGGGTGAGGGGTGGGTAGGGGTGGTTATATGGTGTATTTTGATCGTGCCACCCACTCCTGCTGCCAAATTAATTAGCCTAAATCCTTACCGTTCTCGAAAATGGTCCATACCCTGTTATCCCGGGGGAGGGGTGATGTTTCTATTGGGTATTTTGGGCGAGCCACCCATTCATGCCGTAAAATTCGCCGAAATCCTTCCCGTTCTCAAAAATGGTCCATACCCCATTTTCATCCGTCCGGATGGTACCCCCGGGGTGGTGGTGGTGTTTCTATGGGGTATTTGTGGCGGCCCCCCCCCCATGCCCTCAAGAGATATTTTTGAGTTCCAAAAGTCATGTTCGTCCATGATATTAGATAATATCTATATAACCGCTATACAACAGACCGTGCATTCGTCGTGATTTCTCAAAGCGCACGGGTAATTCCCCTGATTAGGAGATTTTATAGCGACAACAGGTCGCGTGACCGGACAATGCATTGACAAGTAGCGATAATAAACAGACAGACCACGCCTCCTATCCTTGCAATTGGACAAGTGTGGCCCACATGTTACGCAATCGACCAAATCTATGTCGTCCCAGCGGTGGAGAAAAACTTGGTTTTACTACTATAACCCAGTTTAAACTGGTAGTTTAAACTAGGTCTAAACTGGAGATGCCGATTCGGACCAGTGTGTTAAAGTGGTGTGAAGCACTGCACTGAGGTGGATTCAACGAAATGCCAAAATAAGTTAGTTTCATAAATTTGAAAAATAGGCAGAAAACAGCATCATTATAATAAACTAACTACATGCAGTGACTATTTTTGGTTGGAATATTCGAATATATTAGATATTCTTTCGATCGATATAGTGTTAGGATACTAATTTATCAATAATATTTAATGAAGTATGTCCATTTGATGTCTTTTGTTTCATTTGATATATTTGCCCACCGTTACGAACGGACATTTACCAATATATCCGGATATTTCCTCACCACGATCGTGGTGTGCAAATTATTACAAATTGCTAGTATCAGCAGTTTGAGGGTTTAACGCGGGTAAGTTCTCAGTAGTAAATCTACCCAAGATCAGGATGGGCGTCGTGAAACAAATATTCAGGATACAAGGTCCGGGTGCACCATGGGTTTGTGGGTCGGTCAATCAGGAAACTGCGATTTTTTTATTTTTTTTTATGTGTTAGACGAAAATTTCAGTCCAGATATGGTGTTCGATATTCAAAACGCATGAAGCTGAGCATGTCTGGTCTTGTAGATTGGCATGTGCACTTTTCGTATGGGAATGACTATAATTACCAAATTTCAGCTCAATCGGCTCATCAATACAGCCTGCGCCCTCTATAGCTATATGTCTTGTAAGTGTAAAGTCCAGCTATGGTCTGGAAAACAGGAAAAGCGCGGAATTTCGGACGAAGTTTGAGTGGGAGAACACGAATTCGACTCATGGCGCACCCCTCATGCATAAAACCAAAATTATTTTTTTTGAAATTTTCTAAGTGCCGAATATCCAACGTCCAACTAACTTCACGCGAATATCCGTTGAATGTCCGTTGAATATCCAACGTGAAATAAAATTTCGGCTAAAAAAAGTGGAAAATTTGTGAGTTGGAGAGCACGAATTTGGTCTAGAGAAGTCTCCTGGTGCAATCAGGAAACTGCGATTTTTTTTTATGTGTTAAGACGAAATTTTCAGTCCAGATATGGGGTTCGATATTCAAAACGCATGAAGCTGAGCATGTCTGGTCTTGTAGATTGGCATGTGCAGTTCTCCTATGGGAATGACAATATTTACCAAATTTCAGCTTAATCGGCTCGTCAATACAGCCTGCACACTCTATAGCTATATGTCTTGTAAGTGTAAAGTTTGAGTGGGAGAGCACGAATTGGACTCATGGCGCACCCCTCATGCATAAAACCAAAATTTATTTTTTGAAATTTTCTAAGTGCCGAATATCCAACGTCCAACTAACTTCATGCGAATATCCGTTGAATATCCAACGTCCAACGGCTTATTTGTGTCATTGTCCGCACATGGGTGTTTTTATGCTAATAAATATCATATCATATCATATCATAATCTGCTTAGAATGACATCATTATGAGTCGATAATGTGACTAAATCCTTCCAATTTCAGCTCATTATCTACGCAAAATTAGACGATTTAAGCAGATTATATACTTAAAACTATTTATATTATTAGCAGATAATGTTTTTGTTTACGGGAGAAGAGGCAGGTTTTCGATATTGTAAAGCGCGGAATTTCGGATGAAATTTCAGTGGGAGAGCACGAATTGGACTTATGGCGCACCCCTAATGCATAAAACGAAAAAAAAAAAAAATTAATATCCAACGTCCAACTAACTTCACGCGAATGTCCGTTGAATATCCAGCTCTATATTTTCAAAAGGCTAATATTTAACGCTCTTTATTGTTCCGTCGCACAGATTACTTTTATAATAAAGACCCACTGGCTTTTGTTGAAGTATTGGTGTGATATGATATGTATGGGAGCTATAGCGTCTTGTGAAGGTCCCCATTGGAGAGAGTTGTGTAGCTTTGGACTGACATGTGAATGCGCGTGTCATTGTATATATCTCAGATACCAGGATATTGATTTAAACTGTTTCATCGAAGGTTGTCCCGTGTTTTTTGATCGAGATAGTTTTATTTAGTGTAGTTTTCAAGTTGGGGTGATATTTGGTGATGCATATATGCAAAACGACGAATATCACCTTGTATCCGTCTGTAAATCCCTTGCAGGGATAAGACTAAAATACAGTGTGTGGCTGCTGTGGCATTCCGTGATATTACTGGGAAGAACCTTCTAGATGGAAATTTTATATGTTGCTTGCTTCTCGAAATTCAGAAGAGCCTAGGCATCATACTTAAAATTACAACACACGTAGTCCAGTCAATATACACAAAATATCGCCCAATCTAGAAAAAATAGAAGAGAATTGATTTATAACTTTTTCATTAGATACAAAAACATTGCATACAACATACTAAAAATTAAGTTGAAGACACGATGTTCATTTTTTCCCCGGCTATTCTTGATGGTCATCGAATTGAGAAAGAAATGGTGGAGTGTAAAACAAAACTTAGGGGTAGGGCAGGTATATATAGAACCTAAAATTTGACAACATGCGCTTAAATAAACTATCCATATAATATATCATTTTAAACAGGGATGACGTCCGTATAAAGTGAGCGATAATCCAGATATCGGGGCCGATTTGTGCAACTGTCAAATGGTCAAATGATTTTTTTTTTTTTAAATAAACTGAATCAATCAAGATCAGTATATGTGATCTTATATAGTTGACATTCTTATTGTATCAGTTTAAACGATTTGTTAGCGGCTTTTTAAACTCGCTATATGCAAGTGAAGTTCGTGTGTATATAGCCTAAACATGGAATATTCGTTAAATTTAAAAAAAAAAAAATGGCCGTGAAAAAACCTCATAAGTTGAACGCTCTTCATGTGACAAATTAAATTGTTGACCTGCTCTGCTCACACAATTTAGTCATCAACAAGTTCAAACATAGAAGCTTTTAAAGATATATTCAGGATGATACCAAATATCAATTAGACTTATTGTCACAAAAAATGTGACTTTGTTACTACATAGTTCTCTTCAAAATGGTACCCGGTACCCATCTGTGGGTCAACATTGTTTGTTAGATACTCTTATACTACGATTGATATATTCCATGGAATAGAATCTATACATAATTTATTCAGCATGGAACGGCGAAGAGAGTTCCTGACATTGTAACAATGATAGAGCGTATGTCTCATTTCTGAAAGAAAAATTGAAACAGCTGGAAATTGCAATGAGTACCGTACATAAGGCAATTTAAGTTTAATGAACAAATCATTTTTTTTTAAATAATATTATCCGTCTGAATCAATGTAAAGTCATTTTGTTGGTGAGAAGCAAGCACCTATTCATCACCATTGACAGATAAGGAAATATGTAATGGCTTTTGTAATGATATAATAGGGGTTTCATGCGATGTATGTATATTTGCATGTAGGAGAACCGGTCAGTCAGTAAGAATCATAATGCAATAATATACCATAAAACTGTCCAGAAGTGTGTTTCCAATTTCTAAAGAGAGAGAATAATTGGTGAATCGGTCAGTTGTTTACCAGGATTCTGATGTTTCTATTTGAAGTGGTATTATTTGCCATTCCAATCTTTCCTCCATCAATAAAACTAACGTCGTGATATAAAGCTTAGCACTGCTGAAGCAACGCTAAACAACATCATACACTGGTTTAATTAATCTGGATGGTAGCTATGTACATTACTAGATCTTTGGTTTCATAATTCGTTCTAAGGAGTTTTGGGCGTTCAAATTTCACAACCTCGACAAATGGTGACCGAATTATGTCACTTGAACTATTATATCTTCTCAACTGTCGTATTTATATGGGGACAGGAATAAGGGCATTCATATAATGAGATAGCAAAAACAGATACAAAGAAGAAAGCATTAAAAGATTATTTATCATTAATAGATACATATATTCTTGGAAAATGAGGGAACTTGAAATGATGGCATGTTAGAATGGCTCATGTATTATAGCAAAATTGAGTCTTTCCCATTCAATATATTTTCCACAAAAAAGATACAATTTGTCATGATGGAAATGTATAGAAGGCCTGTTCAAAGATATTGGTCACAGTGCGCAGTCAAATATGGTATCTTCTGCGATAAAAGAAAACACAATCAGTAGCACATGACAGTTCAGGATTATCCAATAAGGGTACATCTGCCAGATACAGAGGATTTCTTTCATGTTTAGAACAGGCTCATATCCTAACATAAACAACTTCAAATCTCGCTCTGTTTCGGGCACATGTAGCTGATTTTTTGCAACATTGTTTTAAAACTGAGAAAAAATAGCCAGTGCAGCATGATGAACAGATGAGCGCCTGTATATTCATGTAGATATGATAACCAGGTGTCCTCACAATCTTAGTCTAACCCACTAGATTGATTTATACATCCCTATAGAGAACATAATATTTGGCTTTTTGAACTAATGTTTCGATCGCAATAAAAATATTTAAAACAAAAACAAAAACAAATGTCAATTCCAACCATGTCGACTGTACGATTTAAAAAAAATGATAACGTCTGAAGTAAGGTCAGTTGTAAATAAATAAATACATCCCTATCTCGATATAACACAGGCATACTTTATACTCAGTGTTTCGTCTCCAGAATAAGTTTCACACAATATATAGTTGCTTACAAAACAAAGGAATTAGGTTTACATGGTTTGATTTTCATTGATACCATGTTGACAATTACACGATAACTCGCTATTTCCGAGTTAATTGTGATATAAAGTTTAGCTTTCGGGAAAACGGAATTTTGCCGCCTCTCTTCATTCAAGAAAGTTTAATGCATTCAAGTATCTATAATTTTGCGTGATTTCGTCCTAATGTTACGGTTCCATTACACAAATTAATCAAAAGACAACATTTATTAACCATCACAAAACAAGCTATATAATTACTTCCGATTGAACAGTTCCTGTACACAGTGGGGTAGATATGATATCAAAATATGAAGACAAATTTCAATATTAGCGTGGCAGATGCCACAATCATAATTCTCTTTATGAAACAGGGGCGCCTTCCACTGAACCAGCTTTCCACAGTGAGTCATGCTGTTATATGCCATCATTGCTGTTGCTTCGTTGCGTGCTGTATTTTCACAAGGTACGTACGTCTATAATTATATATACTGTTCAAAAAAAATACCCCCCCCACATCATACAATCGCTATTTCATATGGTCTAGCGTATGGACTACCTACTTCCAATACTCAGACGACAATGCCAGTCATCATCGAACAGTGATAACTTATGTCTCAACAACAGGGCGTAAAGTGTGTGGACGTTCCCGGAAAGAGCCTTGTCTTCAACGCCATCGAGCATGTGTGGAACATGATTGGCAGGGAAGTATATAGGCAGCAGACAGCCACCACCATAAGAGCACTGATGGTCTGCGATATACAGGGACGTGGCGATAGGTTTTGGTGGGGGTGTCACACCCCAACTCACACCCCCCAACTTTAGTCAAAATTTTCAACAGTTGGAAATTTCATACCTGACACAACATTAGTTGGAAATTTCACACCACCAAGGTTGAAAATGTTCTTGTAGTTTGATTTTCATGTAGTTTGATTTTCATGGTCCTTCCCCCGTGGCCAATAACAAACTGCTAATTAGTTTAAGAAAGCAATATTTTACTACATTTTATCAAAATTGTGGACTGAAATGGTCATCAGTTGGAGAATTTTCCAATCTAAGGGTGAGTATGAGGTTTGAAATTTCCAACACTAGGAAAGCTTGAGGCCAGTCTAGATGCTAGGATTTTGCTATTTCCTTGTTTATTTTTCAAAATGTTCTCACACCGAACTGAACAACCATGGTCGGCCCGGTCGTCGCATCATTGATATAATGTCGTAAGTCCATTTTGGGGCCAAATGTGATTTTTGTATCATTGGATTCGGCGCGAAATTTCCTATCGATTGGAACCATTTAAACCTGCCCCCCATATCACATTTCCATGATAAACGCTATGCAAACTAGTTGTATCTCCGTCATTGTGGTTTCGGTCCGTGCTATAATGTCGTATCCCCCTGTCCAATGAAATCGCTAGGAATGTCACGTGAATAAAGACTGACTAATGACGGACGCGGAAATTAAGAACAACATGTACCGTAAGAAACACATTCGTTTTTCGATATAATGTATATTTTGTAGTTTCATATGTTGCTGTTTTCTTTTGTAAGTGTTAATCAATAAATTGTTTGATTATCTGCCTGATTATGAATCCAGGGATGGTTATAAAGGAGGTTTTGTGAACCACTGGAGATACGACATTCTTGCACTAAAAGTAATGCAAGCTATACTTGGGTCATAATGTCGGACATGGAGATAAGACGTTATAGCACAAAAGTATATTGCCCGCATTTCTTCCTGTTTGGTTGAATAATGTAATACCTGCATTATGCGGTGTTGTTTTCAGGGACGAAGACGGATTGTAAGGGATGTCATGTGGGTTACCGATACAGGTGCATGCTGGTGCCTATATTTGAGGCTAAATTCACATTTATTGTCCCCCGAAACATTTATTTTCGGGGGACTACAGAAACGGGCTCCGTCCGTCCGTTCGTCTGTCAGTTTTACTGTCCGTTCGTCCGTCCGTCCGTCCGTCCGTCACACTTTTGAGTACCTCCATGGTGTAATCATCACCTCCATAGATTTCATCCCAGAAATGTGAAACTTCAGAATAGTGTTGCCAATATATTGGAGATGTGCAACATGTATATATATGACGGAAACATTATTTTTTGACGGAGTTATTAACTCTTTTCGACTTTATAACATCAGAAAATCAATTTGAATTCAACATAATTATTTAGACCGATTGTATGTTATATGTTGTCCTTTGAATGGGTATATATATACATCACAGGGGCATGTAACGCGCTCTGGACCCGGACACAGTTGCGTACAAGAGGTGGATAATATACATTCACATAATCAAGAGAGCCTAAATGTGTGTGAAATTGGATTGGTTCGGGTTTTGTGTTCAGTCAGAAGCCACGCATCAAAGGTAATGCAGATGCGTAAATGCGAGTTTTTCAATTATAAGAAGGCTGCCTCTACCATGAAATTCAATCTGGTCCCATATACACAAATAAAACACTTGGTCATTACGAGGGATGAACCAACCAAATGTCAGTACAAAGTTCGCTTTTCTGAAACTGTATTTTCTGTTGTAAATTTGATCCCAGTCACTAAAAGAAACGTATCCATTCATTATGACCTAGCCCAAGCTCCAATGATTACGAAACGTCAAAAACTTACGAAGGAGAAGATCTCCGATATTCGAAGTATGTTCAAGTGGATGCCTATCATTGACAAACAATATTACGAGACCATCTTTCAAAATAAGGAGTGATGGTGCATGGTGTTCCTTTGAACCTATACAGTTCTGGATTTAAGTATACATGTACATCCAGATAGATGATATACCTTACTTGTATTTCAATTCCCGCAGTACTATATTTCGCAAACACGGGGCACGTTTATAAGCACTGGCAAACGCTCTTTAATTAAACAGAGATAATAACTTAATTGAGAAAGAATTAACTTAGCAGCTTTGAGAATTAATAAGGTACATATAATGGCAAGGGTATATACCTACAGTTTTCGTTTGAATAACTAACACATCTCATTCTTGTCTAGAAAGAAATATCGAATTTTCGTTCCCGACACTCATGAGATATTTTAGTACGGTATTTAAACAAAACTGTAGATATCTTCTGCGCGCTTATATTTGGGATGGTCTTTATGTCTACTTAAATCTGGAAGAATTAAGAATCGCAACGGAATGCAGTTGGAAACATGATATTTTCTAGAATATTTTTGTCAGTTTTAAACTTGTGCAAGATTGCGCGAATTCAAAGTGTACGAATTTAAAATTGAGCGAAAAATAATATTGCGCGAATTTAAATACAAATATAAGGTATACACTATACAAGTAAGTTTTAAATATTGTTTATGTCCAGTTTGGACAATTTTATTGTTTATTTAAAACACGTCGTTGTCGGTGCTACGATTCGGTTTTTTATTCAACCGTTCACGCTTATGAAGCAACCTGATTGAATTACAATGTGCAACTTTCTGCACAAGAGTTTGGTTATTTTGTTCAAAATAACAACTAGTTGCTGAACGGAATTGTGGTTATCTCTTTTGTGATCACCAATATATGGTTTTGTTCTTCTTGGGTTAGGCACAACACTTAGCAATTTATAAACGGTTTTTCATAGAAAACCTCATTTCCTTTAAACAAATATTTTTGTTTTATTCAGAACCAAAATCATGTTATAGCCCTACTTTTTCAGTGTATATCACATGCACTGTATGACTGATTCGGTATCAGACCGGAAACTGGTGTAAATGTCATCAACACATTATTATGATACCATAACAGCACCCACTGTCCCTACATGTATAATATATAGTGGGCACGAAGCTTCGATTGTCATAATGTAGATCCGACTTGAATGTTGTGATTTTTCTCAGCTTCCTTAAAGCTACACAATGCGACTAAACGCCCACAATTTACTATTTCTTTTGGATTTTTGAAATTATGTCTATCAATCGTCTCAAATGTGTGAATAAATCGGCCCCCCGTGCTTCAGAACGACTTGCACGTGCACTGAGAACCCCTCTCCCCTCCCTGTTGTGAACTGCGCATGTATCATATTTATACGCCGGCCCGTCCTTCCCGCCGTAGAACTTACTGTATAGTGTAATTGTGATGGATATTTGGGGGTCGGTGGTTTCATGTATATGCTCAAATACCACAGAAAGTGGTGAAATGGGTTAATAAAGTAAAAGCATTCGGGATAAACACTATTTGATTCGAGTCGAGGAAGCCATCCATTAAACCTCAGAAGGATCATATATCGATTTTTGAAATCGCAATATCTGGAGGCCTGGACAAAAAATGGCTCTGACTTTTTCAACAACTATTACAGACATGCGCTTTAACTCTGAGCTTTAATGGATCGGTTCCTCGATACGAATCAACTATGTTTTACCCCCGAAGCCAAATATATAGTAGTCTATAGTAATAGTAATCAGATTGTGTATCGTTAATGAGGCATTCAAGCGCACACGTACTAGACACGTATATGTTATTTTATTTCAAGTTGATAATTCACGTTTTCCTGTTTGTTAACATGTTGAGATTTATTTCCGACATAAACTGTTTCTTCAAGACGTTGTACTGTACAGTTGCATTCCATTATAATGTTACCTGACGAGCTCTCATCTCTTGGAATGGGAAGAAACTACAAATTCGGGAAGTCGGTAACGAGGCAAGTGCATGGTGGGTATATGCGTACATGACATGACTGCATGTGGGAAGCAATATGTTGGAAATTGTTGGATATTTGAACACACATTTTCAAGTGTGTGTGTGAACATAACAGACGAATGTTTGTTTTCCAAAATGCATTATGAACGCGTGGTTACTATCACACTTCTTGTGTGGTTCTGTGAACCATGCGAAATGTGACAGCAACAATGCGTTCAGAATGTATGCATTTTGAAAAACAAACATTCAGTTGTTGATCGTAGCATGCACACCATCCCATTCAGCAAAATTCACAACACATGCAATGAACAGTTTTCCGGTCCACTGAATGAATGTATATGTAGACTACGTACTGTGGGGGGAATACACCCTCGGTCGATTCTATTTTATGACGAAACATGCCATGCTCTAACCTACATGTAAGGCCATCAATAACATGGCATGTCAATGATTCCCTGATTCCCTCTAGCTGAAAATTTCCTATCAGAGTATCTAGTTTCATTCGCCTGGTCTGACATCCTCAGCTCGACGACACCATTCGTCCACGACATGTCACTTTAGCTCGAGTGGTCAGTTACTACTTATTCATAATATGTTTGCTGTGTTGGACCAGGAACCAGTTTATTCAACAAGGGACATTGATTGCTCGCAGATAAACAGACATGCGAGACAGTAACAGGAAGCGAAACTGGAGAGAGTCTGGTTCTTGTCCCAATAAAGCATTTTCCCGATGTGTAATAGCCTGGCCCTTGCTGCTTCACGCACTAGTACTGTCGTTATAAAATGCACATAGTTGTTCTGTTTATACATGATTCGATCATGTACATACATGTGCGATACAGTCAGAACCACTCTAGTATCTGGACAGTTTATAGTGGCATTATTCTTATTTACTTGCAAAGACTTAAAGGGGTACTGTACACTAAATCCGACCATCTATGGGACCATCTCCTTTTATGCTCAACAGAATATATGCAAAAAATTAATGAATTTGAGCCATAGATTAGTGCAAAATTCACTCATAAGCTCTATGAATAATGCAAACAACATGGTAATTATAATGAAAATGAATTTATGGCTTGAGTCATAAATACATTTTCGTTATAATTACCATTGTGTATGTATCATCCATATAGGGTAAATGAGTGTATTTTGCACTCATTCGTGGCTCAAATTCATTAATGTGTTGCATATATTTTGTTGAGTATAAAAAGGATTTAGTGTACAGTACCCCTTTAATTTCATTAACTGTTGTCTGATTCTCGATAGATCGAAAGACACATGTATAGCGTCATGCCACATTCGCGTTTCGATTTAATTATGCGAGTAACACAGTTTGTACCAATTCTACATGTAAACCATGTTGATTTCCAATTATAACTGTTACATTCGGCACTATTACACACAATTACGACGAGGTCGTATGTGTGCTTAAATGTCGTATCTCCTACGGCATTATAATCCGGAAGTGAACTCGCGCTGCGTTCATTAAAAGTCGCATCTCCAAACACGTTTTCGTCGTTTTCTAGCGATTGAGCGCATATTAGACTGTAAAATGTCACATCTAGATGTATTTCGATGTCACGGATAATATTCGCCTAGTTACAAAGAGGTCAGAACAATGCAAATATGAAAACTGATCAACCAAAACTTCAAACCCGATTTTCTCGGGAAATTGAAAAAGGCGCATATATACGACATTATAGCACTGATGCGACGCGGTGTGTCCCGCTTTCTTGTCCATAGCCGTGTGCATTTGTCTGGAGTTGGTCCACTAGATAGGATTTATGCAATCTTCAGGTTCAAATATCTGAATGTTCTCATACCGGGTATATAGAACCATGGTTTATGAATATATAGGCTAGGCCTGGCACTGAGGTGCAAGAGGGGTGCAATTGAAATTATGCAAAACTTGTGTTTGGTAGGAATCGGGGTGCAGTTGGAATTCCCAAAAGTGGACACCCCCAACGGAGACCCTCTAGCCACGTCCCTGTCAGCATGCTCTGATGTAGGAATGGGATAATATTGACATTTCAGAAACTCGAAACGTTATTAACAGCCTGACACGTCGCATTAAAGACGTTACATGTGCACGATGTGGTCCCACTATATATTGTGATATTCCAAAGAACTCATAATGACTCTTTTTATTGACAATAATTATACAATAAATGGTTTAAAGGTACTCAACCCGTAAAGAGGGTCCCCATCTCAACAGATTCCAACAACAACAATCCGATCAGAGGGTCCTATATTACTATTTCTTTGGCTTTGGGGGTAAAAAATATTTGATTCGAGTCGAGGAACCCATCAAACAAAGCTCAGAGTTATTAGATATTGATTTTTCAAATTTGTTATGTTCTCGAGATTAGTACTAATAACTGCCGTAATCTGCTCTGGATGTGTACTCAAAATCTATTCAAACAGACAAGGATGAATAACTCTAAAATCAAGTGGTAATTTTAACGCAATTTTTACTGAGTTCTGGGCCAGATAGTATTCCCGATAATGAAAAATAATAGATTTCTAAAATCGATATCTAACAAATCTGAGCTTTGATTGGTGACTTCCTCGACTCGAATCAAATATTTTTGACCCCCGAAGCCATTGAAATAGTAATTGAGAGGAGTTTTATCGGGTTGAGTACCTTTAAATAAAGATCTTTGTCTTTCGTGGCTATAGTGATTTTCTGTACAACGTGTACATACTTCATATACTAAAGGGTGGCTTAACTATTTTGAGCAGTATATTGAAGTATGCCGAACTGGTCCTGTTACTATGACCTAATACTGTGCTCCCATCCCTTTTGAAAACATCATATCATATTTCAGACTATATTTCAAATAAAATATATTCAAACTATGACCTATCTTGGTCAGTCCTGCTAACTTCGTTTTATTTTGATACGAAATTGAACTTTTCACCATACTAGTAATGCAATTATAACATGTCAAGACTTTTTTATTTATTTTTTGACAATAATAGCCAGCGGCAAAACATCTTGATACATTTTGTATTCATGCAACTTTTCTGGAATTGACCTTCTTGTTGAAATTTCAATGCAATTGAGTATTCATAATCTCTAAATTTTGCAAACAACCATTCAATATACACGAGCGATCTCACAACAATTCGTACTATATCCCATTTTATTCGTTGTTAAATTGCAAAATTTAATGAAAAAAATATGTTAATAAATATTTATTCTGAATAATTTACAGAATTGAATTGCAAAGTTCCTGCTGACATTGTGTTTCTGCTGGACGGATCCAGTAGCATCAAATCTGGAGAATGGGAGCAGGAAAAAGATTTCGTTCGGGCACTCATCGATAATTTCGAAATAGGCCCTGAATTCATCCGTGTGGGCATGATCACATACGGATCATCAATAGGTACAAAAATCTGGTTGCAACCATTCAACGACAAAAGAACATCCATGCAGAAAGCGAGCACATTGATTCAACCTGAAATGTTTACGGACACCGCTACAGGTATTAAAGAAGCTCACCAGATGCTCGAAAGTCAAGGACGCAACAGGGCTCCGCATATAATGGTGGTCATCACGGATGGACGATCTGACAGCCCATCCGCTTCGATAGAACAGGCTACGCAGGCAAAGAAGGCGGGGATTAAGATATTCGCCGTTGGGATCGGCCAAGAGGTATTCAAGGATGAGTTGCGACGTATCGTGTCTACGTCCGATATGTTGTTTGCTGATATCACCTTTCTTACTCTTCCGACCATCGTGAAAGCTCTGAAAGAGTCTATATGCAGGAAAGGTAAATTTCCATCATGGGTACTTGTTATCTGAGAACATCCCCCCTCTTGATGCCGTATGTACGGATTGCATGGGATCACTCCTTGTTCCGACCAGTTCCAAAAATAAATAGCTTATATAGAAGAGCTTTACTATATAGCTATACAGGGTTCTCGTTTTATAAATAAAAAAATATAAGTTATATTTATATAATGCCATTTAACGAAAGCACTTACCAGATAAAGCCAGAGAGATCTCAACATACACTATTTAGTTTATTTTTCACCAAGAAACGTATCGTTTCTTCAAGGTCATTTTAATTATTTTTGAACTTATGCCAATCTATTAACGGCCGTGACACGCTTTTTGATTGCTTACTTTGTTATACACGTAAATTCGAAAATAACAATTCGACGAGCGTGTACACTTATTGAATGCAATTATTAGTTAAACATGTTGAAAATGTCAAGAAAGATTAAATACTTATGTATTATTTTTTATAATTTACAACGACTATATATACAATGCTATATCTTTTCACAGTTCTACTGACTACTTTACCACCCACTACGACACCTACGACAAATCCGGGACCCATAGTTCTCACAAGCACAGGTGAGGTATATAGTGTGTATTATCACGAAATCAAAATCGCAAATGCCACCTGTGTAGTCTCAATCGTCGGGAGTCTCACTTCAACTTGTATTGTACTGTATTGTGCGCATGTCCGTTTCTACATGCGCACGTATAGAATTAGTTTACACACTGACAAAACAGCCTTGACGAAATATTGTCCTGCAATACGCCGTAAATGTCTAGTAATCTAGTATCTACTATACATTTTGAGTGACATTTACTTCAGAATTACGAAATTTTATTTTGCGATTAGGTCTGGCGGATGATTAGTTGTAATTGTTTTTGACAAATAGTTGGAGCCGGATTTGGACAATGGATGAGTTTTACAATCACTGATTGAATTATAGAGAGATACGTAAGGCAGCCAACCAACTAATCCATTTCGACTCTTGATTGAACAACAAAAACTGTCCGCCGGGTCTGGTGGATTGCAACTAAATTCCGGGGTGTACAGGACTAACCGGACAGTATTTTCGAGGTGGGTACCTACATCAAAAGATGAAATTTGGAATTTTGAGACAGTCCGTGAAAATACTCAAAATATGCATTTGTGGGGGGAAAACAGGCAGATCGATCGGTGTATAGGTTGTTGCGACAGTTGTCTGCGATGAATGTGAAAAGTATGATTTTCTGGGATATTTTGGTTAAGAAATCGTCTCGCGGCGAT
The DNA here is from genome assembly GCA_032622095.1 of Siphonodentalium dalli. Classification (NCBI taxonomy): domain Eukaryota; kingdom Metazoa; phylum Mollusca; class Scaphopoda; order Gadilida; family Siphonodentaliidae; genus Siphonodentalium; species Siphonodentalium dalli. The sequence goes on along the minus strand of CP136064.1, from coordinate 171,602,582 downwards.
GATTAAATGACATTTTTTCCGCGATCGAACAATGACAACCGACTTAAATTGATCGTCGGTGTCCGAACATTAGCGAAGAAATATTCACTCACCTTCAGTTGGTCAGATATGCTATCCAAGCGTTTATTTTCCCAAAAAAACCGTCAAAAAATGTCAACAAATATTTGTCGACAGATATTTCTCCACCTCGAAATCTACGACTTCCGGTTTTGGTTCGTGTCCGTTGATCCACTGTGGGGATGTTAGCGGTTTATCATTCACATTCTAGAATACCATATACACTAGAGACGAATTTGAAAATTGCCATAAACATTTTCCAGTGTGTCATTATTTCCGAGCTAATTTTTACAAAATTATTTCGCTGTATAGTTGGATTCCAATTAAATCAGTTTGAGCCGAGGAATCACACATAAAATAGGTTATTGTGCTCCGAAGATAGCAGTGAATTGTTTGAAAATATATTCCTTATTTGACAGGTCCCGCTGACGTCATTTTGGTACTCGGAGGATGCTCAGACTGCACCTCGGACCAGGATTGGTACAGAATCATTCAGTATGTGCTCCAGTTCATTCGAAACATAGATATCGGGTATACCCGAATTCATGTGGCCGTTATTGTATTTGGGTCTGACATTCAGGATATTGTCCCACTTCAGCCATACAAGGACGAGCGAACACTCATTCAGTTAGTTGCTCCGCAGAGGAGACCATCAACTGCTGGAAACTACAACCTCGCCATACAGCGCATGCTCAGAATGTTCCGAGAACAGGGAAGACATGGAGTAGCAAAGATAGGCGTGTTCGTCTCATCTGTCAGGGGACAAGGATTCTCTAAGTCATACATAGAACAGAATCAGCGGAATTTCGAGGACGTGTTTATGATGTCGTTTGGTATCGGGATGCCCTTCATCGAGCTGGCGGCGCCGTTGGTGATTCCGTATAACTACCTCCGGATAAGTGACTGCAACTCAATGATCAAGCTCGCATGGAATCTAGTGGCTCATATCTATGAAGGTATGGTGGAAATATAGGGGTTCCTAGCTAATGAACATATTAAAGATGCATAATCCGAATTAACGCTCGCAAATTACTATTTCCTTGGCTTCGGGCGTAAACAAATATATGATTCGAGTCGAGGAACCGACCCATCAAAGATCAGAGTGATCAGATATCGAAGTTTGAAATCTATTATTTTTCAGCACCGATAATTTTACGTGACCCAGTTAACAGTCGACGAGAAGACCGTCTCGGACCAAATTGCGGATGAAGATGGATAACTCTAAAATCAACTGGCTTTTTTGTGTGGGATTTGGACAAACCGGCAAAATTTCGTTGAAAAAAATGTTGATATATATAGCATGTTTTGGGAAATTTTATACTATAGTTGACTGTGGTTGGCATTATTTTTGGGCAATTACTCGATTCTGATAACTGAAGCGGCATTATAAAAAATGTTCTTGTTGTTGGACTCTGATCATATGGGGACCATCGAATCGGATTGAGTACCTTTAATTGTTCTTGCTGTGCAGTGATATATATATAGTTAACCTTTCTGAACAATTTATAAACAAAATGGATTCTCCCCATCAGTTATAGAAGTATATACATTGAAATGATCCAGTATTAATTTTGGAGGGGGGTTCAGTTAATAAAAACAGATGACAGACAGAAAAAACACGTGACGAGGCAAACAATCGAAAGTTCATATAAAATGTCATACATGTACAATTTATACACGGACTAAGCCTATTATGGCCTGTCATATTAGCAGATCAGTTATCAGTCGGTAATCGACATCGGTTTAAAGATGCACAATCCGAATTAACGCTCCCAAATTACTATTTCTTTGGCTTCGGGGGTAAACAAAAATATATTCGAGTCGATGAACCCACCATCAAAACATCAGATATCGATTTTTGAAATTTGTTACTTCCCGAGATATGGAAATTTTGGTGGCCTGGAAAGATATTCGTCAAGCTGACGGCTTCGGATCAAATTGCGGATGAAGATGGATAATTTTAAAATCATGTGGCTTTGTTAGTTAGATATTTGATAATCCGGCCAGATTTCGTTGAACAAAATGTTGATAAATAACAAGTTTTGGGCAATTTTATACTATAGTTGACTGTGATTAGCATTATTTTTGGGCAATTATTCGATTCTGAAAACTGAAGCAGCATTTAAAAAAAATGTTGTTGGAATCTGTTATGGGGCTATCGAATCGGATTAAGTACCTTTAAAGTTTGTAACATTTTTTGTTTTGCAGTTATAAAAGTATATACTACACCGGCACCAACAACCCCAACAACAACGCTACCTACAACACGTGAGTATATTATTTTTGATCACTTGCACTTTTAGTGAGTGTCAGTTCATTTAATTGACACTGTATCCACATCTGTGTATCCGACTGTGTCTAACTTGTCATCTGCTTCAGAATTGTCATTAATCTTCTTTTGTTTTAGTTTCTGTAAGGTTTGATTTCCAAATCAACTCATGAAATGCTCACTTCCTACTTTGCTCATAGTTAAACGACAACTCCATCATATTCACTGCCGTCCTTCTTTATTTTTTTCAAATCAACACATATAGCAAAACCTCGAACAACCGGCAGATTTACGAAAGTAAACTCAAGGTACATGCGTCACGTGGTGACAGGTCAATAAGCGAAACTTGATCACAGTCAGTACTCACCAACGCGTTTCCCATTGGCTAAAGCACCAGGCGTTTCACTTTAAATTATGTTGATGTTTAGTAATTTGGTTACACGTTCGACACACGATTGTCAATGTGTAATTGGGTAATCCCCATGTATATTCGGGCCTATAACGAGTTTTTCGCCGAATTTCTGTATACTGTAAAAAGTGTATACGTGCTATGATATAAATAGAGGTTTTGTAAACGCGAGTAGCTGCTCATCGACCGCGTTCGGAACGTGGTCGAAACTATGTTATTTTACTGAATATGGCCTTTTATATGCAAAAATAATACGTTTCATCACGCAAATTACCTCCAGTTTTTAAAGGCCCACTTAATTTTCGAACCCCCAGATCGCAAATATATAGAATATAAGCCATATTATATACCATTTGAAAGATGAAGCTCCAACATATTGTATTATCAACTTATCCAGTGTAATAAACTGAAAATGTTGTTTTTGTTTAGTTACCCATGTTTTTGTGCTTAAGTTTCACCTTAGTGCAAAATGTATTAATTTCAATGGAGGGGAATAACTATATATATTAAAGATAGAGTTAAATGCCTTCCAATGAAAATACATTTTTAGTTTGAATTCTATTGCATTCTGTTGAAATACTATGACTTCAGATGTTTTCTATTTCTTTATGGGCATCTTCTGAGACACAGATGTTTCAAGTGGTGATGAATTATAGTATTTTAATCACATTGTGTGGCATAGATTATTATTAAAACCGTATATCAAGGCACTATAAAAAAAATAATAATCGGTGACTCGAAAATTAAATGGGCCTTTGATTAACCAACTTTGGTTGCGCACATGCACAGTATAGAAGCTGGCAATGTCACTAACTTTGCTCAATATGTACCGCTTATTCTAAAATAGTCAATAATTCAGCATTTTTCATTACTTTTTGGTAGGTTTTTACACACATTGACTACCCTATTTATCAATATATATCTTCTTTTGTCGAAATTTTACACCCTCCAGATACAGTTTAATTTTATGTAAAGTATGTCAGCGACTTACTAATATGTAATTGGAGATTTGTAACTTTCGCTCCATTCGTCTCCACATTTGTTGCTCCTTTTTTTTATATAAAATACTCATTGACGAGTAGTTCAAATAATGAGTTAAAAAATTGTTTGTTAAAATTATTGTCTGAACATTTCCAACCAAAGAATAGGAATCCTTCTTCACTGGTAATATCATCCATCCAGATGAATAATGGACCATTCCAATGTCTACTTCAATAACTGACGGGATAATCCATTTAGAACAAAAGACTAACACTCAATATTCTTTCTTTCCAGCAAAGACATGTCGTGTGCCAGCAGATATTATAATTGTCATCGATGGCTCAGACAGTATCCTTCGTTTCGAATGGGAACAAATAATGACCTTCATCGTCGAGCTCATCAATATGCTTGATGTCGGACCAGACGCAAACCACGTGGGCGAAGTCGTCTTCAGCAATGTCGTTGGTGACGTCATCAATCTATCACCATATAAGGGCAAACTCACTTTGATAAGGGAAACTAGGAAACTAAGACACCCAAGAGACGGAACCAACACGGCTGTGGGCATTGAGCGCGCACGCCAGATGTTGAGCGCTGAAGGGAGACCAAACGCGCCCAATGTGATCATGCTTATCACCGATGGGATGTCAAGACAACGTGAACTGACACTGAAACAAGCCAAATTGGCGAAAAATGATGGAGCAACCTTGGTAACGGTTGGAATTAACTCCTTTAAGTTCGAACAAGAGCTCAAATCCATAGCTACGATGCCATCGCTATATTACACAGTAGAGAACTTCGGTGCTTTGAGAGGTTTAGTCAGTACATTGAAAGATATAGTTTGCCAAGGTAATGTTAAAGATGCATAATCCGAATTAATTTACGCTCCTAAATTACTATTTCTTTGGCTTCGGGGGTAAACAATATTTGATTCGAGTCGAGGAACCCAACCAACAAAGCTCAGAGTGATCAGATATCGATTTTTTAATTTTGTTATTTCTCGAGATATGTACTTATTTGTAGCCTGGAAAAAATCGCCAAGGCGACGGTCTCGGACAGAATTGCGGATGAAGATAGATACCTCTAAAATCAAGTGGTAATACGGCCACATTTCGTAATAATCAAGTGATAATACGGCCATATTTTGTTGAACAACATGTTGATAAATAACACGTTTTGAGAAATTGTATACCATAGTTGACAGTGGTTAGCATTTTTTTTGTTGTAATTAATCGATTCTGATAACTAAATTTTGAAGAAATGTCGTTGCTGTTGTTGTAACTTGATGATATGGGGACCGTCTGATCGGATTGAGTACCTCTAACGTGAACAATCAAGTGGTTCTTCTATAATGATATGTTGGTGGCTACTGTTGATTTAGCTATGATGTTGGTTGGGTTAAGATGGCGCGGAGATGACCATGTTGACCACCCTCACAAAAATGACAGTCGCTCACAGATGGAAATATAAAGCCCCACTTAATTTTCGAAACCCTAGATCACATTATATAATATATATGCCATATTATATACCATTTGAAAGAGGAAGCTTCAAAACATTGTGTTATCAACTTATTCGGTGTAATAAATTGTGAACATGTTGCTTTTGATGAGGTACCGACGTGCAATCTGTGCTTAAGTTTCAGTTGGACTGTACTGCAAAGTCAATTATTTTCAATGGAAGGGGAATAACTCTATACCTTAGTTTGAACTATGTTGTATTATGTGAGCGAAACGGGGGAAATGCCTCTATGATTTCAGATATTTCTATTACTCTATGTGTACCTTCTGAGACGTTCCACATGGTGATGAATTATAGTATTTTAATCATATTGTATGTCATAGATTGCTATTAAAACCGTATATCAAGTCACTATGAAGCAAGAGCATCGTTAGGGCGTGGCAAAATACGCCCTTCATTAGCCATTTCGAATTGTACTACCGCAAAATTAAATAATAATTTGATCTTACAAAGAATATCTGATATACCCCAATGCCAAAAAAATGCGGTCAAATTCTAAGTTATAAAAATGTGCGTAACTCATGTGAAAATAATTGGACAGAACCTATATTCGAACTTGGTCTGTAGTTTTAGCTGGGAAACGGACATACCAGCTTTGGTTCAGATAAAATAGTCCAATCTAGAGTTATCGGCCGGAAACCGAAATTTTATGAAATTGGTCCAATTTCAAGTCGAAAAAGAGCCGTAACTCATGTAAAAATAATTGGACGGAATCCATATTCGAATATGACCTGTAATTTTAGCTGGGGAATACACGTACCAATTTTGGTTCAGATCAAATAATCCAAACTCGGGTTATCGATCGGAAACCAAAAATGTTGACAGACGGACTGACAGACGGACGGACAGACTAATTACATAATACGACCTTTTTTCTAAAGGGCGTATTAAAATAAGCGGCGACTCGAAAATTGAATGGGCCTTTTAAAGACTTGATGCCACTAAACTGGATTGATTGTAAACTAGTCACTGTTTGATACACAATATGTACCTTTGAGAATACACCGGAGATAATTCATACCTCAGAACTAACATGTTTTTGAACAGAAAAAAATATTTCTACGAACTAAATTAAATTAAACTGTACTTAAATCCTTATGAACATCATAAAAACAGAAAGCTAATATTAGTACGACATGCAAAAAGGGTCCGGTTACGACTAATCGGGAGTCTGGTTCAATTGGAACAAGTACCAGGCTAATTAGGCAACAACTGTTTCAGTTTCTACTGCATGGAAGTAAAAGTACATTTTAGTAACATATTTTCGTCTCACAGTTGATATATATCTTAGTGAATGATTGTTTTTTTTTATCTCGCCTGTCATTGTTTCTGGGACTCTCGTGGCTGTTTAATTGCGCGGACTCAATCTCTCTCGTTGAATGGACTGGCCCTGGTCAAAAAATATGAAAACGTAGTAACCTCACCCGTCCAGCTCTAGTAAGATCACTGTTGTTTTTTTTTTAGTGCAAATAGTTTCACTTTGGTAGAGAACATGGATTTTCTTTTGAAAACCAGGAAGTGTTGTTTTGTTAAGAAAGCTGTCCAAAAATAGCTTTGATACTATTTAGTATTTAATACTGTATATTTTCCTGCAAAATAAATCAATATCTGAACTAAAATAGTGTTTCGCATTTAGTGCTTTGGTAAATCCATAACTGTGAAGATATATCTAAACATAATTTCTGGAAGATTAAGTTTATGAAAAAAATTATGCACGACCTGCCATGACCAGCAATATTGAAATTAGCCATCTGCGCTACTTTCTGCGTACTGGCGATGATAAGTCATGTTATTTAGGTGGCTGCTAATTGGTCAAATTAGATTAACAGAGTTGAGGGTTGGTATGTTAAAAGTAAATGGATTGACTTGGTGTAGGTTATGGGATTATCTTAATGAATTCAAGATTAACAATAACTACCAGGCAACCACATACTATACCAATCTTCCGTCGGTGGAAATAATATCCGATTTTTCGAAAATCATGTGTGATTAGTCAACAAAGCAAAAATAAAACTTGAGCAGAGTTGTGTTTCTTCGCGTTTGCCATTCATAATTCATATATACGATCCATGTTTAAGGGTGTTCGTCTCTTTCTTTTCAGCAATAACGACGAATGGTCCAATGATAACAACTTCGTCCAGCATAGGAACTCCGTCAGGTACGATACAATGTTTCCTCAAGTTCATATCAAATAATTATACGGTTTGTGTAGGAAAAGTGGTGGCGTAAAGTTCCAGTAACCCTGAACTTGGTCATTGTCGCGTTGTTTCGCACACAAATCTACCCAGGATCTCCCAGACGCGCAAAAAGCCACCAAAAAGTGATCCAACATCTCAAAAATCTCGTTCGTCTGCGGCAGTTAAACTTCAAATTCCGTTGTAATTTCACTCGAAAATAAGAAAAAATAAAACTAATTATTGTAATAATAATAATAATTAACAGACGACTAATTTAAAATCGTGTTTTTTGCGATATTTTGATATGCTAGGTGACTGTACACATTTGGGAGATTCTGGTGGCTTTTTTTGCAAGTTTTAAAGATCCTGGGTATCTTTTTGCACGACACCATGCGACATTGACCGTTGGCGCTTTTTCTTTTCATTATTGCACTTTTTATTTGCCATCCGACATCCCCATAGTCCACTGTTTCGCTATGCTTGAATCGTCGAATAACTGCTTTTGGCATGCAGGACTGATCCCAGGGGCTCCATTCGGAAATTTTGCATTGAAATGTTGAAAACAGACATCAAGTTAGGTTTTGACAGTCGACTGTTTGTATTCTTGCCAGATCTATGTCAGGGCTGTATCGTTGATAAGGGCGTTGGTTATAATCCCTACCCAGATGACTGCACCAAGTTCGTTCAGTGCTTCAAGGAAGGGCACCGGTTCCGAGCGGTTATCATGCCGTGTCCTTATGGGTTGTACTGGGACCAGCAAGCTATCACGTGCAGAGAAACAAGCCTGGTCAACTGTGCACAAGGTACAATGACCTTCGCTTGTATGTGATTTATAAACAAACACATGCTATTTTCGTTGATACATGCAGAAGGTGACATGGGACAACTGAGATTTCCTTGGTTACATGGCAGCTGTCAGCGTGCATGGTCAAAGTTAGGTTATATATATATGGAATGAAATGAGGGTGTCTACAATTCACTGTTTTTTCCAAAGTTCTGTGCCCGCTACTCCTCAGGGTGTTTGATAGATTTTTCCAACTTTGGGAATATCAGATTACGGCCACTTCACTCTTGTTGAGAATGAGATTTTGTATTTGAAACTATCCAATAATAACATAAAATGATCCCACTCTCAAAAAGAAAAACTATCATACTGTTGGGTCCCATACTATAGGACTGAACATTTGAGGTATTCTTACTTTTGAATTGAAAAACATAACTAAATCTCTACTAAATCTTCCACACAGTTCCAGTAACAAATTATATACACGATCAAACAAATAACTAGTGTATCTGTTCTTGAAATGTCCAAATGGTGTGATCATGGTCCTTAGTTTTTCCATATCGGAAATATTGGTTTGCAGTTATTTTCATCAGAAACTTGACAAATGTTTTGATGATTTTTGGTTTTTCATTTTTAATTTGACTGGCATGAATGTAAGTAAAACTTACACCTAGCTCTAAAGTTGTTTTATGTGAAGGATATGCCTATATATATGTGTCCTAAAGTCCATCTTGTTTTATGTGAAGGGTATGGATTCCGTGGTATGTTCTAAAGTCCCTTTTCTTTCCTACAGACCGGTGCCGTGGTAAAGCAGACAACACACAGTTTGAGTACCCAGGCATGGGCTGCAGGGCGTACTGGGCGTGCATGTCATCACGGGCTACCCCGTCATGCTGCCCCGATGGGTACTCATTTGTTGGGGGTGTCGGCTGTGTTATCAACCCAGGCTGCCAAGATCCGTGTCCACCAAAGAAGCCAACGAAACCACAAGGTTCGTCAATGATGTTGTCGCCTTGAAATATCAAAAGTTAGAATCATATGTATATCACAATTTTCGTCTCAGTTATTTACAGGTTTTTTTAATAGGTGCGAAACCTAAATATTTAAATTGGCTTATACAATATAAGCTTAAATAAACCCAATGCATTTGCAGTGGGTAAATGCGCAAAAACTATAAATGTATGCAATACATTACCACTATAAGAACATGGAGAAATAGATAAACTTAGTTTTTATATTCAGTATTAATATGTCTCCAATAACGAAATTTCGGGATCATTTTTTTCAATGATTTGGCCTTTCCAATGTTTACCATCAAGTTTTTATTAAACTTTGGTACCTTACTGGACTAGTCGGACTTTTATCGGTAATTCCACATTAATGTTTAGTTTACATTACAACGGCTTTGACATGCGAAATGAACATTATTGTATTGAAAACAAGAAAAAAGTGGATATATTTGTACATGTGCTTGTTGGTGATTTATGTTTTACAGACTTTTATAAAAATGTATGTTATATCGCAGTAACCCATTCGACGGCATGGAGTCCCTTTAAAGGCATTGGTTGTACACTCTTAGAACAAATGTGTAACATTCTACACAATTTTATCTTAAAATTTGTTTTGTAGAAATTACACATGACATATACATGTCGCTGGAATTTTCTCAACATTGAATATGAGTGAATATGTGTGTATATTATAGTTAGTAGATGAGATATGTTCTATTGGAGACACAAACCTACTAAAAGCTAAAACTAGCTTTAAAAATTTGTGCTACATAATTATATGCTGTTCAGCCTTTACGAGTTCTGTATCTCCAATACTACACATCTCATCTAATAACGCTGCTACACGCATGCAATCATATTCAACGTTGATGATAACCACCGACACACATGTGCCGTATGTCATTTCTGTAAAATTTATACACAATTGTTCTAAGAGTGTAGGTTATAATTTGAAAATAACGTTACCAAGTTCTGAAAATTTCTTCAAGAATATACTGATGGTATCGTATAATGATAGTGTGAAAGCGATATTATCTACGAAACACTTTGTGTGAGTCGAGCGTTTGTTTACATCACGTAAAGGGTGGGCAATAATCAAAACACTCAATACCGTGGCAGTTGTGATTAGAAGAGTGATCCACGGTGACCCATCAAACACCGAAATCTTGAGTGTCGAGGATTAGCGAGCGCTATACCAGTATCTTGCAAACAAATTGGTGGTCTCCCGGTATTGAGTGTTTTGACTATCGCACACTCTTTACGCACTGTACTGTAACATAACGTGGCTTTTGTTTACATAACACAGCGTACGAACCTGACAATAACATGCTTTTACGCGATATTTATGATATTTTACTATTCTTTCTGTTTGTGGCGGTTTCAACGGATGTGACTATTTTATCAACAATACCAACCGCGAAGGCCATCCGTGTCTTTAACTCTCACAATTGTCGAACTGATACACAGTAAGTATCAGCAAAAAAATCTCAGGATTACATACATTTCAAACATAACATTGCGGCATGTTATTATAATTGTCAACTCAATTGTTTTTAAACGTGTCATACACATGCTAATATATGAGAAAAGCCATCTGCCAACTGAGAATAAGTTATCATAATCTCAAGATAGAAACAGCACGGCATATTATTAAAAGTAAAAAACCAGCGAGGCCTTTGAGGACATGCACTAGGTGCAACCTAGGCAAAATAGAGAATGAGCATCATTTTATTATAGAATGCCCTCTTTATGATAAACTGAGGCAATTTTTTTTCAGTAAAATTACCAAATATTGCAAAAACGTTCTAAAACTTGGTGATGATTCAAAATTGTATTGGCTAATGACAATTGAGAATCTAGATCTGCTGATTGAAATGGGCGGTTTGTCAAAGAAGGCTTTGAAATGCACCAGGCATTTAAGCCCTAACTTCCAAAGCAGACTGAGTGGTCTTTATGTAAATAGCTATATTATTGATTTCATTCATGTGATATTTAAATTGTTGTTTTATCCCAGCCCTTGCAGTTGGTTAATACTGCTGGCCTAGCACTTGTCTGATTGGGCATATGTCTTATCTGATGCATCTGACGTATTAATTCACTGTAATTCCAAACAAATATTATATTTAATCAATTTCAGCTTCATTTAAATATCTCTGACTATAATTATGCCAGCTCTATTAAAGCTTTCCTCTTCCCACCACAAGCAAGTATTCATAAGTACATGTAAGTAGACATTTGCCCTCTCAAGACAACTGCTTTGTATCCATTCTGTTATCCGTCCTAAAACTGCCTTATTATCATTTCTTATAATATCATATAAATAATATTATGCATGTTATTTTTGAATTTGCTTTCATCTGTGTGTAGTTTGCTTATGCACTACATGTTACCCCTCGGGGTCCTTTATGGTAATAAATTCTATTCTATACTCCGCTGCATTAACGTTTTCAAACATATAAACTCAATTAATATGTATATGTTAGTCCATGTTTCCTTCGACGTAAACCATCTAGTGAAATCGATATAGGGATAATATATATAGAGGATATGAAATGAGTGTTTCTCTCATATGATATTTATGAAACGAGTCTAAGAATTTTCAGTTTTCTCGAGCCTCCGGCGAGAGAAAACTGAAAATTCGTGACGAGTTTCATAAATATCATATGAGAGAAACACGAATTACATATTCTATTTATCATATGACACCTATAAATTGATTATGATGTCCAAACCGCACACAAATCACTAAATTCCTATATGACATCGGCAGCAAAAGGTTAATGTGACGTCACGTCATTGCACCGGAACCCCAATTACACCTGGTGAACTAGCAGAAATAATATGCACGCGAAGATATAGTGCGCTATTCTGTTCTCAGTTTGTGACATTATATCGTATGTTTATTAGATAAATACGAATTACATATTCTATTTATCGTATAACAATGTCCAAAACTATATATTTCAAGATTATAATTGCGAAAATTTCGGCATCGTGTTGATTAACGCGCACGAATTTGACCTGCATTTAGTTAGAGATGCGGCTCGGTCCAGGCTGCCATTCAGAGCCAATCAGAACACACTTTTTGTCGACAAACCAATCAAATTATCGGAAGGTGATATGAACTAGTAGTTCATATGAAATTGATTTATGACATACTTTCCAACGTAAATAATGATTGAGTCATATGATAAATAGAGGATCTACAACGAGTCCCCAGTTTATAACGGAATTTACAAAACAAGTCCAGTAAATTAGGTCTGGACCGAGCCTTTGGCGAGGTTCAGACCTAATTTACTGGACGAGTTTTGTAAATTCCGATATAAACAGGGGACGAGTTGTAGATTCTATTTATTACATGATCCAAAAACTCGACAAAATACTCTTACATCAACAAATGAGACGCGAAACTAACATCGGCTTCTATAAGGCATGCGATAACGTTTCACGTAACTATGCGTTGTTTGTCCGCGTAAATAAATAGTCCCAGATAAATAAAGACTCTTTGTCGTATTTAATGGCGTATATTTAATAACATAACTTTTCAAACTCTTCATTCATTATAGTTTGTTGGAAAAATATTGAAGCCATAGTATTTTGAGACGTAGCGTACGGAATGTAAAGAGACGACAAACCGGAAGTCAAATGTCACCTGGCACTATTTCCTGTTATTAAATGAACGTTTAATATCACAATTTATAGAATGGGTTTATTGAATGGAATAAGGGTAGGATCATATAATAAATTTGTTTACGCCATAGTACGGTTGACTTACTCTTCATATAGCGGACTTTAACCTCGTGGCTGCTATACCTCAGTACTGAGTACGGTCGTAAAACGCCACGCTGTGTGCTGTACGTCCGTACTACGTACGGACCTACTTCAGCATACTATAGCAGTCGGCCATTATTAAAAACAGGAACTCGGCGATTGGTGCATCGGAACAATTGTATCTCGAAGTTTCAAACTGTTATATTTTTTTCACTGGAAAATGACCATAACGTCATCGACCCAGCACTCGACGTCATAACATCATTAGCAGTGAAGAGGTTAAGTGTAAACCTGATCGCCCGCTCATCTAAAATCATCAATGACGGTAGTACAATGTCATAATTGTGAAATTAACCCTGTTTATTCCATATAGAATACATTAATTTGTTCTGAACTACACAATAGTTGTCAACTGAAAATAGTAATTGAATGTCAAAAATGTCTACAAAATTACAAAATACTACGAACTCATTGACCTCGCGAACTTTGTAATAGACATAAACAAACAGATCAAATATGAGGTTACCCCTAATTACATGGCACATATTGTGCATCATTTAACATAATAGTTCGAACTGTTAGATTATAATACACCATTATGGCCGTAAGATGTCACTTTCTGTTGATTTGTATCATAAAGTCACTGACTTAAATTGACAAAAAATTCACGCCACTGGATCTGGGCGCAAAGTCCACTATAGAAGAGTACGGCCACCGACGTAAACCGGTATTATCCATACAGATTTCACTATATGGTTTACGCTGAAGGAAAATTGGACTCACGATACGTAAACAGCCACGAGAAGCAACACTTTCGTTCTTTATATAATCACATCATATATCATTCCTGGGTATGTGTTACGATCATTGGAGGATGGTACGCGTTTACTTGGTATTTCGACATGGCAATTTCACATTGTAATTTCAGTATGCGACCTCAGACCACATCTCACAGACGCAACCAAATATATCCAGAAGACTCCCGCAGGAGACCTTGAGAGGCCGTGTGCACCCGGGTCAGTGTACCGAGAGAGCATATGTGGCTGTTACGGTCGTGATGGGGCATACGTACCACTCAATGGTGAGTGAGACTTTTCGATTTTTACTTGATGTTTATCTTGGTTTGATATAGAAGTTTATCGCCGGTTCAGCTGTATATCGGCCATATCACTGCATAGACATTTTATTGTTGGTCGCGCTGGGAGATCGCTCCAGGTGCTGCAAGTAGAAACCACGGGGTCGATTGAAAAATTTGCCCCGATACACAAAATAATCCCTCCCTTTTCATGCGTGTATCACAATTCCCCACATATCAGTAATAAATAATCTTCGCCACCACGTGATGGCGCGGCCCAATGCGCATGCTGTGCATCTTACCGAATGAGCCAAAGGGGTGTCCCTGATTTTCTGCTTTGTGCATGGTTTTTATATGATGATCAAGGGGGTGGCGTATAACAATCGGTGCATTTTAATAACGCTTTCCACAGTAAAATTAGTTCCAATGCGCTTTAGATGCATGCTACCCCGGTCGTATACGGCATAGATAAATCTCCCTCACTTAGGAGGAAGCAATCCAAGCAGCAAATGAGCGCATTAGGGTTAGGTCTTAGGCCTCATCTTCTCTGGAAAGTTTCTTTATTATCAAATTTCTATACAAACTTTTACACATAGATTATATTTCTTTTTTAGTTCAATTTCTCTATCTCCAAATTGGCAGACGACACTTTACATAATCGAGGTTCCCAATGGGTGTACATCACAATATTCACCAATTGGGAACGCCAGTCTGAGTCTGTGTCTCCCATACAGATGAGGCCATGCAGAATGAGGTCATAGTGGGTTAATAGGTTATCTTAAAATCAAGTTAATAATTTGACATAAATTTAATTTATGGCTGAATTTATGGTCTTCTAAACGGAAATTCGTAATCAAAATAATTCACGGATAGTACTGGACTGGGCAACGCGTGGCAGACATGATCGTGTCAAAAATTATGTTGATACGGGGCGTAATCTCAAGCCACTCACTGACTAGTGACTATACAATGACTTAAATGAATACATATGACCAGTATGCATATAATATAACATTTATTTGATAAATTTGCTTGAAAACTGTCCAAAATTTACTCGATAACGACAATGGGTAATTTCGCATTCCGCCCAATCTGCCATCCGTAACATAACATTACTTCGTATGCAACAGACTTCCAAATAATGGAAATCTGGTTACCTCATTCTACGGCTTAGAGACTATAGAAACCAATAACAATATTTGAGTACAGTATCCCTTTAAAGGCCCACTTAATTTTCGAATCACCAGATCACATTATATACAACATACAACATATTATATACCATTTGAAAGAGGAAGCTCCAAAACATTGTATTATCAACTTATCCGGTTGAATACACTAGGAACATGTTGTTTTTGTCAAGGTACAAGACCTGTTGGTGCTTAATTTTGATCCAGACTGTACTGTAAACTCTATTATTCTCAATGGAAGGGGAATAACTCTATCTCTTAGTTTGGAATTCTCTATCACTTAGTGGACACTCCTGGGCTACAGCTTTTCCATATTCGGGTGGAATATATATATTTTTGGTTCCTCTTCCATAAGGTATATAATATGGAATATGTTGTGTATAATGTTATCTGGGCAGTCGAAAATTAAGTGGGCCTTTCAGAGTTCAGATAATAAGTTCAACAAACAGCAATAGACTTTACATATATTTGAATATATACCACAAATGGCTAGGAATCCTTCTGCACTTGTACGTGTATAATGTCTGTTTTGTGCTGATATTTCCTGATCGTCTCTCCAGGTGAATGATAGACTTATGGCTTGTTGCCATTCATCGGAAAGCTATCAGTGAGAGCTTTCCGATGAATGGCAACAAGCCATATTTCCGACTAAATCCTGAAAAATTACCCATAATTCTGCTATGGATAAGGAGTCGATTATTTAGAGCATTACTGTATATTTGTATAGCTGATGGGGGAATACTGATAAAGACATTGTTAATCAGTAACTTGTAACAACTTTTGTGTCTTTTTTGGTTCAGAATGCAACCCAGTTGCTAACTATACATTTGATGGTCATCTTAGAGATACCTCAGCAAGCAACTTACTTTCCGGCATAAATAAGGTGGAAGTTACGTCCCAAGGAACAGCTATATTCAGAGGCGATGGTAGCATCAATATGTGGAGATTTGCAGGGGCGGAGTTTGGATCAGAGTTTGCAGTGAAATTCCGATATGCGTATGGCTTACCCGGCGACCAGTTTAACGGAAATACCGGCCTGGGAACTCCTGGTAGTGGTACCGGAAATTCTCGTCCACCATGGGCTGTCGACGGAATACAGATAAGAGGAAGTACATCTATTTCTGAACAGTCAAGCGTGATCAATTCCATACCTGGGAGGCCAGGTATTATTGGTTCTGGTCCCGCGGTTTGGACTGGTAATCGCCCAGGCAGTACATCTAGCATAACAGGAACCAGCACAGGAAAGGTTAATCAGATCGTGCTAAAAATCGAACTCACGAGACCGGCACCAGGGGATGAGACGGCTGTTTTCATTAACGGTTTATGGACCACCATTGCTGTTTTGAAGAAATCACTTTCTGAGTTTTACAGGAAATTGAAATCTGGGCAAGTGACATCAACCAGCATCATCGTCATAAATAACAGGCGATTCACTGTTGATGTTATAGTAAAATCAATAGAAGATCATCGCAAACGCATGGGCGTAACTAAACAGTCGAGTGGACCAGGGACACAGTTCTCACAGAAGAGGCCAATTGTTGCGTCAGTAGATACGCCCTTTACCGGTATGTCGATCCTACATTTAATCATTCCCTTACTAAATACGCATTGACGAGTGGTTCCCTTAGGAAATTAATTCTTCTGCACTTGTATTATATTTTCATCATACGGTTGTCTGCTAATTGTTCATGGACACCCCCGCCAAATGAATAGACCATTCCAATGTATTTTATAACTGAATGGGAGAATCCATTCAGAATAGAAAGAGTTAAAATAACAGCGGAAGATTATTCAGCTCTCTCTCTCTCTCTCTCTCTCTCTCTCTCTCTCTCTCTCTCTCTCTCTCTCTCTCTCTCTCGCTCTCTCTCCCTCGCTCTCTCTCTCCCCATCTCTCTCTCCTCTCTCTCTCTCTCTCTCTACCTCTCTCTCTCTCTCGCTGATATATGATATAATATCCATAGTTCCACTTTTCGGCATATTTTGCATGACATATATTCTGGTCCTTATCCAAAAATGTTTAACTGATACAATGTCTAGGTATGTGTGGTCGATACCACAATTAGCTGACACGAAGTTGTAAACGATAACTGAAGAAGGCCTAAGACTGAAAGCTGTTGAAGAGCGACTTCATTTATTTACTGACGTATAGTATCCCTCATTTTCTGGACAATGTTATACTATTAACTCTTAGATTACAAAGACAACGTCATAGTTATTCACTTCGAGACAGGGTCAGGCTATATAACCCGAGATCGTTGCTATTTGGTCTTTTGGAAATGAATCTTAAAAACTTCTTTCTTAAAATATTTCTCCAATCACTTCACAGGCGGTTGCGATTTGAAAACCCACCCGGCAGATACCACAAAATTCATTCAGAGAACACCTGGTGGTGATGTCACAAGACCTTGCGCACCGGGTTCCGTCTTTGTGCATGACATTTGTGGGTGCGTCACCCAGGAGAATTCACAAGGTGGGCATATGTATGGGTGTGGTAACAAATGGTGTGGGCGCCATCCCACCCCACCACTGTGTAGACAACCCGCACATTAGTTCAAGAGGTGCTTCCAGTCGAATTGGGACACCGATAAGAATGTGAATGAAAGTGTCAATGACACTGTAACTCACATTGGGGATGCGTTAATTTAATGCTGAGCAGTCAATAGAATGATAAAGACAAATGAGTCACAACGTTTAAGTAAATGGATTGTATTTCATTTCAAACATTTCTCCAATAAATTTGGGCTACATGGTGTGCCGATGGATTCAAATTAAAAGACGGCTGCTACCGGCCATGTTTTTTTGTCGAATTTCGGAAATAATCGACGGCTCCCACATAGAGGTCACCATAGAGATCCATATAAAGTTAAGTGACGATCGGACGAGGGATGTGGTTTGTAGGTTGTACCAAAGGATTTTAGTCATGCAAAGATTAAAATTCAAGATATGCCGATGGCCACGTTTTTCATTGAAAATCGTTTAAATAGCTCCCATCAATAGAGGCGATCCTAAACATGTCTGTACATTACAAAACATTCTACAATAAATGCGGGCTGCATGGTGTGCCGATGGATTCAAATTTTAAATCAAGATGGCTCCTGGCGGCCAGGTTTTTTAAAAACGAATTTCGGAAATAATCGATGGCTTCCCATCTAGAGGTCAAACCGAAGATCCATTTGATGTTTTGTGATAATCGGTGAGGAGTGCATGTGGCCTGTAGGGTGTGCCAGAGGAAATTGTTGACGGGTGGACGGCGGACGCCAACCCATAACAATAGCTCAAACTTGGCTGTCAAGTTGAGCTAAAAATTATAATTTCAAAGTTTGTAGCACTATACAGAAAACCTTTTATCGCTCCATTTTGTTAAGTAATGACACAATCATGTCGTAAAATGTTGTGTATTATCGTCATGAGTTATCATGCGCGGTACATGTATATACACATAAACACAGACCGACAACATCTCATGCGCAATCTCACATTCCGTGTTGTAAATTATCTTACAAATAATCAGAATATATTTAACTTCTTAATTCAATATTTGGTTCGAAGACGTTATAGTCTGGAAACATCAGTGAGACTCTCAAACACTCCAGGCTACTGAATTTGAAAGGAGCTTAAAACAACTATCTGATGTACACGTGATAAAAATGTTATACATTCAATTAAAGTGGGAGCAAATGCATTCACAGACCGACAAATAGCTAGTTCTGAATCACGGGTATTTAAATTCAGTTTCACCAACTTAAACTCTCTAAAGGTTAACGATTTCCTTTTCACAGGGACCTCGGGTGGAGGTTGGCAAGGTACCCAGGCGTCTGGTAGCACCTTCAGAATCACTGGATCAGTATATCTGAACGGAAGAGCTATAGATGTCGAAACGGTGAAACGAACACTGACGGAGTTTTATGATCGGCTAGCTCGGGGTCAGCACAAGGGACCCCACGTAGTGTCCATCAACGGACAGACTGTCAGCGTAGAAGTTCTCAACCAAACACTGGCTAATTTCTACGCGAGTTTGGCGTCGGGGTCGGGCGGCGCTCGTGGCGCCAACGCCGAGTGGAACGGACAAACCGTGGACACATCCAAGACAATATTCATCAATGGTCAGCCGGTCGATGTCGCGACGCTACAGAACGATTTAAACCAGTTTTATTTCCGATATGGATACCAGGTTTCTGATGCGCATACGTTGAGCGTCAATGGCCAGAACTATCGCGTCAACGCATTAAATCGGACGATGACACATTTCTATGAGCAAAAGTCAAAAGGATGGGCGTACAACGGTGACCACGTGATCTATCTCAATGGAGTTGCGGTTGACATTGCTATACTCAACCGCACGCTGACTGCGTTTTACAGTCGGGTGGCGAGAGGGCAGCACACCGGACCAAGAACGGTTTTAGTTAGTGGACAAACAATCAGTGTCGACGTACTGAATAGGACGATAACGGACTTCTATCGACGTCTTTACGAAGAGCAAAGTCGTTCTGGTGGCATCAGTTGGTCATGGAAAGGAAACGTCTCGGGGCCTACTTTGTCTGTTAATTCTGGTTCGACCACCAGACTCAACGGACAGACTATCAACATACAGGAACTCCAAAATGTTCTCAAACAGTTTTATGCCACATTTGGTTATAAAAATACGGCAGGTCAGAAAGTCACTATGAACGGACAGTACTACGATATCGATGTTCTAAACAGAACACTTACAGATTTCTTGCGACAGACGACCGGGTGGTCACAAGGTATCAATTCGGGACAGACAGCGGGAGGTAGCGTGATCTATATCAACGGACAGGCGGTGGACATCGAATCGGTTAACAAAACTCTGACAAAGTTCTACGCCCAGGTTACTCGAGGTAGCAATGCTGGACAAATGGTTTACATCAACGGACAGCCCGTGAACGCCGCATCGCTTAAGCAGACTTTGGACGATTACTATCGACGTATTGCTAATAGTGGCATTTCGTGGTCGACGTCATCGGTTGGGCAATCACAAAAAGGGTCATGGACTTCCAGTGGATCCGCCTCTGGGCAAGCATTCGCGCAAACTATTTATCTCAATGGACAGGCGATGGACGCACGACATTTACAAGACATGCTGAATCAATTTTACGTTCAGTATGGGTACCAAAGACAACCGGGTAATCAGAGAGTGAACGTCAACGGCCAATACTTTAGTGCAGAAGCTCTCAACAGAACTCTGTCAGATTTCTACAGGCAGCGCGGGAAGGGTGGTAACTCGTATCAACTGCTATCGACGAGCAAAGTATATCTGAACGGAAAACCCGTTGATGTGGCGACCCTCAATCGCACTCTCGCTGATTTCTACAAATCGTTCTCCGGCACTCAGAACATGGGTGGGCAAATAGTTTATGTGAATGGACAGCCTGTCACGGTTGAAGTTCTCAACCGCACACTTACTGATTTCTATCAAAAGCAAGCATCTGGTGGGTGGCGCAGTGGCTGGTCGACTGGACAGAGCAGTGCGGCGTCAGGTAGATGGGGAATTGGTTCATCGGGCGGATTGAGCGGTGTTTCTTCAACCGGTCAGAGCAGTTCTTCGTCAGGCGGATGGGGTGGTGTTCAATCGGGCGGGTTGGGCAGTGGTAGCACTAGACACCAAGGATCGAAAACTAGCTGGACTGGTCCTCCAGCAGTATCTAGCAGTAGCTCATATCCATACGGCAAACGAAGCATACGGAAAAGTGAGTATGACGGCATACCGACACGCTAAGTTATTGGTGGACATTTGGTCAGAAATGTACTATATAAATATTCTTGAATTTCGGCATGCGTGAGTCAATCCTAAAAATCTATGACGCTTAGTCTAAAATTGGCTCAGGTAATTTAACTAGAAATAATGAATTTTACTTTCTGACTGAGCAGCATTTTTATTGTATACGCACTTGGCACTTTCTATGAACTATGGACCACAGTACTGTGAATCGTAGTGGCAGTAGCCATGCCTGAAATTAGGATGAAAGCGCTGGATATAAACACAATTGTTATATGTCTGGTCGTTGAACATAACATTCAATATAAATATACACGGATTAAGCTGAATCATGAGAAAAGTGATGTAATTTATCATGAACAATTTCGACGAAAGCAGAGGAGCCGGGATAGGTAGATCGGTTGAACCCCGATTCTATGAACCAGTTTATACTTTTTCCCTCGCCCCTTTATATTCAAAATTCAACTGCTATATATTTTCAAGCAGAAGGCACACGTCAATAAAACTAATTTTTCGGACACCCCAAACGTATCCTACCGACACCTAATAAAATTATGAGACGAGAAAGATAACACATAGAAGCATGACGTCTTACACCTCTGAATGAAATGATCAGCATTGGCCGTTGGCTTAGAGGACCACTCAAATTTTGGAATTTCAATATATATCTAGTAAGTCGACGCCTTTGTGGTATTTCGGTTAGTTTCGGTTTATATGATATGTAGATTTGTAATGCCATGGAAAGACTTACCAAACTCATAGAAATGTATCAACTGTTTTTAAATTTCCACACAAAAAAAGGGATACGATAGGATACGATCTATTTGCATAAACACAAATAAAGGCAGTATGCTAATAATACAATTCATAATACAACATTAATTAATAAATAATTACATGTGAACACGGCATGTCTAGCTATATGTATTTTTATTGTGTGATGACAGGCATAATGTTCATTCAGAACGCTTATGAGAGAAGCGCCGGACCACACTTCTGATTTTTCTGCTTATTACAGGGTTATAATTTTGCATTCTAACATTAAATTTCTGATCTTTTCACATACTTGTAAAATTACTGTGATATCTACCAACAATTTGGGAAAGTTCATTTCTGAGATCGAAGTAGTGTGGACATTACATACTGAAATGATACTCATTTTCTGTATCTGAAACGGTCCTGCATTTAAGGCACAATCTCTTCCCTTCCTTAATTATAAGCTGATGGTGTCTACCTTTTCCTATATCGAGTTTGTGATCACTGATACGGAGTTTATTAAAATTTATCCTATCGTTTAAATATACTGTTTGTTAAGTAAGTCGCTAAGACATAACCATTTTAAACAATGTGTATGTTCTGAGTTTATTTTTATGGCCATCTCCTTTACAGTCATAAAATATAGATCTCTTGAATTCTTTCACATGTTCTTCCTGAAGCGTACACTTGAGATTTATAACGTATATGAAGAACGCTCTTTGTTTAACTGTTGATAACAATGAATCCATAACCTTTTTTTTCGCAGCAAGAAAACGCAGACAAGCTGAAGCAGCGCAAGTTTTGTTGACCAACTGCCTGGGAGTTAGTAACCAAATTCCGTCGATACTGGTGCTGGTCAGGCGTAATGGTATCGAGATTTCAATCAAAACGATGACGTCACCAAAACCTGGTACCCTCTGGCTGCCCGCGGTAAGTTCAAATTCCAGAGTTCGAAGTGTTATAAAAGTCAGTTATAATTTTAAAGTCACATGGCGGTTTGCGCTCCAAATTACACCTTATACTCTTCGCTTTTGAATATTCCCGGGTATCAAAAATGTTCGATAAATATCTGAACTATCTGGAACTATACCTTTCTATGAGCATTATATTAACTATGAAACCACCCCTTATACAAAGAAACACTCCGGTAAAAGCCGGTAAACCATGGTTTACCAGGATTTTCTCTGGTCAATTGTGGAAAAGTCGGGTTTAGAAGACAAAACACTCTGGTAAAAGATCGGTAAACCATGGTTTACCAGGCTTTACTCTGGTAAAATGTGGAAGTCAGGTTTACAATAAAAACACTCGGGTAAAAACCCGGTAAACCATGGTTAAGCCCGGTTTACAATAAAAACACTTTCTGGTTCTCTTTTTGCGAGAAAGAAAATATATTCTGTTAGTCAGTCAGTGGAAAACAATTGTACTCGGTGTCATATTCACAAGTTAACTGAATTGGGCAAGAATAATTAAAAAAAAGTCAGCTAAGTCAAATAAAGTTTAACACCTTATGTAATCACATATATGTGTGATTCATATAGCCTCCGAACTGTTATCTCAAATGTTAAAGCCTCTGAAAACGTACCTTGGTAAGTTTACCCCAATATCGTAGAACTACCATGCACATACGTAATTCCATTCCGGTAAAATACCATAGTGAAATACATGGGTGGAAAGATTTTAATAGAGTAAAATTACATTGATGGGTCTTCATGTGTGCGTATAATATGGTGACGATTCACGAGATAAATTTTACCAGAGTAACACCCTGGTAACATTACCTGGTTCCAATCACCCTGGTAGAATACCACAACATACCAAGAGTGTTTTTACCATTGGTTTACCAGAGTTGTTTTTTTTATAAGGGACCATATAAGGAAGTTGTAAACCACACTCGCCCATCCACCAAACTTCCAAGAAAATCCGTTTCTGGTAAATATGATATCGTGATTGGTATTGTTGTGAGTGTTTATTGGTAATAAACTAATTTTGATAACTATATCGGCTTTTGGTGAAATTCCATTGTTGTTTAACTGGAGTATATGAGGAATATCGAAACGGATTGTGTGCCTTTAAGTATTTTTGTGCTGTGTAAAATGTCTGTAATACGGCATTAGACCAGGCTGTCGTGTATGTAGACCTGTCCCATCGTAGAAGGGATGCGATTTGTATTTCTGATAGATATTCGCTTGCTACATTCGAAAAGTGGATGTGATCGGCATGCTGTTGAGGCATAGAGATTCGACAGGAGTATTTACCACTTTTTCACCTCAAAATTTGCTGAAAATCTTTAAATTAACAAAGAAATTCATATAAATTTACATATTATTTGCGTAGACATAATGGCGACAAGCTACTGGGGCATAGATATACGACAGAAATATTTACCACTTTTTCACCTCAAAATTTGCCGAAAATATTTAAATTCATATAGAAATTCTGATAAATTTACATATTATTTTTGTAGATATATATGTCAATCAGTCTTGTTTTGTAGAATATATGTTCTATGTCAAAAAACAGTTCAGTTTATTTTAGGTAAAGTATATTTTATTTTTTAAAATACCTATTTTTAAGAGAAAAATGTGGTACATTTCAAACTGTCGTCCACACATATCATCTGATATCTTCTAAACATGAAAGGTCAGGAATATGCCCTTGCAATCACAAACTGACACAAAAGGCTAAACTATAACATGAACTAAGTCTCAATTTTCAAGGCTCAAGCGTTTGGTGGAGATATTTGATATATTTCCGCGAATCCAAAATTAGGTACTCATTCCGATCAGACGTCCTAAATTACTATTTCTTTGGCTTTGTGGGTAAAAAATATTTTATTCGAGTCATTTAATTATATATATATGACAAAGTTATGTTACAGGGCCAGATATGTGTATCATATAGTTAATCCACTAGTATATGTATATACCAGTGACTATCCAGAGATAATTTGATGACACCTGTTTATATATATGCCAAAATAATTTCATTTCATTTTCAGTTTACGCTTTTACCCAGTACGTATAGATATGATATGTGTAAATTCCGTGTAAATTAGACAAGCATTGGACGATGTATTTATAACTCAGCCCCAAATTGAAGTAGAGTTGCAATACCTCATCCATTGCAAACTAATGAATACAATAATTATGTGAGTGGGTCTAAATGACCGCGAACCGTTTATTAGGAATTTGGGATTGGGGCCCGGGAGGAATTGGAAGGGCAGTATGTCCTCCCCCACGACCCACTTGGGAATGATGTTGGGTGTTATTAATGGTGATATAACAATGAAAAATGATGGGAAAATAATCTAAACTTTTTTTACTTCTTCTTTTTCGCTTTTCCCCCTAATTCTGTATACTGTTTCTGTGTTTCACTTGTTCTTTTTCTTCTTCCCTCGAGTGGTCTTGATGTCCCCCTGAGGGTGGTTTCCTGTTGGCCCTACCAGAGGTATATCATGCCCTATCAGGCCACTTCCAGTAACTGTTGATACTGGTGTGACCTGTTACTGCAAAACCACTTCAAGTCAGCCTGCATTTGTACGTATGGTCATGATTGGTCCATGGACCCAATGCACCGACTGGAAAGAGTTCACCTCGTGCGAGACATGGCTGGGGATTAAAGGGTACTGTACACTAAATCCAGCTATTTATGAGACCATCTCCTTTTATACTCAACATAATATATACAAGAAAACCATAGTCAGAAATGGTAACGCCACCAAGATCGTATTATTAGCCATAAATATAAATAATAATACAATTATTCTATAAACTAGCTTTCAAATTTTATGCGGGAAATTTGCGTACTTCCATATTTCAAGTTTTCCCGTTTCTCGTGGCATACATTACTTTCATCAAACTGTCTTCTTTATTACACAAGCTGATAGGCCCGACTTCACCCGGGCTGTTTCCCATCTGCTTTCCGGTGAAAGGTGCGATTTGACCTTCAATTGACTATTTCGAAAGTCAAGGTCAGGTCAGGGTCATGATTTGTCCAGTCCAAAACACCCCCACCCGTAGAAAACTACCCATAGGTATCAAATTTCGTCGAAATCCGTCCGTTTTACCCAACTTGACCTTTAATTAACAATTTTGAAGGTCAAGGTAAGGTCAGAGTCATGATTTGACCCGTCCAAAACACCCCCCCCCCCCCGACAAAAGTACCCATAGGTATCAAATTTCGTCGAAATCTATCCGTTTTATCCGAGTTGACCTTTGATTGGCCATATTGAAGGTCAAGGTCAGGCCGAGGTCACGATTTGACCCGTTCAAAACTCTCCTCGGACCAAAGTATCCCTAGGTATCAAATTTCGCCGAAATTTGTCCGTTTTACCCAAATTGACCTTGCATTGACAGTTTTAATGGTCAAGGTCAGGTCGGGGTCACGATTTGACCCGTTCAAAACACTTCCCGGACACAAATACCCATAAGTATCAAATTACGTTGAATTCTATGGAAAGCCGAGGAGGACATGTTGGTTGCTAATTGCTAGATATACGACGCGGTATTTTGAAGGTGTTTCAAACTAGGAGATAGTATTCTGCCTTTCAAATGGTGATGAATTATAGTAGTTTATTCAAATTTTATGGCATAAATTGTTATTAAAACCGTATATACTATAAAAAATTAATGACTCGAAAATTAAGTGGGCCTTTAAACAAAGTCACAATTGCATTTAGGCTCATCTCATACTCGTCCATTCAGCGATATTCTACTGCGCAGTTTGTTATAGCCTCCAGTATTTATTGAGCGTTATACCCCCAACTGTTATAATTCGCCTTTAGCAGGCGTACTCTTGCCTCAGATTATTGAGATATTAGGTCACACATAATCACATTAAATCGCATCGTAACATAGCAATTGTGTGGGCTCCTTGGCGTGAATATGTAATGAGAAATAGGTCATACGTAATGACATTAAACTCAAGAAAACCCTCGAAAACAAAACAAAATCACATTTAATGTTTTACGTTATTTCCTTCATAAAAAGAATCTTCGTGATAATGAACCCTCTCGTTACTTTAGAATATAGAATTAACCTTAAAATAAAAAAAATCTTTGGAACACAGAACCTTCGGAATAACGAACCTTCGGATTGGTGAACCTTCGGAATAGCGAACATTCAGAGAAATTTCGGAATAGTGGACCTTCGGGATAGTGAACCTTCGGAATAGAGACATGCCCCCCAATATTCATATTATATGCCCAGAGTTCAAAGGTATGGACCCATATAATTCTAAACTTGGCCCTTAAAATATTGAACTCCAAATTGGAGCACACACAGAACACCACTTAAGTCAACTGAACCTATGTCATGTCCCAATGCGGGAGGGTCCATATATACCACAACATTCATAGTATATGCCAATAATTCAAAGGTATGGGCCCACGTAATGACATAAAATCTCAAGAAAACCAGCGAAAACAAAACAAAATCACATTTAATGTTCTAAGTTAAGTTATTTCCTCCTGTATCTGTATCGGTGTGCGCGCATGATCAGTTCGGATGTGAGCGCACACTCCATATAAAGAATCTTTGTGAAAATGAACCCTCTCAAATTAGTCTCAATACTTTAAAATATAGAATTAACCTAAAAATAACAAAAACCTTCGGAATAGAGAACCTTCGGAATAGCGGATCTTCGGGATAGCAAACCTTCATAATAGAAGCATGTCCCCACAATTACACCGGTGACGTAAACACATGTGCCAATCTTAGTTGTACTCTCGTAATTATCGGTACGATGAAACGGTGACGGAATCTGACGAGGTTTGCCGAATGTACAATCACCCAGTGAATTATCGATCGACCATGCGATATCAAAAAACCAAAAGCTAGAAACACCACACTACGGTGGCGTAATGAATGAATGAATTTGAGCCATTGATTAGCGCAAAGTACACTCGTGTGTTCTACGAATGATACAAACAACATGGTAATTATAATGGAAATTAATAAACGGCTGGTTTCATAAATAAATTTTCATTATAATTACCGTGTTATTTTATTCGTTCATAGAGCACACGAGTGTATTTTGCAATAATACGTGTCTCAAATTCATTCATTTGTTGCATGAACTGCTGTTGAGTATAAACGGAGATGGTCACACAAATTGTCGGATTTAGTGTACAGTCCCCTTTAAGCTATCCATGTCCAGCCAAGCCCGACAGAAAAACCAACCGTCACTCAAAGAGGGCACGTCCTTTCTCTGGGCGGCGACTCTGAGCGATGAATGGGAATGAAAATGACCGCTAACTGTTGTTGAGTTCTTTATATCTATATTATCTCCTCCTAATTAGGAGATAATATCTCCTAATTAGGAGATACTAAGTCCTAATTAGGAGATACTATCTCCTAATTAGGAGATACTATCACATAATTATGAGATATTAAGTCCTAATTAGGAGATACTAAGTCCTAAGTAGGAGATACTATCTCCTGATTAGGAGATACTAAGTCCTAATTAGGAGATACTAAGTCCTAATTAGGAGATACTATCTCCTAATTAGGAGATACTATCTCCTACTATCTAAGGAGATACTAAGTCCTAATTAGGAGATACTAAGTCCTAATTAGGACTTACTATCTCCTAATTAGGACATACTGGGACCCAAATTTTTATTTTTTGTGGCACCAATACGCTTCCATAGATAATAACAAGTTTTGGGAAATTGGATACCATAGTTGACAGCGGTTAGCATTATTTTGTCGCAATAAATCGATTCTGATAACTAAACTTATTTTTGAAGAAATGTTGTTGTTGTTGTATCTTGATGGTATGGGGACCATAGTCGTGCCTGAGTGGAAACAGTGGAGAAAATACAAAAGCTCGGAACAGTTGTTGTCTGAATGATAACTCGCGTAAAAGTTATCCAATCGAATTAAAAGTTGGTATGTGGACTAATGACATGGAAATATAGGTGAGATCCTAATTTGAGTTTGGTCCGTCGTTCCTGATGGAGTCGTGCACTTTTTCGACTTAGAATTTGTTGATTATATTTTGATGTCCGGACGTTAACTTTGGCTATTGTTATTTCATTGCTTCCATATGTCTATTTTGGTGTCTAAATATGTTAGCTACATATAGGCAGTTTGAAACAAAGTTTGATTCAGTGATTGCTCCCAGACTGAAATTATTTCATTTATAAAAAACTAACTTATAAATAACTAGCTGGGGCTCAGGTAAAGACGATTGGAAACAACTTAAAAGTGTTTTGACATGCATTTACTCAATTTCAAAGAACTTCTGTACACCACATTGGTAGTCTTCCCTTCTGCTGCATGGATGAATAGGTTTTGTGATGAACTAACTCTCGAGCGCCCAACGCAGAACTGGCCACTGGAGAAACACTGCGATATTAAATTAAGTCCAGCGATCTTGAGGGATTGCCCCCATGGCCCCTGAGCCTTATTGATAGTCATTGCTGTTTATGTATTCCGGTTTGTATCAATAAAGAACGTTGAGTGTTGGATCTAGTCCTGATATGGCATGGATAAAGAACGTTCTGGTCGATTATGCTATTCGAGGCGATGTGTGACGTTGAGTGCGGTCTCTGTGTAGACTAACGATAAAGGGCGTTAGCTGTTGCTATATTTTTTATATGGTATGAATAAAGAGCGTTCTGCTCGCTTATGCTGCACAGCAACTTGCTAACGACATTCTGTGCGGAGTCTCAGCTGGTCTTTTTAAAGGCCCACTTAATTTTCGAGTCGCCAATTTTTTTTATTTATAGTGACTTGATATACGGTTTTAATAACAATCTATGCCATACAATATGATTGAAATGCTATAATTCATCACTATTTGAAACATATGTGTCTCAGAAGATGGCTCTATATAAGCATCTGATGCTTGTTGTCAAATCCTCTTCCTCCCTTCTTGTCTTCTATTCATACATGTGTCATGTTTTATAATTATATAATTTTGGGAAGAAATAAAATATTGTTTAAATCAGAAGATGCCCACATAGAAATAGAAGACTCCATCCAGAATGCAACAGAATTCAAACTTTTTCAATGGAAGAACTCTATCTTCTTCTTCTGATAACGTGCATTTACCGCAATTTTGCGTATTATCGCACCGTACTCGGAGTCGGAAGTGCACATATTTACAGTGAAGTAGTTATTTACATGTTGTCTTGGTCTCTATGCTTTCGGATGTTTCATTTTTGGAGTGGAGCAGAATGAGAGCATGGTCTTGAAGAGCTTCTCGTCTCTGGTGGTGCGTTGCTCCACTTCCACAGCATTCCAAAACTTTATTGTCCGAGGGAAGTATGAAAATTTGTAGACATCTACCCCCGCAAACGTTAGATGGTACTTTTGCTGGTGGCCTCTCGTGTTGGCTGTTGTCTTTCTGATGTAATTGTCTGCTGGAATATCAACGGAGCCATACACTACTCGATGGAACATCACCATGTCTGCTATGTACCTGCGACTTTCCAGTGATTCCCATCTCAGCTTCTTCTTTATGGCGTGGATGTCACTCTTCCAGTTGTAGTCATTTGCCACCCACCTAGCTGCCCTGTTTTGAACTTTCTCCAGATCGTCGATGTTTGCTTTTGTATGTGGGTTCCACACGCTTGCTGCATAATCAGTCAATGGTCGTACCATGTCCTTGTAGCATTTGTTTTTCACTTCTGATTTGCAGTTGCCGATGTTACGCCGTAGAAAAGCACAGGTGTTGTTTGCTTTCTTTACCGTTTGGCTGATGTGCGTATTCCATTTTATGTTGTTGCTGATGGTCACGCCGAGATATTTTGCCGATTCAACTGTTTCAAGCTTGTGGTTATGGATGGTGTATATCGATTGAAGTGGCTTTCTTTTTGTAGTCACCTGCAGAACTTGGCACTTTGTGGGGTGGAATTCCATTTGCCATTTATGTTCCCAGGTTTCTAGTGTTTCAAGATCTTCTTGTAGCTGTACCTGGTCTGCTGCTGATTCAATTTTTCTGTACAACAGACAGTCGTCCGCAAAGAGCTTTGCGTTTGATGTTACACTGTTTGGTAGATCGTTAATAAAGACCAAGAACGCCGGATATTACTGGTGCAGATGGTGATGTGCATCCTTCGAGGACAACTTGTTGTGATCGGTTTCGCAGAAAATCTTCGATCCAGATGATGAGCCCTTCGTTGATACCAAGGTGTCTGAGCTTGATAAGTAGGCGTTGGTGAGTGACTTTGTCGAACGCCTTGGCAAAGTCCAGGAACACACAGTCGATCTGTTCGCCGTTGGCTATGCCTTTGGCCAAGTCGTCCACTGCTGTGATAAGTTGTGTCACACATGACCTCTTCTTGCGGAAGCCATGTTGGGAATCAGTTAGCAGTTTGTTGGAGTCAAGATAGGAGATTATATGACTATGGATGATATGTTCAAGATGTTTACACATAATTGAAGTGAGCGATACGGGACGATAGTTTGCTGGTTGTGTCCTGTCCCCTTTCTTGAACAGCGGTGTTATGAGTGCTGATCTCCAATCGTCAGGGATTTTGCCTTGATGAACTGATGCCTGGAATAACAGTGTTACTGCTGGTGCTATTGAAAATGATGTGGTTTTTAAGAACTGTGCTGGTATGCCGTCAGGTCCGGTAGCTTTGTGTGGGTTGCTGTTCCGCAGGAGCTTCAGGACGCCTTCCACTCCGATTGTCAGATCTGTGTTGGAAGCTTCTGGTGTTGCGGGTGTTTCAAGATCTGGGATGTTGGATGTATCTTCTACTGGGAAGACCGATGAAAACTGAGTGTTTAATATTTCAGCCCTTAATTTGGGATCGGTGTATGTTATCCCGTCTTTCTTTAATGGAGCCACGCCGGTGTTGTCATTCTTCTTGCTCTTGATAAATGACCATAGCTTCCGTGGGTTTGCTGAGTCCGATACCATCTCATTCACATATTTGTTGTATCTCTTTTTGCACGATTTTTGGGTGTCTTTTTTCAGTTGGTTGAAACGTTGCCAGTCTTTTTTGTTGTCTGTCTTTTTAGCTTTTTTGTAAGCTCGTTTTTTCCTCCTGGTCATTCTGATGATGTCTCTATCTATCCACGGTTGGTTAAATCTTGTGCTTGTGTATTTTGATGGAACATGTTCTTCCATGATTCCGAGGAAAGCTTGTTTCATTTCGTGCCATAAGTCATTGACGTTGTCTGTCTTCTCGTGTTTTTCGCAAAATTTGTCAAAGAAAACCTTGGCATCTTGTGCGAGGTTGGTCGTATCGGCTTTGGTCCATAAATATATTTTCCTCTTTATTGGCTTCTTCGTGCTACAGATAACACTGGACTCAACACAGACAATGGAATGGTCGCTTAGTCCTGGTAGGTCCTTCGCTCTTGTCACTAGTGATGGTCTGTTTGTGAGAAACAAATCAAGAATAGCTTTTTTCCTTGTAGGAAAGTTGATGATTTGTTTAAGGCCGCAAGTGCCGATTGTTGACAGTATATAGGTCTTTATTGATTGCGTTGCAGTATCAGTGCCCTTGACTTCATGTGTTTCCCAACAAATGTCTGGAAGGTTGAAATCTCCCGTTATCCAGGTTGGGTTGGGGCTGTACTTTGGACAAAGTGTTTCTATCTCTGAGTATAGGGCTGTATACTGTACTCTGTGTTGTTATCCGTTGGTCTGTACACAGCTCCAACAACTAGCGGTTTCTGTTGATGTTTCGTGTCGAATGATGCTGCGACAAAATCCACATTTTGAGATTTATGGAGTTCCTGAGATGATAGACTGGTCTTACTGATTATTATCACCCCGCCGTATCCGTCTGGGCGATCCCGCCTGATATAGAGTTATTCCCCTGCATTGAAAATAATACTGATTTTTACTTCAATCTTGATGACAAAACGCGTTGGCAACTCAACAAAAACAACATGTAAACAGTTTATTACACCGGATAAGTTGATAACACAATTTTTGGAGCTTCCTCTTTCAAATGGTATATAATATGGCATATATTTTATATAATGTGATCTGGGGGCTCGAAAATTAAGTGAGCCTTTAAGACAGCTGAGGTCAACGGGACCTTTCTAATAAGATTCTCCGGGTAAAATTACCGCTATATACAAATAATCAGCCCCGAGGGTCCAGCCGGACAAACGAACAACAACATTGGGTTTTCTTAGTATAGATATATAAATTTCGGTTGCCCGCCTGTTCAACTTGAGCGATATTCAACACAATTTCTTGATATTTGGTACGTGGTTCACATGTAAGAAGACACAGGTCAAGTTCCAATATGATCATGGCTCTTTAAAATTGGATTTTCCGTACGTTACTTGTTTTTAAACTTGGGGCAGATGTCAACCAGCTTGGGAACCTGCGTACCTGCGACTTTGAGTTCAGTCGGAGTCATTTTAGCGGAGTTATTGACATTTTTCGACATAGGAAAGTTCAATGTTTTTTTATATTAGAGTTATTGACCCTTTCTAGGCACATTGAAGATGTGCAACAAATTTAGTGAATATGCACTTTGTATCATATTGATGCAACCAATTCCTCCTACAGTTTGTAGTATATATAGGGAGCTGAAACCCATCAATCCTTCAAACATACCATCTCCATGGGGGGGGGGGGGTATATATATTTGCTGTAAAAAGGAATCACCACGACCGAAATCGGCTGTTTGTACTATTTTGCCTCACAATAATATTGATTTCTTAACCCTTCTTTGGGAACAGGTCATTTCGTACCCTGACCAGCTCGTACCCTGACAGTTTCGTACCCTGATCAGCTCGTACCCTCCGAACAAATTCAACTCGTCCCAATTCTGAGTCAATTCGTACCCTCCAGCTGAGTCAACTCGTACCCTCCTGAGTCATTTCGTGCCCTCTTATTTTATTTAGAATACAGACCCATATTTCCACCTCAGAATGGCTTGAGACCTTCCAAGCACATCAAGAGTACAGGTTATGACACGATATATCAAAGTCAGTGAAATGACTGTGTATGACATTATATTATAAAATCAGGGTACGAGTTGACTTAGTCGTGATAAACTGTAGTCACATCACTCAGACTGTAACCCGATTTCTATAACCTGCTCTTTATTTTGTTGTACGGCCATGATATCGTCTAAATGGCCAATCATTCTGGACGACTGCATGGTCTTATTCGTATTATATATGTTATTTTAAATTCGTGAATTTTTTTATAAATCTGAATTTCAAACAATCAACTTGAAGCGAAAAATCATTATCTTTTATAACCAATGTATGCTACAGTGATATAACATCACATCTTTACCCTCGCAATATGGGATATATATTCGAATTATGAAAAAAGTGGTTTAAATTTTTTTTTTTTTATGTGTGTCTATAAACAGTTTGATAGGAAATATGTTCAAAGAACGCACTGCATTAACAAGACTATGAACGCAACTGGGGTGTGCGCTCATTCTACCAGCTGAAATCATGAGTGTCTGCGAAAAAACAAAAAAAAACTGTTTTCATTGTATATTTAATTTTTTTTGCCAACCATTTGCAGGACTATTTTTTATCTGGTAAAGGACCAAAACAACATAAAACAACATAAATATTATTCAACCATATTTTCAATAATTTGGCAGACATAAATACTCAATACTGAGTCATCATTTCAGACATTGTGTAGTTTTATGATGATATTTACTAAAACAAATAGTCTTGCAAATGGCTGCAAAAAAAACTAAAATAAAAAATGAGAAATGTTTTATTTATTTTCTCGTGGATATTTCTTGTATACGATTACCACCATGATATAACCTACACTTTTTCGACACAGAAGTGAATCACAAGCTCTTTATCCATTCCATATCATAGGGATATACTAACAATGAACGATCTTTTATTGTGTTACGATGAAGACAAATTGGGACCATAAATTCACTGTTCATTTGCTGCAATCTTATTAAGATCTGAAAACGTGGAGAATAATAGGGACCTTCCAATTTTTTAGACGAAACAGTCCACAGAAAATGCCATCGCCTCCTAAATGTCGCATTATTAAACTCCCTTTCGGGATTAGCGCAGTTAGATTAATATTACTATTAACAACACTCTTGGTATGCAGCGGGTCCCTAGAATTCAACCCCTGCCCTGATAATGGCCAGGTCCATTCAGACAATCACTCCGTCTCTATTTTCCACTTGAACATAAGAAGTATCCGAAATAAACTGTTTGAAATAGTCGATGAAATCGACGACTATGATATATTATGTTTCACAGAAACCCACATTGATGCAACATTTCCAACAAGGAACATACAGCTCGAAAGGTTCTCTGATCCAGTAAGACATGACGGTTCGAGCTACGGAGGAGGTATTGCCGTTTATTTCGCTGATCACCTGATCTTCGAACTTGAACGTTTGCCCTCTCTCGAATTCGATGACTCAGTCCTTTGGTTCAAGCTGAGGTGCAGATCATCAAACTATCTTTTATGTGTGTCATACCGCTCTGACCAATTTTATCACGAGCGATACTGGGAAGTACTTGATCAGTCTATAGCGGATGCACTAGATCTGAATATACCCATGGTCCTAACTGGAGACTTTAATTCTAATGCCTTGGACCCGTCCTAAAAAATCAATGAAATAATCTCCTACTATAGCCTTCAGGACATCATTAAATCACCAACCAGAGTTACATCGACAACATCGACACTTCTCTACCCATCATAGTGAAGAGCACTGTCACATCATGTGAATCAGAAGTGTTTGACTTCGGCAGATCTATCTCAGATCTCTATGCGGTAATAGCATATCTGAAATACGAGTATAGCAGTAATGGTCCATATTCTCGATTGGTCAGAAACTACCCAAAAAGGCAACTATGAACAAGCAATGGAGCTCATCCGCGACCCAGAATGGCTACGCTCTATCGAAATAGCATCTGATATAGACACAGCGACTGAAATTTTTACTTCGAAATTCCTTGACATTATGGATCACACTGTTCCTCAATCTAAAATATTGATCAGGCCCAAAGACAAACATTGGTTCACATCAAATATACGGTCGATGATTCGAAGAAGAGACAGGCTACGTAAGATCGCGATAAAATCCAAAAAGGACATAGACTGGGCGAAATTCAAAAAAGTACGAAACACGGTCAACAATATGAAAAAGTACGCAAGGGCCTAATACGAGGAACATCTCCATAATACTGTCAAAGACCAACCTTCCCCAAAATATTTTAGCATAGTATAAACGAAATTATGCAAAACATAAAGACGCTATTCCCCCTCTCATCGATTATGGTTGCAATCTTGAAACTGACGATCAAACCAAAGCATCGATGCTTAATAATGCCAACTCAATAATTGACAACTCAATCCTCGACGATTCCTCTTGCAATCTACCGGTGTTCACACACAAATGTAATGATACGATTACTGAAATTGACTTCACTCTTGACGACATCACTTCGGCAATTACAAGTATAAAACCAAACAAAGCGTCAGGCCATGACGGCATCACAGTTAGAATGCTGTAGAAAACAAGCCCAGCTATTGCCATCCCTCTCAGAATTCTGTTTAGGAAATCTCTTGACTCGTGCGCATTCCCTAAAAAATGGAAGCAAGCAAATGTCATTCCTATTTATAAGAAAAACGACAGATCCAACTGCAAAAACTATCGCCCTATATCTCTACTGCCATGTGTTGGCAAGCTCCTGGAGAAAATAGTACTGAAATATTTAAGCAACGTGAATTAAATATTTATCCGCTTATTTCATTAAGAACAATATACTATTCCAATACCAATCAGGATTTGTACCAGGCCACAGCACCACTTTTCAGCTACTTGAGATATACCACACCCTGTGCCAGGCACTCGATAAGAAGTTAAATACGTCTGCGATATTTCCAAAGCATTTGAGAGAATCTGGCTCATGGGGTTGTTATTCAAGTTGGGGCAAAACTGAGTAACCGGGAATATTCACAAATGGATGAACAGTTATCTCTCTAATAGATCACAGCGCGTCCAAATGGGAATTACCTTCTCTGACTATCAGACGATATCAGCAGGTGTTCCGCAAGGATATATCCTCGGGCCCTTTCTATTTTTGACTTATATTAACGACCTCGCAACAACTATTCAATCACTTACTCGAATGTATGCGGATGATACCTGCTTCTTTAGTGCCCAACCGTCACCCGATGATTGTGCTCGCGAACTCTATGATGACGTTGAAAGAGTGAATCGATGGTCAAAACAATGGATGGTAACCTTTAATGCAGAAAAAACTAAGTCTATGGTATTTTCCCTGACACACTCTGACGATTCCCTCGATTTAGATCTCGACAACGATGATATTCAGCAAGTAACTTTTCACACCAATCTTTGCGTTTCTATCTAATCAAATCTACATTGGGACACCCAAATCAATACTATTTGCAAAAGAGTTGCCAGCAGATTGTCACAACTCAGGAAGATTAAATTCAAAGTAAACCGACAGACATTCGAGATAATGTTCAAAACATATATACTCCCAATAATGGAATATGGTGACATAATTTGGAATAACGCCCTTGATTGCCTCCTCCGCAAGCTCGACCGTCTATATATCGACGCTGGTAGAATAATAACTGGCCTGACCCGATCTGGCTCAGAAGCGAGAGTACTGGGTGAACTTGGATGACCTCCCCTCAACGAAAGACGTAAATTTCACAAAACGCGAATGTGGCATAAAATATTGGGCAATAAGGCCCCTCCTTATATAACCAAACTTCTGCCCCTTACCGTTGGGGAATCATGTCGATCCCCCATTAGAAACCCGTTACGATACGTCAACTATTTCACGAACACACAACTCACCTTAAATCCAGTTTCCTCCCAACTATGATTGCTGAATGGAATGTATCGTGTAAAAGTACAACTGCATGATGCAAACAAAACTCACAGACCCCACATTAGAATCAACCAAGGACGAAATACTTGCTAATATGTATAATAACTTACCCATTGAAGAGACAGCAATAAGACCTCCTTCTTTTTACAATGCCGGGCGGAGAACATCAAATATTTTGCAATATGTAGGCTCCAAAACAACTGCAGTGATCTGAACTTCGATAAATTCAAAAATTACATCTCCTCAAGCCCATGTTGCTCCTGTGGTAACCAAGGTGAAGACGCAAGCCATTTTTTATTCGAATGTCCTTTCTATACAGATGCAAGAAACCGTATGTGGACACGACCAGATGAGCATAAAGTGGTCATAACCAGTATTAAAGATATTCTCTTTGGCATACCCCAAACTAGCGATACCTTGAATAGGCGATTATTCGAGACAGTACAATCATTCATCATATCCACAGACCGATTTTAGTAATCATTATTCCCATCGATGTTGGACTCCGCCCACTACTATAGCCACAACTACAACCTGCATGTTTTTGATTGGGAGACGGTTCCCCTATGTATACATAGCCGATCGTATGGGACACCGTCCCCCAAACAACAAAACAAAATTCTCATCAAATGTCATTATTGCAACACCATCGATTTAAATTCAACCGCCAGGGGAGAGGAGCCTCACTAAGTTTGGTAACGTGTGCTCCGATCCCATGTGCACCAACAACATTATCCATATATTCTGTGTTGTTAAATATTGCATGTATATTATAGGCCGGGAGCCCAGAGGGTTTCGATTACACTATCGCGCAGGAAAGGTTTGACGTCCTAGATTTGGTATCACCCTTGAATCATCGTAGAAAACCCATTTCTTAAGTTTCGAAATCCTGGCGTTTCGGGACTAGGGGCTCTCCAAAAAAACCAAGAATAATATTTAATTACACTTTCGCGTAATGTTCACTAACCATAATAACATAACTTAAGAAACGATATTTTCTGGCGTTTACAGATAAGAAGGGGTCTATTGGGACCACCCCTTCAAACCTGGTATTCAAATTATGTGTAGAACGATGTAACTTGAGACGGTTCACTTTTAATTACACACTCTCGTGTACATCTGTAATTTGTGGTCTAAATATTTTCACTATAGTATTTACGTATCATAAAAGCATAACTTAAGAAACGTTTTTCCTGGTATTTGCATGTAAGAAGGACCTTTTGTGACTGCCCCCCCCCCCCCCCCACCCAACTCCCGATATATAGACTAATAAAATTATCATAGCGGGAGAGGAAGTCTGCCAAACCGTTAACTGAATTCTCGCTTGATGAGTAGTTACTTGATTCCCATTGATTCATTTGTAGGAATGTTAATAGCTAATATAAGTTCAGCAAACAGCCATATCGTCAAGGAGATATTGGTCGACCTCTGCACCTCAGGATTCAACATCACCCCCACTAATTTTCTTCCTTAATGTCTCATCTAATTGTATTCGGATGTTAACAAGAAAACACACTGGCCGCAGAGACTTCGGACAAGATGGCGTCCATCATGGTGGCCATTTTCCTTTATATGCACCAGGTCTCTTTGATCGCCATTATAGTAAATATAGTCTGTCTTGTTTGCCACTCGGTTTGTTATGCTAATATACAACCCTTACAAACTAGCCAAAAATCCGACACCAAAATTCAAGATGGCGGCCGAAATGTGAAAATTTGCTCTTTTTATTTTTTTATTTAACCACATATCGTTTGTCTCTGTGGGGAAAACATGTGTATCTT
The DNA here is from genome assembly GCA_032622095.1 of Siphonodentalium dalli. Lineage (NCBI taxonomy): Eukaryota > Metazoa > Mollusca > Scaphopoda > Gadilida > Siphonodentaliidae > Siphonodentalium > Siphonodentalium dalli. The sequence continues at coordinate 171,563,258 of CP136064.1, read as the reverse complement.
CGCGTGCTCTTATACATTTATCGTGTATAAAATCATTTACGCATAAAATGAGATCTTAATATTCATTCCTGGCCGAATAATTTTGTTCGATATCACGTTTATTCAAATTCCGGTATAATCCGGTCAAAGCCGAATCGACGCTAATAACGCAATGTCTGTTTGGAATCAGTGAGTGTTATTGATTGTTATTATAATCACACACATGCATGGATATGTGTAAAAGATAGCCGGACGGGATTCCACTTATACTTGAGTTGAGGAATATTCACCCAAATTCAAGATGGCGGCTAAAATGACCACCATAAATTGAAAAATCGCCGAAAATTGCTGATTTTCACGTCAGCGAGCGTTATTATCATGACAACTCCGCATATGCTTACTATTGTGAGTTGGGAACACTAAGGCGAAATGCTGTCCTTATATCACATCCGACAAAAGTCCTCAAATCTAAAATGGCTCATATTCACATCATTTGGCGTTATTGTCAACTCCACCATGCTTACATTTGAGTTGGAAAAACTGAGGTGACGTATTTACCTTACACCTCATTCAAAAAATGGTTTCCCAGATCGAATATGACGGCCAGTATGGCGTCCGAAATTTGAAAACACGTTTTCTTTGGGGAATTGATACTCACAGCCAAGATGGCGACCGAACTGGTGGACAGAAATTTTTGATCTGGTGGAGTTTTTGTTGGATTTGATATAAGGACAATACATCGCCCCAGTGTTCCCAACTCACAACAGTAAGCATGTGTGGAGTTATCGTGACAATAACGCCCTTGGGTTCCTGGGGTGCAGAGGTCGATCAATGTCTGTTTGTTGAACTTATATTGGCTAGACATTCCTACAAATGAATCAATGGGAATCAAGTAACTCATCAATCGAGAATTCAGTTAACGGATTAAGGTTTGGCAGAATTCCTGTCCTCCTATGACAATTTGATTATTCTATATCGGTAGATGGGGGAATCAATTTATTTCGAATCATATATAAAAAAAATCGGATTGGGGGTGGTAGTCACCAAAAGGCCTTTCTTATCTGGATATGCCAGAAAATTATCGTTTCTTAAGTACTGATTTTGTGATCAGTAAATAATAGTGAATATTTAGACAAAAAATTACAGATCTACACGAAAATGTAATCAAAAGTGAACCGTCTCAAGGTACGTTATTCTACACATACATTGAATAGCAGGTTTGAAGGGGGTGGTCACAAAAGCCCCCTTCTTATCTGTAAATGCCAGGAAATATCGTTTCTTAAGTTATGTTCTTTACGATCAGTGAATATTAGTTTATAATTAAATATAAATGACGGATGTACGCGAAATGTAACTGAAAATGATTTTGGGGGGGTTTTGGAGAGCCCCTAGTCCCAAAACGTCAGGATTGCGAAACTTAAGAAATGGGTTTTCTACGATGATTCAAGGGTGATACCAAATCTAGGGCATCAAATCTTTAGTACGGGATAGTTTAATTGAAATAATCTGGGCTCCCTGTCTAACAATAGTTGAATTCAGGATGAATTTAAATAAAGTCCATATACAAGCATTTCACATGTTTTTCCACCAATTTTGACTTCAGGTGCTGGATCGGAACCTATATGATATCACACAGAGGAACATTTATAGGCATAATTTAGGTCTCAAAACCTCCATATGGCTTTAAAACTTCCAACAAAGAGAAGAGTGTAATTCTTTTTTTTTCTTCAAAACTTATTTAGATGATTATATTTAGAGGTAAAAACGTACATTTCAAGACAATTACGACTTGTTTTGTATTTTCGCCTGGAGGTGTATATGGAAATTTAGCATAATTAATTTGATACATGTGCATGATTATATTTTGTTTCCAAGGTTCCGGGACTCAACGATGTAGAGTTGAAATACGATGGAAGCAGACTCACAGCTAAGGCGAATGGTATAGAACGATCAACGCAGCTCACAGGTAGGTTAATGCCACCAATGATGGTCAAGCACGTGTTTATATAGGTATATACATATCTAGACCAACTATTCATTTCCAATATCGATTTTGAACCATATTATACATTTATCTAAATCGTCGCCGTACGGGCTCAATATAATGAACCATTTCATTCTTTCTTTCGCCGTTATTCTTCTTTTTTTCTGGACATTAAACGTGAATCTTTCTTAAGGGTTGATTGAAATTTTTAAATGCAACAGTGGGACATCTTTAGTGCACTGCAATCCGTCTGTTTGTGCATTATGTATTTGGTAAAAATGTCTGCTACGTTGATGACACGTACGGATCTCAGTAGTGATGTTAACCACCAGGGGTGATTTCAGAAGAGAACTATAACTTCTACTAGTATATAGTTATCTGACTTTGGTTGTCTGCAAATCATGGTATTCTGACAGTCTCCGTAGATATTTGAGCCACGGGTAATAGGAAATTTTGTAGAGATGTTCACTATCACAAGGGTTTCCAGTGTCAAATGGAATATGTTCGCATTTTTCCTTTTATTTATTATTTATTTTAAGTCAGGTTATGTGACATGTTTGGCCTTTGTTTACATAACAACGCGTACAAACTTGACAATAACATACTATTTACGTGATATTTATGATTGGTATAAGAACAAATTATGTCTATATTTTAATATTCTTTCTGTTTATGGCGGTGTTAAGGGATGCAATTATTTTAACATCAATAACCACCGCAAAGGCCATCCGTTCCTTTAAAATGTGGGTTCCGTTCTGACCATGTTTAAATATGGCACCGTGTGGGGTTTGCCAGCACCCATATATATCATACAACTTCTCGTGGTGAAGGCTGGCTTACTTTGTCCATTCAGGTCGTATAGAAACTCGCCAGGCTGGTCTCTTGGTTGGAGAGTGTGACGGATATACGAACTTCAGAGGTGAATTAGATTATGTGAGTACATGTAAAGTAGTGTCTAGTTATATGTAGGGCATACTACGGAGTCAGTGTTTAAAAACGTTAGTTAGCTAAATCCAGTATGAATGAAACAAATGTCGATCATTTGTCAATCACTTGTTAAAGACATATTATGGACTTGTTCGGGTGCGGAGAACATGACAAGTTAGTACCCAGGTGCTATGCCAACAGTGGGAATATAGCATTATACTAACATCGCTGAAACAATCACAGAAATCGACCATACCACTCATAGAAATCATCGTCTGAACTATGCTTAATTGTACATATTTACATCTCTGTTCAGGACGCAACAATCGGCGATAAATTAACGTAAATTATTTCGCCACCAGGACTCATTGCATTTAACTATTATATAAGAATGACGATGTGTGCTGTAAATTTGGATTAATATTCGTAAAAATAACTATCTTGAGCAAGATTAATCACCATTTTTATTTGATCACCCAGCCGGAGTGTTTCATTACGCCACCTGTGGTGTTTCTAGCTTCTGTGAGTTTGATATTGTGTGGTGTACAGGGCGAATGGTATTCTTGGAGATTTTGTGTACCTTACTCAATCGTACCGATAGAATCACGTAGATGCCGAAATTGTAACGTTAACGCCACCGGTGTATAATATGTTTATGAAAATATGATAAATCGCATCGATAGAGTCAGGACAGGCTGAAATTGTAAACTTAAAGTCACCGGTGAAAATATGATAAATCGCATCGATAGAGTCAGGACAGGCTGAAATTGTAAACTTAAAGTCACCGGTGTAATAATATGTTGTTGAAAATATAAATAATTTGATAGACTGAAAATAATATATAACCCATTGGGAGCCCCTGATGTATTCTTGTTTGTACCTTACTCAATCGTACCGATAGAATCACGTAGATGCTTAAATTGTAAAGTTAACGCCACCGGTGTATAATACGTTTTTGAAAATGTGTTAAATCGTATCGATAGAGTCAGGACAGGCTGAAATTGTAAATTTAAAGTCACTTGTTGTTGAAAATATAAATAATCTGATAGACTGAAAATAATGTGTAACCCATTGAGAACCCCTGGTTTAGTGAAGTGCATTGTGGGAAGTTTAATTGTGATTCTCCTACATCTTTATTTTCTGGAATTATCACCAAGATTTCTCTACTCTATTCTGTTCAAATGTACCCTGACCGGTCATATTATTTTGATAATTCTATCTAAATACATCTTAGCTACTATTCGGATCTGCTGTCCCGGTCGAAGAAGGTTTAGTTTGACCAAAACGGCTATTGACAAAAGTTTGTTTACAAAAATTGAGCATACTCAATGACCCGTAGGCCGTACACGCTGTAAATTTGTTATCGAAAACAAATTCAATTTCTTCCATCTAAAACATAATTACGCGCTGAACTCTGTCATTTTAAGAATATAGTAGTATTATACACATACACACCAAGTTTCAGCTCAAAATTTTGAAAAATGACAGTTTTATAGACATAAATCGATTTTAATGGCAAATTATCCCATGTTAAATTTTATCATCGAAAAAAAAAAAATCATTTCTTCGATCTAGGAAATAATTACGTGCTGTACCCTGCCATATTTGACCGGTTCTACCTGATAATTGTGTGACAGTACAGTCGCGTTACTTTATACGTCAACATTGGTCATTATCACTCGAAAATTTATTTCGGTCTATCGTATCAACCCCTATTTCCCCCGCGTAGCCTGACTAAGTGTCTTTATTGCTCCACTAATTTGTATCGTTTCATCGGTATGAATTCCATATCCAATTATCCACATATAACCAACCCAACCTCTAATCCCGGTCCAATTTATTTATTTCTTTCATCGGTATATAGTCATGTTACGTAATATTTTATCTCGTGATACTTGTACTTATATGTCTATGGTATTACTATAGTATGCCGTATATGTATATCAATTGCTATTCCTTTCTATATAATCCTGGTGCCAACTATAGAGATAATTTCAGACCCCCCCCCCCCCCCAATTTTATATAATTGCTGCTTTAGTACAGTCGATCACGATGCATTACATGGCAACATCGATCCACTAATTTATGTCAGTTCATCAACTTCATCGGTACAAACCCCTTTTTTCTCCGAGTCCATATAACCAACCCAACATCTTATAGAACTCCATAAATGACTATTCTGGCACTATATAGAGATGACTAAGATTCTGACACCCCCCTATTTTATAGCCTTGTTGCAACAGTAGAGTTGATATGCATAATATCATTAATATGTCAACATTGGTCGTTATTGCTCTACAAATTTATATCAGTTCAACCCTTAGTTCCCTGTATCGCCCACCTCTCCCTCAATTTATTTTTTCATTTGTATTATAGTCTCGTCACATACACATTTTATCTTTTGTAACTTTTGCTTCAACGCGTCGAGATCCGCTGCAGACAATACAAAACTGACAACATTTTGAAATGTAAGCAGGCTTCAAACTCATCTTATCCAAGAAAAACTCTGGTTACATAAAAAATTTGTGTATAAGGTGTACGCGCATTTGTTGCGTTAAAAACCAAAGGTCCCAAGTCAAGGTCCAAATCCCCAACACACTGATGTGAGGTTTAACTCCATCTACATACAGTAATGTCCAAAGTAATTCATCACTTAACCACAGCAAAATTGTGTGTATTTTTTCATGATTCTAAATCCTGAAAAATTACCTATAATTATGCTGTGGTTAAAGGGTCAATTACTTTGGGCATTACTGTAACCAATATAAGGATTTGAGGTTTAATGATAACTCAATCATCATACAGTAATGTTCAAAGCAATTGATCACTTAACCACAGCAGAATAATGGGTAATTTGAGGATTGTAAATGCTGAAAAAATACATAATTCTGCTGTGGTTAAGTGGTCAATTACTTTGGGCATTACTGTAACCAATATAAGGATTTGAGGTTTAATGATAACTCAATCCTCATACAGTAATGTCCAAAGTAATTGACCACTTGACCACAGCAAAATTATTGGTAAATTTTCAGGATTTCAAATCCTGAAAAATTACCAATAATTCTGATGTGGTTAAGTGGTCAATTACTTTGGGTATTACTGTAACCAATACAAGGATGTGAGGTTTAATGAGAACTCCATCCATATAACTAATAATTATGTGTGAAAATTAAAACAAAACAAAATAAATTCCATGATGGCGTCCAATATGGACTGCCTAATTCTGCTCCAAAACATGTATATTCAATATATAGATGTTTATTGGGGGAAACCGATTATTTCAATGATATTTTCATTAACTGGAATCAAAACCCGACTTACGGGAGCGTGCGACTGTATCTTAAGCATATGTGCCTATTTAATGAGCCAACAATTGGAATCCCAACAGAGAAGATTGGCGTGGGACCCTTGCGCGATCTGTCCATCGAAAACTATTTAGACATCTCAAGACACGTAAGACCCAATAAGTTAATATACAGAATAGATACATCTATTGCCTGAGTGACTAATATTTATATTTGTTACAATGAGGTCAAATAGTTGCGAAGCCAGCACCACAATTCTTTCCCTCCATAGTAAATCTTAAAACAACTTCTAAAGAATTAATAATTCACCTTATATTTGGTATGAAGCGTCCTTGGTTAACTGGAGTTCAGATTTGTTAACATCACGTCACCAAGGTAATTACTTGCGAAGCCACAGCCACAACTATTTCCCTCCAAAGTAATTCTCAAAACAACTTCTTAAGAACAATTGACCAGGTCAGTCGCGCAATTATTGGAAGAGCCACGGTCAATCATTTTTTTTTAAACCAAATGTTACATTTAAATTATTGCTTTATTTAACCAAAACAAAAATGAGAAAATTAACTTTTACTACTTGCTAAATTTTATCTTTTAATTATTTCATTTAAATTTTAGTATTTACAGTATACTATGTCCAAGTCTTTATAATCTGTTGAGTGACCCCACAGTCGTTTACTTTGTTAGTAATAATTTGAAGGATTACTTGTTTAAACGCAATTGTTATCAAAATATTTTATGTATTTTTTATAATTTCTATTTATATGTAATACCATAATCTTGGTGGCGTTACCATTTCTGACTATGGTTTTCTTGTATCACTTTAATGGGGATGTTTAGCTTGATAAAACTTATTCTGACGTCGCTCATCAAACATAAATGACTATAACTTGACATAGCGATTTGGTTCGTTGTCAATGAGACGCTTAACGTGTCATACTGTGCAACCAGCATCAAATAAGGTTGAAACAAACTATAGTTGTTCTCCGGTTGGTCACGATTTCCCACCACACGGTGACGAACAGTTACTGCATATTGTCTGATATTTCTTGGCAGACGAGGTTAGAAGTTTTTAATCTAGGAAGCTCTATTATTAGCATATGACATAAATTTTGAAAATAAGTGCTCAAATAGAGTTAAGTCAAGCCAATAATGTACACCTTCGCACAATGAACTACTGCTGATAAGAATTACGAATAGCTAATAGAAAGTTCGCTTGACTATCATGCTTGGCTTATCGAGGTCGTAATTGTAACTACATGTTCAGATATGGCAAAACGACAACTGATAGTAACAAGCAGTCGCCATCCGCGGTATCCCACGCCTTGGTACATGGGCAAAGTTGGGGATGGGCATTTTCAACATATCTATAAACGCTCGATCATGCCAAGTTATAGTTTATAACTAAATAGGAGATCTAATCATAAGTGAAAGGCGCAAACACACTAAGACTGATACTGAGAATTGTGTTTGTATTATAATGTGCATGGTGTTGTTTTTCAGATGTATGTCTGGAAATGCATTCCACAAGGCATGTGATAGCTGACGCAGTCGATTGTTGGTGGTGTGTTCAGAATCCACAGTAGAAACGAACAGACTAGTTGTGCTTGGTTGTTCCAAACAGACACTTAATAGACCCGTCTATATCTATTCTGCACGTTGAACATCAAGTCTCAAAAGATCATAATATAATATGTGAGTGGATTCAGTGGCAGAGATGATGGGGTGGGGAGTCGTCCAACAAAGATAAAACAAATTGCTGATGACATCTGTACAACTTTCAAATTTTTTTTGTTTTAAACATTGGCATCAGTCGCATATGACTTGAACTATGCAAAGATTTCTAATTTCACTTTTGCCAAAAGAATATGTGAAAATGGATGCACATACATATTTTCGCACTTCTGCACGATTCCAACTCCCCAACATGCATAAATACGATATTATAGGTTATCGATACTTAATGTGCGAAGTGTGAGGTAGTCTGGTCTAAATATGGCTACTTTTACTTTGAGAATAAAATGTTTCAACAAGCCATTCACTATTGGTGTCGTTTTCTCCTGGTCGATAATTTGGAAAGATACAGCCCATACACGACGTAAGTAGATATGTGGCCATATGGTATCTTTTGCAGGTGTGTCCAACTTTTAATTTCAAACGGTGGGCCATCTCTTAACCCCTTATATACTAAATACTCATTGATGAGTAGTTTCCTTAGGAAATGTTCAGATAACAAGTTCAACAAAAGACCATATGAGTATAGACCATTCTATTGTATACTTTTATAACTGAGCGGGGAAATCTATTTAGTATAGAAAGGGTTAAAGACAAAATTCCTGACACTGGTAAACTTCATTTTCCAACATTTAATGTTCTCAAACATTTCAACAGCAGGAAGATTACAACTAACACATCTATATATTGGATGATTGCAGGAGGTGGCTGTTTGAGACTTTGAGTATATAATTTTATCTAAACCATGGTACTTTTGGGTCCAAAACAACATATTTTAAGCTGAATATTGGTTGGGGGATTTAATATTCAGAACAATGTGAACGTAATTTGTTTCTGAAATATATTTTTTTCTTCAGAACAGGACATCACAGCTAATGGTATAAAACTATTAAATCGGGTGTATTATTGAGTGTTCATTAATAACCCTGGTTCAAGAGTATAATGGTTAATTAATCAATACCAAAATACGTACAGATGAAGAGCCTGCTAAGAAAATCGTAGTTAAGAAATATGAGGCTGATAAGAAGAAAAGTATTTGACTTATTGCATCGGATAGTTTGTATGTGAAGGGTTAATTCTTTACTAAACCGATCAACCAATTGATAGCAAAACATATACAGGTGAGGGGTGTCTCATGATAAACATATACAGGTGAGGGGTGTCTCGTGATAAACCTGCACATAAAATATGAAATACGTGAGTTACCGCATCTGATAACACATGTCCATGTGTGGATGGAAACTAATAATAATTTCTAAACCAATAGCTCAATCGATACCAAAAACTATACAGGAGAGGGGGGTGTCATCATAAACATGCACATAAAATAGGAACACGATCCGATAAACAAATACTTGAATTATCGCATTGGATAGTGTCTATGGGCAGAAGGACGGACGGACGGATAGTTGGTCCAGACGTCAGCATTATGTGTACCATATGGTATGGGTAGACACAAAAATGGACGAACTAAAGAACCATAACTCAGAACTATTCGAGTGATATTCTCCTTCACCCCACGATTTGTTATTTTGAGGATATCTGATATAGAGAATCATCATGCCCGAATGCGGCAAAAGCTGAATTGAATTGAATGTTGTGTGGGGATGAGCCCACGAGCTTTAATACCACTGTGTAGGAACTGTTACATCGGAAATAGTTCTATCTCCGGTTTGTGATGGTTCTTGACTGATTTGTGACGGTTCCTGATGATCGAAATTATACATTTTCACGACCTTTTGACAGTTAAAACGCAATTTTGAGGCATCTAGGTGATAATTTGATTATATATGGTCTGACTGTACCAAGGGGCGTGTCTTTTAATATCCATAAACTCCTCCCATTGGTCTGCCTATTGCTATGGCCCTATTGTCTTACAATGGCCCCTTTGTCTGCCTATTTATATGACCCTATTGTCTTAAAATGGACGCTTTGTCTGCGTATTTATATGGCCCTATAGTCTTAGGAGCGGCCTTTTGTATACGTATTTATATGGCCCTATAGTCTTACAAAGCCCTCTTTGTTCATAAATCCCTCCTTTTCTAATTTCTATTTATGCACTCGATTACCACTTGACAAAACCAAGACCATTTCTCGAAGGTTCTTAATTAGATTCGCATTCAACGCATGGAAATTTACCTCTATTAATTGTCTCATAACCAATATGAATGAATACATGTTTTTCTACTGTCCAGTGGTATTATATCTATGGAACATTATGAATGCCTTTGCTTAATGGAATCTATCGATGCGTCTGACAATTGTAACCTTTACACAATCGATATTCGCCTCCATATTATTGATTTCAGCGTTAGATACAAAGATATGTATTGTACCTACGGAGACGTCTTCACCTGAAAGCGATGTGCCATTAGACGGACATATTGTTAAATCTCATATCTTATCGAATTGTCATCAATGTTGCTTATAGCAATGTATACTGAGTCCTTTGTTATCTTTCTCAACATATGAACTACCTAGTGGATTTATCAATTTGGCCCTAAAATATCCTATCAATATATTTGCCTGTAAGTGAACGCTCTTTATACTTCAAATGCGCACATTAAGGCTTTATGAATTACCAGAACACATCCAAACAATGAATTACCGCTATAGAAAGCTTGAAATTTTTATAGAAATCCAATGACAAAGCGTCTCTTCAAAGCCCATATTATCAAAGGCGTCACGTGATCTATCTGTTACAATACAAGCATGCCTGCACTCGATTAACCAACAGCAATGGATCACATTTGGGTTACATAAAGGTATACTTCACTTATGTAAAATATCAGGCACTACATTACACATCGAGTTGAACATGTATACCAAAGTAAGCTCATTTAAATCATTTATACGTGATTTACCATTGGAAATGGTACTTGTTATACGTCATATCACATATAGATACTGTACTTGCTTTAAGAAATATGGGCAGGTATATGTACATAACAACAATGTAGACCCGCTTTCTTGTGCAGAAATCAGTAATGTATGTATTACAATGGTAACAACCATGAAAATGTACACTGTGTGAACCGCCATAGACATCACAACTATTACGAATGTATGAGTTATCTCGCTTGTTTTATTTGCGATACATGATGCATTTAAGTTCAGTTACCACCGATAAAGCAGTATTGAAACATTATTTTTGCCATATACAAGCGAGCTTAGACTAAATTCCTACTAATAATGCTATAAATTAACGACAAAAATGAAAAGTGAACGATTAAAGAATACATTGAGTAGATATGTATACAGGCGTTCACATTGTAGGCCTTTCGTGATATGAGACTGTCACGTGGTCAATGGTTCCTCTGTATAACAGACTATATTTATAGGAGTTACAATACATATAATTGATGAAAAGAATACACGAATTAAGTATTTATACACTAGTCTACATCAGATGGGCTCTTTATTTACTCCATGTAATGGAGATTCTAGAGTGATAATATGAATGAACTATGACTAGAATACATCAAGTTGGTGAACAGATGTTATCATTCCGTTTGTCCGTGTATTATATAGCTAAATTGAACAACGGATTTTGAAAGAGCGGAGCGTATGCAGAAATGATTAGTTTAACTATATATTGTAGAGAATGTTCATACCTGATTTACCAGTAAACAGGGTACTTAATATAGGTCATAACGCACGTATATGTAATCGATTTGCTTTAAGCAACATGGACATATACATAAATCAGACACACACTTGCATACATAGAACACATAACCTTCGTTGTATATACTGACACAAAGAATACCACGTATGTAGACCATAAAGACATAGGCATGTGTGTGAAAACTCAACAGTTTAGCTACAGTAAATTAAGTTTTTATACGTGATTTGCCAGTAAAAGTTCGCTTAATATAGTCATAACACACAACACACATAGATACTGTATTTTCATTAAGAAACCTGTATCAACACCGTAGACGCGCGTGCATATTCTGAAATCAGTAGTTTAACTATTAATAGTAAAGGGCGTTTGTATGGGATTTACCAATAAAAATGGGTTAATACGCGCCATAACACCTATAGGCAACGACTTATTACTAAATAAACTCAAAGTGTATGCACTAACTCTAATGAAAATTTATACTGTGTAATACAAACCACCATAGGCTTCAGAAATATTACGAATTTATGTGTTGTGATGAGTTGTCTCGCTTGTTTAGTCGCGATACATGATGCAATAATTTCATTTACCACCAATAAAGCAGTATTGACGCATTATTTTCTCCATATACCGGCGAGTTTAGACTATATTTCTACTAATAATTCTATTAAATGAACACGTAAGAGAAATAAACTATGAATGCATACATCGAGTAAATATGTATACACACGTCCACATAGCAGGCCTTTTCCAGACCAATGTTTGATACCCTCGTATATAATAGATCGTTTTGAGAAGAATATGCGAAATTAATATGCATATGTGTTCACATAGTAGGCCTTTCGGGACATGAAACTGTCACGTGGCACATGCTTTGTTTCCTCTGTATAAAAAACTAAATTTATAGGAGTTGCAATTCATATAATTGATGAAAAGAATACATGAAGTAAGTATTTATGTATTAGTCTACATCAGACGGGCTCTTTATTTTCTCCATGTAATGGAGATTTTAGACTAAATTTCTACTAATAATGCTAATAAAGAGATTTTAGACTAAATTTCTACTAATAATGCTAATAAAGAGAAATGAACGATTAAAGAATACATCAAGTACATATGTATACACGCATTCACATAGTAGGTATTTTCCAGACCAATGTTTTGATGCCTCTGTATTAACAGAGAGCTTGGAGTATATACGAATGAACGGTAAAGAATATGTGAAATTAATATAGACATGTGTTCGCATAGTAGGCCTATCATGGACAATGTTTCTATTAAATGGTAGCAATAATGAAAATTTACACTGTATAATACCAACCACTATAGTCTATCGTAACATCTTTTCATTTTAAGGGGGTGTCAGTAAGACAGTCTAGCCTGACTATGCCACCCCTCGAATATACAACATTATATTTGTCAAATGTATTATGCTTTAATATATGTATATTTAAATAAAATATCCTATCCTATCTGTCCACTCCTACCCAAACAGTGGTTTCACCACATAATGCTGAAACTGGTCGATATCGGTGTAATATATTAGTTGGTTGTACGGGGGGAAATGAAGAAGTTCTCCAGAAAGATAGATAAGGCAGAACAATTAATGAAAGCTTATAACTCACCAGGAGGGATATATTTTAATTAATATTATTAACAGCTGTGTAATCCAAGAGAATAGTGTACCAGTCTGAACCGTTAGTCTGCATCTGTCTGTTAAAATGTACAATGCATGGTGTCCCTACATACTTCATAAATGTTTTAAGTTGGATAAATAGGAAAATCTATGAAGTGATGGTCTCATATGCTCACCCCCACTCTATTCACAAACCCATTGCACAGAAGCCATTATGAGCATACATTTCAATGACAGACATATTGATCTGTACCGTGACAGTTAATGACTTAAACATGTGCTTAACTACCATATGGACATCGAATGTATATGCATATTTGATGTATAACTTGAATGCCAAGTTGGTATAATGTTGTCGTTTAACATACATTGCGGCACTTTTGTATGAAATAAGGCATGTATATTTGCTAAAATCTATGTTAAAACGATGGGCTTTCAGACAATTTTGAAAATAAAGAGCGTTTTTATTTATGGATATGCTGAATTAGTATTAAATGCAAAAAGTGACGTGTACCTTTAAGGTATGTGATCCAAATGCGGTCAATTGTATGCTATATGAACCATTTCTGAAGTATATAAAGACACATCATTACTAGCGTGTTGCATCGTACATCGAATGTACATGCATATGTGACGTATAACTTGAAGGCCAATTTGTTACAAGACTGTTGTCAAACTATAAAAGAAGGTTACATTGCAAACGTGGGGCAAACACATTGTGTTCCTTTAATATTCGCACACCAATATTGCATCACAACCCTTTAAAGGTACTCAACCCGATAAAACTCCTCTCAATTACTATTTCAATGGCTTCGGGGGTCAAAAATATTTAATTCGAGTCGAGGAAGTCACCCATCAAAGCTCAGATTTGTTAGATATCGATTTTAGAAATCTATTATTTTTCATTATCGGGAATACTATCTGGCCCAGAATTGCGTTAAAATTACCACTTGATTTTAGAGTTATTCATCCTTGTCTGTTTGAATAGATTTGGAGTACACATCCAGAGCAGATTACGGCAGTTATTGGTACTCATCTCGAGAACATAACAAATTTGAAAAATCAATATCTAATAACTCTGAGCTTTGTTTGATGGGTTCTTCGACTCGAATCAAATATTTTTTACCCCCAAAGCCAAAGAAATAGTAATATAGGACCCTCTGATCGGATTGTTGTTGTTGGAATCTGTTGAGATGGGGACCATCTTTACGGGTTGAGTACCTTTAACTTCCACATGTACAACGCATGTACACACATATGTGACGTATAACTTGAAGGCCGCGGTTACAATGCTGTTGTCGTTTAACATACAGTACGTGAATTTTATATGAATGAAATCATGCAGAACATACAACCATGAAAGTAATATGACATGTATCAAGAGTGTTGACTTTATTAAGGGTGAATAGTCCAGAAGGTAGTTGGCTCGTGCATCGAATGTACATGCATGCATGACGTATAACTTGAAGGCCAATTTGTCACAAGGCTGTGGGTAGTGGGTAATTTTATATGAATGAAAGCCTGTAGATTGCTAAAATGTATGTCAAAATGAGGGACAATCAGACGATTTTGAAAATAAAGAGCGTTTTTATTTATGGATATGATGAATTAGATTTAAATGCATAAGTGACGTATACCTTTAAGGTATGTGACCCGTGATGGCCCATTGATTTAAATGAGCTTACTTTGGCGTACATGTTCAACTCGATGTGTAATGTAGTGCCTGATTTTACATAAGTGAAGCGTTCCTTCAAGGTATGTAACCCAAATGTGATCCATTGCTGTTGGTTAATCGAGTGCAGGCATGCTTGTATTGTAATAGATAGATCACGTGACGCCTTTGATAATATGGGCTTTGAAGAGACGCTTTGTCATTGGATTTCTATAAAAATTGCAAGCTTTCTATAGCGGTAATTAATTGTTTGGATGTGTTCTGGTAATTCATAAAGACTTAATGTGCGCATTTGAAAGTATAAAGTGCGTTTTTATTTATGGATATGATGAATTAGATTTAAATGCATAAGTGACGTATACCTTTAACGTATGTGACACGTGAAGGCCCATTGATTTAAATGAGCTTACTTTGGTGTACATGTTCAACTCGATGTGTAATGTAGTGCCTGATTTTACATAAGTGAAGCGTACCTTTAAGGTATGTAACCCAAATGTAATCCGTTGCTGTTGGTTAATCGAGTGCAGGCATGCTTGTATTGCAACAGATAGATCACGTGACGCCTTTGATAATATGGGCTTTAGAGAGACGCTTTGTCATTGGATTTCTATAAAAAATTGCAAGATTTCTATAGCGGTAATTAATTGTTTGGATGTGTTCTGGTAATTCATAAAGCCTTAATGTGCGCATTTGAAAGTATAAAGAGCGTTCACTTACAGGCAAATATATTGATATGATATTTTAGGGCCAAATTGATAAATTCACTAGGTAGTTCATATGTTGAGAAAGGTAACAAAGGACTCAGTATACATTGCTATAAGCAACATTGATGACAATTCGATAAGATATGAGATTTAACAATTTAATGGCACATCGCTTTCAGGTGAAGACGTCCCCGTAAGTACAATACATATCTTTGTATCTAACGCTGAAATTTCAATGAATAATATGGCGGCGAATATCGATTGTGTAAAGGTTACAATTGTCAGACGCATCGATAGATTCCATTAAGCAAAGGCATTCATAATGTTCCATAGATATAATACCACTGGACAGTAGAAAAACATGTATTCATTCATATTGGCTATGAGACAATTAATAGAGGTAAATTCCCATGCTTTGAATGAGAATCTAATTAAGAACCTTCGAGAAATGTTCTTGGTTTTGTCAAGTGGTAATCGAGTGCATAAATAGAAATTAGAAAAGGAGGGATTTATGAACAATGAGCGCTTTGTAAGATTATAGGCCCATATAAATACGTATACAAAAGGCCCCTCGTAAGACTATAGGGCCATAGAAATACGCGGACAAAGCGTCCCTTATAAGACAATAGGGTCATAGAAATAGGGAGACAAAGGGGCCCTTGTAAGACATTAGGGCCATAGAAATAGGCAGACCAATGGGAGGAGTTTATGGATATTAAAAGACACGCCCCTTGATACAGTCAGACCCTATATCATCAATAATTCGATTAGTTATTTTCAATCCCATCACAATATGTGGCACCAATGAGCGTGTTAATAACGAAACTTTCATTGTGCGAGTCATAACAACGACAAAAACCGCGAATTTTGATAATTGTTTGGGTTCTCTCCCGATCGAGTCGGTTCTCTCCCCATTTAGGGCGTGGCAAAATACGCCCTTTAGCTATTTCGAATTGTACTACCGCAAAATAAAATAATACTTTGGGCTTACATTTGAAGAATATCTTATATACCCCTAATTTTAAATAATAATCAAAACTGGAGTTATCGGTCGGAAACCGAAATGTTATGAAATTGGTCAAATTCTAAGTCGAATAAGGGCTGTAACTCACATTAAAATAACTGGACGGAACCCATATTCGAACTTGGCCTGTATCGTTAGCTGGGAAATACACATACCAACTTTGGTTCAGATCAAATAATCCAAACTGGAGTTATCTGTCGGAAACCAAAAATATTAACAGACGGTCAAATTCTAAGTCGAAAAAGGGCCGTAACTCATGTAAAATTAATTGGACGGCACCCATATTCGAACTTGGCCTGTATCTTTAGCTGGGAAATACACATACCAACTTTGGTTCAGATCAAATAATCCAAACTAGAAAACCAAAAATGCTAACGGACGGACGGTAAGACAGACGGATGGACAGACAGACGGACGGACGGACAGACTGATTACATAATACGACCTTTTTTCAAAAAGGGCGTATAAAAACTGCTCGACCGATCCGACTCAAATTTGGTGTGTAGGCCTACTTTGATCCGGGGAACAATATGGGCGGGTCCAATTTCACGTGCGAGCGTGTCCGTGACCTTGACCTCACTCAAATACGCTCATATAGGCATGTTTCTGGACCTCGACTGATCCCTCTCAAATTTGGTAGCTGGTTTTACTTTGATCACGGGAACAATATGGGCTGGTCCAATTTCACTTGCGACCGTGTCCTTGACCTTGACCATATTCGCTCATATTGGCATGTTTCCGTGCCGATCGAACAGTGGTTTGTCCAGGCGGAGACGATCACAAATAAATCCCTAAATAGCCCGAGCGAAGAGGGGGCACACCGGCTAGTGTTGTCTATTTTCGTAGACGTATTTTACTCAACAAAAATCCAAAAATAAGACGTCAATTGAGCAGGGACGTTTGCTGGAGGGTCTCCAATGTTGGGGCGTCCACCTTGGAATTTCCAACCGCATCATCCCCTTGAAACAGACCAAACTCGTGCACAAGGCCTGTGCTTTGGTTTTTCCCAACTGCATGACACATTATAGCTCTAGATTGTATGCCATTCTGAAGTGAATTGATTAGTAGCCTTTGATTGGCCACCATGCAAACCGGGGGAGAAACTCAGGATACATGGGCCCAGTGAGAAAATGTGGATATCTGAACCTGAAAATTGCAAAAATCATCTAGACTTCAAGATTCCCAAGTGTTGGAAGTTTCCAACCTGGCGCCACCACCCCACAAGATTGGAAATGTTCCCAACAGATGGAGAGAGAGAGAGAGAGAGAGAGAGAGAGATGATTTATTTAGCAAAAGAGCATACGTTATTTAATACAAAGCATATTGATTAAATGGAATTAGATTATTTGTCTATTAACCAGTTTCTTGCCAAATTCGGGGGGGGGGGTAAATGTGATATAGAAAACTAGATCACACCTGCTCCCTACTTCCTGTCCACCCATCATGAGTTTTGGATCAACTCTAAAGAAGAGGTGTCCATTTGTATATGTCAAATATGGTTGATTACATGTTTAAAGTGGAGGAAAGTATGCAAATGTTGGTGTAAAATTGACAAATTCCCTACTATTAAATTGTTGTCAACTCAAACTAAGAGAACAATTTCAACATATTGTTGGTGTTAAATTTCAAACCAATATATTGTAAGATAAGAAATTTGTAACTGTTGAACATATTTACCAAAGTTGGCGATAGACACCAATTATGCACCCCTCCACAATTCACCCCACCACCCCAATCACGTCATAACCTATCAATGATTCAGTTGAACGTGATTTCAAAAGTTATATTCATGTCTGGGCGACAAACATGTGTAAATGTCCCTCAGGCGGACTTCAGAGGAGGAAATATGATGGCGCCGGCATTGAAATATTGTCACACCTGGATCTTTCAATAATGCCCAGATTAAGTAAATGAATATAACATCTTACATTCTCCACTGGTCATTTATATAGGCGGGCATGATTATGATACTATACTCATCGGGACTTTCAATATTTTATTTCTGCCTATTGATGTCACTTAATCTCCTGTAGTAGGTATTTATTGTGTTATTTCTTAATATACCTGTTCTATTATGCAAATTACATAAGCTACAGTCATTATCTTGTTTAAAATGTCAGATACACAAAACGATTTTCGGACCAAAGTGCAGAAATCGTTCGAATAAATCTCATGTACAGAACCGTCACAGCCGTGATTGGTTTGAAATAGAACCGTAACACGCACCCGTGTTGATTACGATGTCACAGCTCCCAATTATCAACCCCTATCGGGATACTTTCTACTATTTTAAAGAAGAATAACACGGGTATACTTTATAGTTAGTGTTTGTCTTCAGAATGCGTTTCATATTTTATATGCCACGAAAAACAAAGAAATTGCGTCCACGTGGCTTGATTTTCAGTGATAACATGTTGATATTTACGCGTTAACTCGCTAATACCGAGTTAATTGTGGTCTAGAGTTCAGGTTTCGATATAATTATAAGACGGCACTTCTGTGGCCTCTGTTCATTCGTGAAAGTATAATATATTCAAGACATCTATAATTATGCGTGATTTTGTCTCAAAAATGATTACTTTCAATCATCAGGAACCGTAACAAATCAGGCAAGAACCATTACAATACCGGCGATAGAACTACTTCCGATGTAACAGTTCCTACACAGTGTTTAATACGGGGTATGGGGGAGTCCCGATGTGGCCCAGAAACACACCGTCAAGCGGATGGTCTCGGTCAAAATTGCTAATGAAGATGGATAACTCTAAAAACAAGTGGTAATACGGCCAAATTTCGTGAATACTCAAGTGAAAATACGGCCATATTTCGTTGAACAAAATGTTGATAAATAACACGTTTTGGTTAATTTGATACCATAGTTGACAGTGGTTAGCATTATTTTGTTGCAATTAATCGATTCTGATAACAAAAGCGCATTTGGAAGAAATGTTGTATCTTGATGATATTGGGACCCTCTGATCGGATTGAGTACCTTTAAGAATTTTCAAAAAACTCTCTGTCGACCTACCTAAAAAAAAGATGTTTTAATTTATTTTAAACCACATCTATTTACATAATTAGAACACATCACTCATATTGTGAGGATAACCAGGTGTTGTTATGGTAATATAACATACACTGGTTACAAACAATAATTATTTTCCCCTTCAAATTGATAATTTGAAATTGAGATTTTTTTAAATTCACAAATGGGGCACCTCCTTTATGGTTCTAGTGGTGGTGATGATGGTGAGTTATTAACCCTTTACCCAACAGAAGGGCCCTGTGCCAATGCATTCTCTTATATATGCGAGTCGACCATAGGTCGCCTCGCATATATAAGAGAATGCATTGGCTTAATACATTAAAAATTATAAAATTGTTAAAGAATATAAGAAAAAATGGTAAAAAGTGGTAAAACAAAAGTTTTTTTTTTAGGCCAATGCATTCTCTTATATATGCGAGGCGACCATATATAAGAGAATGCATTGGCACAGGGCATAACTGTAACTATCACAATGTGGTCAAGGAGCCGGTTCCAATGATATCCATATTTGTATGGTTCTATTGAGACAGACCGAAGATATTTTAGGCTGTTGAAGCTTTATTTGGCCGGTTTGTTGGGTAAAGGGTTAAAACAATTTAGTTGCATTTGGTTCTTCAGAACTATTAGTTGTTTAAGTGCAAATAGACCACTGGGACCAAATAAGGACGGATCTACAATTTTTTATTGCAGTGTTTACTTTAGAGGTAATATAAATATTATGGTGAAAATAATAGTTTGTTGCATTTGCTTACTGGTACATGTATTATTATTTGACATCGTATTATTGGTACATGTAGACCCATACAGACACCCAGAACCTCTTTTTGTGATTCTGCCCATATTATTGAAAGGAAATGGGAAGAACTTTGAGACGGAACTGAGATGAACCATAATATGTGGCTCTTCTGATCCATTATGATAAACCAATATCAACTGGATACAGGATGGATGCCAAGATGGTAGCCCGGGAGTTACTCTATGATCATAGGTGAGGTGAATAGGTATACGTGGAGTTAGTGTATGTCATGAATGATGTGAATATGTATACAATGAATAACTATATGGTTATGAGTGTGTTGTCCATAGCAAGATGTATTGGTATACAGGGAGAGGTCATGGTCAGGTGTGCGGTGAATCGGTATGCACGGAGTGACTGTGTGGTGTATGGTTGTGTGTATCATGTACCGGTGCATCCGGTGTGCCTGTATGGACATTGATGTGGTGTATGGATATAGCTACATGGTCATCTATGTATTGATTATGTATATATGGAGTGACTGTAAGGTCGTGGGTGGGATGTACATGTGTTGTCTGTATGATCATGGATGGGGTGTGTGGATAAATAGTGAGTGATTTTATGGTTAGGTGTAACGTGTAAGGTATACATGGAATGACTGTACTGTCATGATTGAAGTGTATATGCATATCCGGAGTAAGCTGGGTGGACATTATCGTGTGGGTATATATGGAGTGTCCTTGTGGTAACGGATGGGATGTATATGTATATATCTCGTGGATGTATTATCATTGGTGGGTGTATAGGGATTAGCTTTATGATCATGGATGGCGTGTATGATTATACAGTGCGTTGCTGAATTGTCATATGTGAGGTGTATATGCAACTATGGATTGTATGAGTGGTCGTGTGTGCGGGTTTTTGTATATCTGGATGGGCTAAATGGCCAGTGGTGATGTGTATAGGTATACCTGGAGTGACTCTATGGTCTAAGGTGGGCTTCATATGTATATATCGAGTGGTTATATGACTGTGTGTGGAATATGTATACAGGTAGTGACTGTATGGTCAATGGTGAGATGAGTACATGTTGGTATACAAGGAGTGACTGTATGATCATAAATGTAATAAATATATATACAGGGAGTGCCTAAATGGTCATGTGTCAGGTGTATGAGTATACCTGGTGTTCCTGTTTGGCGACTCGTGGCGGTATGGTCATGTGTAGGTTATGAGTTATACACACGTGTTGATATATGGTCATGGGCGAGGTGTATGTGTATATAGCGAGTGGCTATATGGCCATGGGTGATTCGCATATGCACACATGGAGTGACTATACTGACATGGCTGGTGTGTATTAGTATATCTTGAGTGGTTATTCGGCTATGGTGTGACAAATATGGATACAGTGAGTGACATGGCCAATGGTGAGGTGCATATGTATACAAGGATTGACCATGATCATGTATGAATGTTTTGAATAGGTACACACGGGGTGACTATATGGCCATATGCCAGGTGAAGGAGTATACCAGGTTCCATTGGTGAGGGTATATGTATGAAGCGAGTGGCTATATGGCCATTGGTGAGGTGCATATGTATACACGGAGTGACTCTATGGTCATTGTTGTGTTGCTGATGTATATATTGAATGTCCATTTTACCATGTGTGTGGATAATAGGTATACAGGGGATGGCCGTATGGCCAATGGTGAGGTGAATGAGTATACACGGAGCGACTATATGGTTATGGGTCATGTTTATGAGTATACCCGTTGTGCCTGCATTGTGACTCATGGCTGTATGGTCATCCGTGGTCATGGGTCAGGTGTACATGTATACAGTTGGTCACTATATTGTTATGTATGTGGTGTTTATGTATATATGGAATGACTGTATGATGACGGGTGGCTATCGCTTTCCACGTTTCCCCCATGTACATAAACACCATCAAGATGGAGACTCTCTGACATGACCTCTCTATTGATTAACATATCCTTGAGTTATTGTGCGATAGCCACCCAAGGTACACATGTACAACCCACCCATTACCTCAGTCACTCCATATGTACATAAACACCACACAAATGACAATATAGTCACACACTTTAAACACGTACACCTGACCATACAGCCATACTTGGTTATACCCGTACATACTACAAATGACGATACAGCCACGAGTCACAATGCATGAACACCAGGTATACTCCTACACCTGACACATTACCATATAGTCACTGTATGTATACATATTCACCACATTCACGATCATACAGTCACTCTTTGTATACATATTCACCTCATCATGGACCATACAACCACTACATGTATACATATTCTACATATCCATGACCCTAGAGTCAATCCAGGTATACACATACACCTCACCAATGGTGAGCCCTTCCAGATATACCAATACCCGCACACACGACCACTCATAAGTTCCATACTTGCATATACACCTCACACAGGACAATTCAGCAACTCACCGTATACTCATACACGCCACCCATGTTCCTAGTCTGTGTAGCCTACCTCCAACCACCGAAGCATTCACAAAGAACATCAAACGGCACATTTCCAAGTATGCATTTGGAAACACGCTTTAGACCTCGTCCCCCCACAATTGGATGCTACAAATTTTGGTTTTATCAAGGATGAAATTTCTAAATTTTTATCACCCGTGACTCTTCCAACTGGTGTACTGGTTGCCCCCGACACGGTTTTGCGAAACTAACAGGTGCTGGGTAGATCTTCTCGATGGGCATGTACAATCTTTTGTGCTTGTAATGCAACAATTGAGTGTTGTAATGAACAGACGCATTCGGGGACAGATGGCAGAGCAGCTCAGTTGATCGAAGCAGATGCAGACACACCACGTAGTTCAGTATAGGGTTTCAGCAATTGGGCTACTTATTCATGTACATTTCTTCTACAACTCTGCCTGCAATTTGTAGCAATACTGCAGTACTACTTCTTGTCTTCGGAAAACGAAAGATATCAATGTAATGCTACATATTTCTGTCAAAAGTTAGCTGCTGTTTGAGTGTTGTGTTAAGTATGATCTCAAAACGACTTTTTCGCACATTTTGTCGACATTTTGGCTGCCATTTTGGATTACATTTTTTTTCGTTGGAACTTGAAATTAAAGATACTTGCCGTGCATTACCCCATTGGTTCGAAATATTCGAAAAATCATTTTTTGGCGGTCAAACATGGATTATACCGTCATCTCTACATTCACTGCGGCCATTTTGGCGGCCATCTTTTTTTAACCCAAATTTCTCAAATTGCTCGAGGCTGATAAATGGCCAGCCGATTAATTCTTCACAAGTATGTCCCATTCTACCAGAATCCACAGAGAAAAAAACTTTATATGCCAAAACACGCATCCGTGACATGGCGGCCGGACTTAAACTGGGACAACCATAATAGAACATTTAGTTGTCAGTTAATTAACTAACACGTATAATAACCAAGTGAGTCACAATTTGCTACCTTTTCGGATAACGGAGAGAATAATGTTATATATATAATGTTATAATGATATATGTAAAAAAATAACTTATTACCAATTTGGTTGCCATTTTGGAAGTAATGTAAAAAGATAACTTATTACCAATTTGGTTGCCATTTTGGAAGCCATCTTGATCAATTTGGTCTATAAACACCGTAGTGTGACACATTTAAGATAGACAATACAATATTATAAACAACTTTCAATCCAAAGATAGTTACATTTTACTAGAAAAAATGGTCCAAACCTGAAAAGTTAATTTTTGCCGATATTTATGTCAAGTTTTTGAGAGAAAAGTCCAATATGTTTGGTGATGTCAGTGGTGACAATAGTAACAATTAACCATGGTGCAGCAGACATGTTAGTATTCAATGTATAGAAGGCATAATACCCAATTTTGTACATCAACTACAACTTGTAAGCGATTGCAGGACACCCTAGGGCAATATTTACCATTTTCCATATTTTGGTGGCCATTTTGAGCCAAAGTAAGAATTTTGGTTCCAGTGAGTTGGAATATTCATAGGTAATGGTATGCCTCACTTAATTACAACCTTCTGTTCATTTCTTGTTGAAATATGACTAGAATCCAAGTTGTGATTTTTTGTGAAATTTTATACCGCGTTCTGTAAAATCTAATTTGTGAGGGATCACAAGTGGATGGGACCCTAATAATTGCACATTTAATTGCTCCAATGATCAGTTAATATACAAAACACAAAATAAAGTCATATTACTCAACCAGTTCCAATCAGCATGAACTGATCTAGAAGATATTTGTGAAAAAATATCATATTTTCAACTTCCGGTGGCCATTTTGGTGGCCATCTTGGATGGTGAGTTTCAATTTTGGCCCAAAATAGTGTCATTATGTCTTAGCTTCACGAAAATATATACATTTGTATACATTTTACTAGATTAGTCATTTGAATTTGCAA
The DNA here is from genome assembly GCA_032622095.1 of Siphonodentalium dalli. Classification (NCBI taxonomy): domain Eukaryota; kingdom Metazoa; phylum Mollusca; class Scaphopoda; order Gadilida; family Siphonodentaliidae; genus Siphonodentalium; species Siphonodentalium dalli. The sequence continues at coordinate 171,538,428 of CP136064.1, read as the reverse complement.
CAAATTCCAAGTAACTGTGGTTTTAAGTCTGGGAACAAATTTGAGGGGGGTATACTTTTTAAGGCGCTATAAAAAAAATTGCTCAAGGCTGACAGATGGCCAGGGGGAGAGCTTTCCAATGAATGGCAACAAGCCATATTTCCGACTAAATCCTGAAAAGTTACCCATAATTCTGCTGTGGTTAAGGAGTCGATTACTTAGGGCATTACTGTACAACTTCTTGTTATGGTTTTAGATGAGGCTATATCACAATATTATCAGTTGTACTACCAGTAAATGATCAATCATGCAGAGCATTAATTTCACTGGCAATATAATTCACTGCACCTAGAAACCACTGAATCCTGATCATTAACACTTTCATGACCATAGGTCGCCTCGCATATATAAGAGAATGCATTGGCATAACAATTTTTTATCAATTTGTTATAATTTTTTCTGACATTCTTTAACAATTTTATCATTTTTTTTTTTATTTTCTTTATACATTCTTTCACAATTTTTATCATTTTTTCTTATATTCTTTAACAATTTTATCTTTTTTTTTCATTTTGTTCTTACATTCTTTAACAATTTTTATCATTTTTATTATTATTTGTTATTATTTTTTCTTACATTCTTTAACAATTTTTATCATTTTTTTTATTATTTTTTCTTTTAACATTCTATAAAAAAATTAATTATTTTTTCTTATATTCTTTAACAATTTCATAATTTTATTTTATCATTTTTTCTTACATTCTTTAACAATTTCTATTATTTTTTTTTATTTTTTTCTTAGATTCTTTATCAATTTTTTGGCCAATGCATTCTCTTTTATATATGAGGCAACCTATGATCAACTCTCATATTTCAGGGAATGCATTGGCATAGGGCTTTCACAAAAATTCAGGAAGCTCCCGTCATGAAAGGGTTAACCAACTGGAAAACATGCCTAGATAAACAAACCAGGTTACCTTTCCTTTACATGGATCGCACATCCGCATTTATCAGGAATGACGTCAGCTTCACTATCATTGGATGGCTTACGACAGCCTAATGCACTATGCACATTCTGACTGAACCACCATAATCCCATGTTTGCGAGGACCAGTCTAGAAGTTTCTAATAGGGAGAAGTCACTTGCTTATTAGGGAGAAGTGGGCGGTTATCTGGGAGAAGTTATAATGGCTGAAGTTCAGTTTGCAGCACAACATCCCCTTTCAATGATACAGTGCAATACAAAATCCAATTTATAAAACCATTATAATGAGAAATTAAACAATTATAATCAGGAAATACACTGTCTGAACATATGCATAGTGGTATATGAGAGAGAAATCACTTCTCACTGGGACAAAAATAGGGAGAAGTGGCACAATATAGGGAGAAGATATCTTCCAAGTCACCATCTAGACTGGTCCACGTGTATTTGAATGTTTTCCATAATTGCTATCAGAGAAACAAAATGATTCTTGATTGTGTGATAATGGATAGTTTATTTCTCAATATAACAAGATAGATTTGGCATTATTATATGTTAAAGACACACACAATGTTTGTACAATTCTTCCATATTTAACCCTTTCTATACTAAATACTCATTGACAAGTACATGTACAGTAATGCCCGAAGTATATGACCCTTTAACCACAGCAGAATTATGGGAATTTTTTCACGACTTAGTTGGAAATATGGCTTGTTGCCATTCATCGGAAAGTTCTCACCGAGAGCTTTCCAATGTATGGCAGCAGCCATATTTCCCACTAAATCCTGAAAGATTTCCCATAATTCTGCTGTGATTTAGGGGTCGATTATTTAGGACATTACTGTAGTTCCATTAGGAAATGTTCAGATAAAGAGTCATTTGTTGAACTTATCTGAACAATTCCCACAAATTAATAGGAATACTTTGGCACTTGTATTATATGTTTGTTTTGTAGCGTCTGTTGAAATACCATTTGAACATCCCTCCAAATGAATGATAATTAAGCCATTCCAATGTATACATTTATAACTGGATGGGATAATCCATTTAGTATATAAAGGGTTAAAATGATTCACATTCTCAGGGTGGAGAAAATCCCAAATAGCACAATATACAGTAATGTCCTAAATAATCGACCCCCAAACCACAGCAGAATTATGGGAAATTTTTCAGGATTTAGTCAGAGATATGGCTTGTTGCTATTCATTGAGAGCTCTCCGATGAATGGCAGCAAGCCATATTTCCGACTAAATCCTGAAAAATTTCCCACAATTCTGATGTGGTTAAAGGGTCATATACTTCGGGCATTACTTTAGATATATGGCTTTTATACCAGTGTCGAGATATACAAGCTTGTGTATTATACTCATGCATGTATCCACATCATATACTCAAGCAATGCACAGGCATATGGCATGATTGTTTGAAAGGATCATCATTTGCAAATCTCATTCAGATTAACAGTTTATATTGCGGAGTCATGATATTGCTCTTAGGTCACATGTCATGAAGTTGGTCAATGGCAGGAAGACGCATTTTGGATTTTGCACATTATTTTTCACTGTAGGCATTTTGATTTCTGGTATACATTGTAGTTACTCGTAATTAAAGTTGAATATTTGTCTCTGAAACACACATTCTGATTGGTCGAGTGTTGATAATTTTAGTTTTTGATTCATCAGTATCGGCCGCTGATCACTTAACAAATTTTGAATGGAGCACTGTGTCAGGACAACGAGCGTAAAATACGTCACCTCGCAGTCTGGAGTCGAGTAATTGAGTCAACCACTCACAGATGTTTAATATAGATACTCTTAACAGGAAGTTGTTCGGGCGCTGTTCCAAGTAAACCCATGGAACGTACCCAGAGATTTGATCACAGAAAAAGGTTATCTTATGTTATGCCAATAAAAAGTGGATTTTCTACAGTTTCTTTCAATTGTTTTGGCAGAGTGAAGTACAATGGAGATAAACAAACCCTGTTTCGTTGGATAACCGGGGATTCGAGTCTGACAACAGTTTATGAACTCAACGGAAAACCAGCTCATTCACAAACTGTTTTCATGCTTGAATCCCCTGATTATCCAACTCAACAGGGTACATTTATCTTCTCAATATACAGTCACAACATGCAGGCCTATAAGACGGTTGTTGTGTCATCAACTGATACAGATCGCCCAAAAACTCAAAATGAAAATAAACTGGCAATGTCTTGTTATTACAAAAGAATGAACAAGTTTTACTTGTATATATCGACACATGTATATAATACACAAATCTCACTGCATGGTTTTGTTGAGCTCACAAAATATTAATCAAAATGTTCAAAATAGCAAACTTGAGATAAACGGGAGACACCTTTTATGACACCAAAATTCTTCCGACTTTGAAATACTGCAGTCTGTGCAATTAAAAATAACTTTAAAAAAATCAATTTCTCAGTGACTCTCACCTGTGCTAAACTGAAAAATTCACAAGAATTGAATTTTCTTTTCTTTTGATCCATTGTGAATCCACAATTATTTAAACCATGTCAAGTGATGCCATGTTCCCCAAATGTAACAACAACAATTAGGGAAGGGTTAGTCAGCATCACCCATGCCCAATTTATTATCACATTATATAAGAAAATGTTGATACAAAATCAATATTAATTGAAGCTTTTCCAGACAGGTGTCCTCGACTCTTTAATTATTTATACCCCGGAATCTATATAAAACATATTTAGAAAGAGATAATCCATTTTTAACTGTAACTTTGATAAAAACAGAGAATGAGTTGACATAGTCATGTTGTATACATAAAAATGGGTCCTAAAATGGAATCTCATTTATTTTTCAAAAGAATATTATTTGGAACATTTTGATTACAAGTGTATTAGTTGAAAAACGCTCTGATGCAAGCAAGCCTGCACATAGGGTGTGAGTTTAGTGTGCTTGTCATTTGCAGAATGAGGTCCCCAGAGGGTGAATTTAGTGATGCTAGCCTGTTGTGACCTCATTCTGCTTAAGCATCATCTTCTGGGAAGTATCTTGAGTATCAAATTAACATTATTTTTAGTTACTTTTTCCCTTCTGGGAAGTTTCTATATCCCCTAATTTGCATAAGATAAAATGCTTAATCATCAACTTCAACTAGGGAACTTCAATCTGATCCTAGGTCTCCCACAGGCCTAAGCAGAATGAGGCTTGGATGTAAGTACATGTACTAATGGGTGATTTTGTTTCCACCCTGTTTATGTAAACATGAATTGGCTGAACATCATGAGTGGCTTTAACCCTTTCAGTGCCAGGTGCCGATCTTATTGGCCCTAATTTACGATCTGTAAAATCGTCCCTAAAAAAATATAAATAAATAAAAACATTTATATTTGTTTGGGTTGAATTTTTTTTGGGTATGCTTAAGCATGCTAGCGAATTTAAAAACAAACTGGATAAAACCTTAGGGGCATGTTATAACTCAAAACTATCACCAAGTATTCATAGTAATAATTTTGATGCCCATGAAAAACGTAAGATTCCCTGGCACTAAACCTACAAAATAAGTCTGTTAAAGAATAGTTGAAAAAATTATTAAAATTGTAAAAAATTGTAAAAAATAATAACAAATGATGAAAAATTGTTAGGCCAATGCATTCTCTTATATATGCGAGGCGACCTATGGTCGACTCGCATATATAAGAGAATGCATTGGCACAGGGTATATGGGTTGATAGAAAAATCGGACCTGGCACTGAAAGGGTTAATATTAGGATAATCAGTGCATGGTTGCCTGTTGTGTAACATTACACTAGGTAATTTCAAGACTTGAAATAATTTTGGGGTCTTTTAATGCTCATGGCAGTTGTGTCCATGAGTCACATGGTGACAAATGTTTTCAAATTTGACATGATCGACGCTAGCTATGTGCAGTGTGACATCACACTCTTAAAGGACCACTTAATTTTCGAATGCCCAGATAACATTATACACAACATATTCCATATTATATACCATTTGGAAGAGGAACCAAAAATATATCTATTCCACCAGAATACAGAACAGCTGTGGCCTAGGAGTGTCCACCAAGTGATAAAGATTCTCAGATTCATTCCAAGACTTCCCCCGTTACAACCCAGAATGCATCAGAATTCAAACTAAGAAATAGAAATACCCCCTTCGATTGAGAATAATAGACTTTACAGTATAGTCCTGATAAAACTTAAGCACAGAACGCACATCGGTACCTCAACAAAAACAACATATTCCCAGTTTATTTGACCAGATCAGTTGATAATACAATGTTTTGAAGTTTCCTCTTTCAAATTATATATAATATGGAGTATGTTGTATATAATGTGATCTGGTGATTCGAAAATTAATTGGGCCATTAAATAAATCCTGCCTAATTCTACATTGCTCAATGAGGTCACATTGACCAATATCTACAACATGATAGCCTTTTATTTTTGAGGTGTCCTTTCAAGATAGTTTGCTAAAACCCAACTGTTCAGTGTATGATAAAACATCTGATATGTAATCTGGTTGTGTTTTAATCAAAGGATATACACTGAGAACTTTAGAGGATTTAGTCAGATTTAGTCGGAAATATGGCTTGTTGCCATTCATCGGAAAGTTCTCACTGAGAGCTTTCTGATGAATGGCAACAAGCCATATTTTCAACTAAATCCTGAAAAATAACCCATAAATCTTCTGTGGTTAAGGAGTCAATTATTTAGGGCATTTCTGTTTAATTCCAGAACTCTTTAAGTCAATCTTCTGATTATATAATTTTATCTCATATATATTTTGAAGACCTCTGTCTGTATGTATGTTTGTTTGTCTGTCTGTCTGTCATTTATACAAATCTCCGATTCTCGACCGATCGGGACGAAACTTGGTACGTGTGTGTAGTTTGACCAGGCGGTGAACGTTGTCGTATTGGCGAGCCCGTGCGGCGCCCGCTTCGCGCATGCGCAGACGAGATCTCGGAAACGGGTGGAGCTATCGACTTGAAATTTGCTATGTGAATGTATCTTGCCCCGGATACGAATTTTATCGGGTCGCCGAGCCCGTGCGACACCAGCTTCGCGCATGCGCAGATGAGATCTCGGAAACGGGTGGAGCTATCGACTTGAAATTTGCTATGTGAATGTATCTTGCCCCGGATAAGAATTTTATCGGGTCGCCGAGCCCGTGTGACGCCAGCTTCGCGCATGCGCAGACCAGATCTCGGAAACGGGTAGAGCTATCGACTTGAAATTTTGTTTTTGAATAGCCCGGACAACGTCGGGCTCATCGGCTAGTATTATATATTTGCACTGGTTATCATATATAATTCCAGAACTCAATAAAATCAATCATCTTATTATTTATATCATAGTTGCATGAGTTCACAAGTCAACAAATACCGTGAAATATCCAGTTATCACAAGGTCTGAGTTATATTATAAAAGGTGTCATGTATATACATTTGGTGAATTCATGCAAGTGAAACTGTGAAAGAAAAACACAATATCTTGAATATACAATAATAACGGCAGTTGGCACAAAATTACGGAGGATCAATTACACAATTACACTCTCGATCCACAAGATGTTGTTGTTAAATTATATAATTATAAATCAGAAAGTGTAAAAAAAAGGGGCATTATTCCCTAAAAAATCACAAAACCATGACTATATTCCAACTTGACCAGCAACATCTCAAAAAGGAATCATATATCAAATACATGCATCATGTTGTGAACACACCTAGTTTAATCATGGTTTGATTACACACCAGAATAATCAGTAAATTCTAAGTCTATGAAGGTTTGAGCTTGGACCTTATCTTCTGGGAATTATCTAAAGTCTCAAATTAACATTGTTTTTAGTTACTTTTTCCCTTCTGGGAAGTTTCTATATCCCCTAATTTGCAGAAGATAAAATGCATAGTCGAGAATAACCAACTTCAACTGGGAACTTCAATCTGATCCTAGGTCTCCCATAGCAGTATGAGGTTCCCAGAGGGTGAATTTGGTTATGCTAGCCCATCAAATGGGTTAGCATCACTTATTTCACCCTCTGGGGACCTCATTCTGCAAATGACAGACACTATTTCAGGTTTGACAGTAAACTTAGCATTGCAGCTAACAGTGAAATGTATCAAAACCCACATCCAATTCTGAAGAAAGACAAACACCACATAGCAATGTATGGTGGGATGGGACATTTTAGCCCTTTCTATATTAAATGGATTCTCCGAATCAGTTATAAAATTATACATTGCAATGGTCTATTATTCATTTGGAGGGGTGTTCAGGAAAAATGAGCAGACGACAGTATGATGAAAATGATAATACAAGTGCTGAAGGATTTATATACTATGGTTGGAAATTTTAATATAATAAGTTCAACAAATGACCATTTCCTAAGGGAAGATCAAGTCAATGAATATTTAGTACAGACAGGGTTAACTGAAGTTATCTGAATAGATGGATTTTAAAAGCCCACTTAACCCTTTCAGTGCCAAGTCTGATTTTTGTATCAACCCATATTTCCTTGATCATTTTTCAAATTTATTGATTATAATAATGTGATACATTGATGGAAAGAGCTCAAATGAATAATAGACCATTGCAATGTATATTTTTTATAATGTATCACATTATTATAATCAATAAATTTGAAAAATGATCAAGGAAATATGGGTTGATACAAAAATCGGACTTGGCACTGAAAGGGTTATTAATAATCGAAACTATGATATAAATATCAAACACCTCTGGAACGAGAATGCTCCAAAAACATAGATAAACCAAAGTTATATGCTCGAAAAAAAATTAAGGGGTTTCCACGAATAGCCTACATGTATCTCAGGATGTGGAAAGTTCAAAAGGACCTACACAGAAAACTACTTAATCAAGCTAGTACATCACCTGAAGGAATCTATGCTATCTGAAGACCACATAAATCATTTTATTTAAAAACAATAATATCAAAAGAAGACTGATCATAATTTTTTAAGGGAAATTTTGGGAGGAGTGTTCTCAGTACGTATCAAATTGGTTGGAAATGAATTTTACATGCCATAAAATTTACATGATCTGAACTTCTGTTAAGTTACTTAAAGGATTGTGATAGTGACAACTTGAAATATTAGTATTTTCTTTCAAATGTTTAAAATGTCCATTTTGCTCATGTAATCTAATATTTGGCCGCTAATTTTATTTTTATAATGATTAACCTCCTCGCTGTTATGACGTCCGTAACTATTACGGACGTGAAAGTCCACGTCGTGTGCTATATGGTCCGTAGTACATACGGACCTACTTCAGCACAATAGCAGTAAGCCATTATTCATAACTGGTACTCAGAGATTGGTGCATCGGAATAACTGTATCTCAAATTTTCAAACAATATGTGATGTTCCACAATTTTGAACTATAATAGCCTTTCAACTGAGTCAGTTTTATGGTTCTTGTGATATTCCCGTTATATTTTTCCACTGGAAAATGGCAATAACGTCAACAGCCCAGCACATAACGTCATTTAGCAGCAAAGAGGTTAAACAAAATCTGAAGTTAACTGAAGATTTTGTGTTGCAGACAAGTTTTGAGAGGTTTTGTACTTCTTTGGAATCATTAACACGCATAACGAAAGAAAAGAGGAGATTACTCTATCTTTAGTTAGCAATATAGTCACATGCAATGCATTGTGGCAGAGGTAATGGACAGTCTTTGAGTGATTTTCTATCACTTAACAGGAACTTAAGTTTAAGAACTTAGGTAACATCATAAATAATTGAAATCTTTAACATTATGTGGGCTTTTAAACACTTTTGACATGAATATGATAATTTGAACACACATTTACAATCTTTGGTAAAAAATCATGACAAAACATAAATACACAATAAAAAGTTGCATGCATATGCACTCATAAGAGTCAAGACTTTCTCATGGCACCAGTACAATTTACAGTAATGCCCTAAATAATCGACCCCTTAACCACAGCAGAATTATGGGTAATTTTTCAGGATTTAGTCGGAAATATGGCTTGTTGCCATTCATCGGAAAGCTCTCGGGGAGAGCTTTCCAATGAATGGCAACAAGCCATATTTCCGACTAAATCCTGAAAAATTACCCATAATTCTGCTGTGGTTAAGGAGTCAATTATTTAGGGCATTACAATGTACATACTAATCAAACCTTCATTAAAACAACACAACATCAAAATGCAGATACACAAGCTTGACAGCACTCAGGTCATAAATGTTAATACATGTATATATATATATATATTAAAATCTTGAAAGACAAATAAAATTGGAATATTTATACTAAATAGTACTGTTATATGCTTGGTTTTTAGATGATCCATTTTCTCATCAGATGTCACACCACTATTGATTAGTTAACTCTCTCATGACGGGAGCTGCAATGGTGCATCATTAAAGGTCCTGTGCCAGGGCATTCTCTTATATATGTGAGTATCCCATCGAGAGCCTGGCATATATAAGAGAATGCACTGGCTTACACAGGTCAAGGTAAATATTGTTAAGCCAATGTGTTCTCTTATATATGTGAGGCTCCCTATGGGAGACTCACATATATAAGAGAATGCATTGGCACAGGGTTTTTGGAAGCTCGTGGAATTCATGGCAGTTTTATTTATTACACACACCAGGTTAAACTATAGCAAATTACAGAAGATATCAAAATGTCAACGAAAAAAAATCTGTCTTGTCGTTGGTAAATAAAGCACGATTATGTTGACAACTTTCTTGACAGTGACTAAACTTTACTTTCAGAATGACCATATAAACAGCATCTTAAACGATATGTCTAATATACAAGCAATTTTTGTGATCCAATCAATAAATCCCCCTCCCCATTTTTCAAGAGTTTCCAGACATTTTTAACCGTTATCAACCCTTCTGTTATGAAGTTTACTCAACCTAAATCATTGGTTTCTTTCAACATGAGCAGTATCAACCTCAATATTATGCAAGCTACAATCATGAGGGTGGGGTGTGTGCAATAAATCTAGAATGCCACAGTGGTGTGAACTGGTTTAAGTTATCAAACTTGTTTACAATGCCATGAGGTACAACTTATACTTCCAATACTAACATGATGCAACAAGCTCGGTAAGAAAACGTTAGCAAATTCACATGTTTCATTCTGCCTATTTATTAGATACATCTGATTTCCTTCAATTCAATTGAAATTTTCATTCTGCAGAATGTGAAAGATTAATATTCATAAACCAGACTTAAAGCTGACTACTCTGACTTAGATTTGAACATTAACACTTTCATGACTGGAGCTTCCAGAAATTTTACGAAAACCCTGTGCCAATGCATTCACTTATATATGTGAGTCGCCCACAGGGCGCCTCACATATATAAGAGAATACATTGGCCTAACAATATTTACCTTGACCTTGTAAGCCAGTGCATTCTCTTATATATGCGAGGCGACCTATGGGAGACTCACATATATAAGATAATGCACTGGCACAGGGTAATTAATGCTGCACCAGCGCAGCTCCAATCATGAAACAGTTAAAGAACAGGCCGTTTCAATGTACACTTTTAGAACTGAATGAAATAAAGCATTAACCATCTGATAACTGAGTACTCGCTGAATTCAGTTCATTCATTTGAAGGATCATGTTCGCTATTAAAGATGCATGCAGGGTTCCAGACCTCCATTAAAACATCATAACAAAGTTATTTTAACAATATTTCTGCTATTTGTTCTGTTGAAAAATGTTGAAAACAAAATATGACATTTTAAACTGGACCTATAAATACCAAAGAATATCATTATGTTATTGAAAAATTTACAAAATAATTTTTGATGTCCCTCTAAAAATGCAAGTTTTTCTTGAAGCACTTCTTGTTCCAAATAAGTTATTTTATACACTGGAATTTGAATAAAAATTAAAATGTGTTTTGTCAAAATTAGCCTGGAACCCTGAATACATCTTTAAGTTTAACAAACAGCCTAAGACTGTATGACAAACAAGACAGTCAAAGACTGTGGGGTCGCTCACCAGACTGCAAAGACTGATAAGACTGGGACTCTTGAGACCATAACAGTCAGAACTTTTCATAATCACTTTAAAAGAAGCGGATCTACACAGGATATGTGGCTAGAGAGGCTTAATGTCGATCAGCGAATATCTACCTTTAAATTACCAATGGAACACTACAGATCCCCCTCCAGCTCAACATATCCCCTCCTGACCGGGCTCCAGATTCCCAAGTCTTAGGTTAGAATTTCACAACTGACGTCTCAAACTTTCTCAATTGTTCAAAATTTCCAATCTCACAAGCACCGTTTTATAAACTATTTAGACATGTTTGAAGCCCAATTATCCATGAACCCGAAAACAACATATATATGTCAACATTAATCAGTCAGGTAGTTCCAAGGTAGATGTTTTAAGTGAAGTCCCCATAGCCCCGTCATTTCTTGACAGGTTGACCTCATGTTAACAAATCTGAATCTCAGTCACTAAAGGATCCTCCATACTATATGTAAGCTAAATAGTCCAACCTCTCTTGAGAAGACATTTTTAAGTATTACTATAGAGACATACAGTTATGTCCCTGGTCCCAGTCTATTTAATCTGGTGACCCCATCTGAATAAATTTGAATCCCAGATACCAAAGAACCCTTCATACTAAATATCAATAAAATAGACCTGATGGTCTGTGTGAAGGAAGCATATTAAGAGGAAAACTTTCCTTTGCTTGACCCCTAGTTGACAAGTTGACCCCATTTAAAACCAATGACCCCATTTGAAGAAAAAAATCTGAACTCCAGGTCACCCAAGGACTGTTCATACCAAATATGAACCCGTTCAACCTGATGGTACAGCAGAAGAGGCAGTTTTTAAGAATTACTATGGAGAGCAAGAGTTATGGCCCTGCCTTCATAACCATTTGATAGAGTGACCTCATTTAAACAAATATGAATGTAAGTCACCTAGGGAACATCTACACCAAATATGAACCCATTCAGTCTAGAGAAGATGTGAGCTCAAAAATTACATTTCATTGAAAAAATCTGTAAATCACCCCCCCCCCCCCCCCCCCCCCCCCCCCCCGCCAACACAGTGGCGACATCCCTGCAAGAATATGACATACATCATTTATTTGGATGCCTATTGCCTTAACAAAATTACCATGACCTGGAAAGCCAGTGCATTCTCTTTTATATGGGAGGCTTCCCATGGGAGCATATATAAGAGAATGCACAAGCACAGGGTCTCACCAGCACAACTCTGGTCATGAAATGGTTAATATTAATAGTAAAAATAAACTTTATCTTTCAAACAGGCAATTTGTATCTGAGATAAACATGGGATAAAATTCCATTCATAAAGCCACTATCAGCAACAAGAATGTCTGGGAGACCTGTTGACATGAAGATAATTAATGATGGCACAAACATTTGCCCAGTGATACCAATGTATTGTGTTACTCCTACAGCTGTGTTCAAAACAAGGATTTACATCCACACCTAAATATTTAAACCCATTTGGTCTTTAATATGTATCTGGAGAAGAAAACAATTGATGGACGGATAGAGACATAATGACAGATGGATGGATGGGAAAACAGTCTGACATAGATACTGACAAATTCAATCCAATATACCCCCCCCCCCAAGTTTTCTTTTCAGGGTATAATGAGTTCAATTGGATACTGGTGGTTAAGAACATAATATTCGAACAGCCAAGCCTGAACATAGTGTCTGACATTTGCACAATGAGGTCCCATAAGGGTGAATTTAATGACACAATCCTGCAATGCGGGCTAGCATCACCAAATTCACCCTCTGAGGACCTCATTCTGTGTAGGCCTCAACTGCTATGGGAGACATAGCATTAGATTGAAGTTCTCCAGTTAAAGTTGGTGATGTGCACCCACTGGGCACCTCAATTATGCATTTTATATTCACAAATTAGGGGATATAGAAACTAAATAGAAGGGAAAAAGTAAGTAAAAATGTCAATTTAAGTGCCTATATACTTCCCAGAAGATGAGGCTTAAGCAGAATGAGGACCCTGGCTAGTGTATTTGGTGATGCTAGACTGCTGTGCAGGGTAGCATAACTAAATTCACCCTCTGGGAACCTCATTCTGCAAATGCCAGACACACTAAATTCAGGTTAGAGAACAATAATTTGTTTTTATTTTAATAACACACATTGGCATGAGTGCTGTCTGGTACATTAAGTTCACACCTGTCAGCCTGATAAACATCTCAATTGATGCCTGTGTGTGTATTTATATTAACTCTCTCTGTCTGTAGCTAATACAATTGACTTAATATGCTGGTGGGGGAGATCCTGTGAGTTAGGAAATGAGATAGGGTGGAATGCTGTTGGTTGGGGGTTCTGGGTCATGTGGGGGGAGGGTGATAATTTTTTTTGTATGTTAAATTGATCAAGGAGTTCCTGAATTTTTTATTATTTTTTTGGGAATTATGGCCCTGCCTGCACCCGAATTTGACCCAGTGACCCCATTTGAACAAATCTGAACCCCAGTCATTCAATGACCCCACATACCAAATATAAACTAAATCGGCACAATGGTTATAGACAAGAAGTCGTTATAAGAATTACCAAGGAGGAATATAGTTATGGCCCTGGTTTCGCAACTGTTTGACACAGTGACCTCATTTGAACAAATCTGAATGAAAGTCACCTAGGGAACATCCACACCAAATATGATCAAAATACAAAAATGTAATTTTTTGGTTTTTAGAGTTATGTCCCTGGCTCTGCCCCTAATGATCCAGCGATCCAATTTGAACAAATCTGATTCCCAGTCACCCAAGGTCCCTCAGTACCAAATATAAGCTAAATCGGCCCAATATTTTTGTAGATGAAGTCATTGTAAGAATTACTATGAGTTATGGCCCTGGTTTCTCAACTAATTGACCGGGTGACCTCATTTGAACAAATCTGAACACCAGTCACCCAAGGACCCTCCATACCAAATATTAGCTAAATCGGCACAATGGTTATGGACAAGAAGTTGTTGTAAGAATTACTGTGGAGGAATAGAGTTATGACCCTGGTTTGGCAACTATTTAACCCAGTGACCTCATTTGAACAAATCTGAATGAGAGTCACCTAGGGAACATCCACACCAAATATGAACCAATTTGGTATGATGGTTTCAGAGGAGAAGATGTTTTTAAAAAAGTTGACGGACGGACAGACAGACAGACGGACGGACGGACGAGGAGTGATGACTATAGCTCCACCGGAGACTTCGTCTCAGGTGAGCTAAAAAGGGGGGAACAACTATAATTCCTCCCTGTTCATGCCAAGTGGTATCAGCCATAGTAGACATCGCTGGGTTGGCCATAACCAAAAGGTAGGTCTAGGAAACGAAAGCTTAACCCTTTGGCGGGTAGAACGACTTTTATATAGTTTTACGGTTGGAAGTGGAATGACAATTATGTCATTGACAGTAGTTTCAGGATAGTATTATGTTACCATGTTCATAACTCTTTCATGGATATATAAATTGGATATAACGAATGTCGCACAGCGACCGCATTTATCCCGTCGGGTCGCTAAAACATGACAGCTAAAGAGACACGTTTGCAGTTGTTTACCAAAACTAAGAATAGAACCAAAACAAGATCACATGCCCGATTGGGTCAGTTGCTAAATAAAGATTTGATGGATCATGCGGATCGATACACAAATTCCATTGGTGGGATTAACATGCAGTACTATATGATCATTAATAAGATTTAATAAGTAAACATCTGCCTGGTAATTTATTCGCAATGTTACCAAAAACTCTCAGCAGCATCAGGGTAATATATAACCAGGGCGCTGATCGTTCTCAGTAAATCGGGAGAGCGGAACTATATCGCCGGAGGCACGTGATCAAGTCGTGAGAGGGCCAAGATCTTTTCGCAAGATTCGAAAATTGGGGAAAGTATGTTTTTGTTTGAAATTAACCCCCCCACCCTCCCCCTTTTTTTTTTTTTTTGTTTGTTTGTTTTGTGATCCTGCGGCATTCGCTTGGCACTGACCAGCAGACATCACTAACCAGGGGGTCTAGTGTCTCGTTTCAGGTCCGGGTTCCCACGGACTCCGCTTGTTTGCTTGTGGCCATGGCGGATTGTGGGCCAAAAAAGGAAGACGCGAAGCAAGAAATGGATAACTGGACAGTGAACATCCTACCAATAATTTCACGACTACCTTTTTGATTAATAATTCATTAAATAAAGGTAGTCAATCAGGCAGACCTGTCTTTGTTGTGTTACGACCCTGCGGGATAAATATTATTTCTATCATTTACATTGCTCTGTGATTTTAATAATGTTGTTGTCTGTATGATTTAGTTTTATTACAATAGGCGATTATTACAATATTACTCAGTCTATTTGCAATAATATATTCATCCATGGATATGACGTCATATATGACGTACTCACCCGCCAAAGGGTTAAGAAGAAAACGATAAACCCTAGTTTCCTGTACATGTATATCACAGGATAGCAATAAGTGGTTATTATTACCATGAGAAACTTCGGTTTCTCTTTTCTTCTGAAATTAATGGTTCATAATTATACTAAAGATCATTGAAATTCGACCTACAGTAATGCTGTAAATAATCGACTCCTTAACCACAGAAGAATTATGGGTAACTTTTCAGGATTTAGTCGGAAATATGGCTTGTTGCCATTCATCTGAAGCTCTCACTGAGAGCTTTCCATTGAATGGCAACAAGCCATATTTCAGACTAAATCCTGAAAAGTTACCCATAATTCTGCTGTGGTTAAGGAGTCGATTATTTACAGCATTACTGTTTGATGAATGAGATAGAGCTCCAAAGTTGTTATGGACAGACAGATGGAACATCATCACTATCTTAGTATAACCTCCAAATTGGGCAAACTCTAAGGTGATTTGGCACTAAGAAAATCCCTGTCTTAATATAACAGGTTTTTAATACAAATTTTGGCAAGAGAAATCTTACATTGAAAGATCTCACATTTGGCATATTTCGAAGATGCTGTCAGCATATATATATTTTGAAATTTACATCAACAAACTTGCTATGAAATACAAATACATTTAGTCATAAATACAGATACATATTCTGCATGCAAATAAGAGAATGCCGATAAATTAGTCGAGAAATTTTTTGAAATGTTTTCAGTGAATGTCGAGATAAATATTTTCTTTGTAACTTTTTATAGATAGTATATCTTTTCACAGGGCCACAATTACAACAGCGCTGAAACCTTTTTTTTTTTTTATAAAAATCATATTTCCAGACTACAAACAGATATTATGGTGAATAAAACACAGACAAAATTGAAGATTGGGTATATTATTTGTCTATAAATTCATCAAACTGTAAGGCAGAGTACTGTCCCCTCACTATGTTGTTTATATTTTGACCCGTAATAATATTTTTTGTTGTCTTTTATTACGAAAATCATTTCCGATCACTGAAGCCATGACGAATCATGCCGATTTCACCATAATGACTGCCAGAAGTGGAAAATTTGACTATTAGTATTGTAACATTAATAATTGCAAAAATTAATAATGGATTGGTCCATCAATCGATGAAATATGATGAGAGTAAATGAGTATACGGTTGGAAGCCTCTCAAGAAAACTCAAGAACAATTTACAAAACAAGAGAGAATTCTTGTCAGTGTTACAGTAATGCCCTAAGTAATTGACTCCTTAACCACAGCAGAATTATGGGTAACTTTTCAGGATTTAGTCGGAGAGCGTTCCGATGAATGGCAACAAGCCATATTTCCGACTAAATCCTGAAAAGTTACCCATAATTCTTCTGTGGTTAAGGAGTCAAGAGTATTACTGTATATATTGATCCAGAACAGATATTCCAATAATTGAACACAACCATGGACTAACCTGTTAACCCTTTACCCAACAAACCGGCCAAAACCGGCCAAATAAAGCTTCAACAGCCTAAATTATCTTGGGTCTGTCTCAATAAAACCATACAAATATGGATATCATTGGAACCGGCTCATTGACCACATTGTGATGGTTACAGTTATGCCCTGTGCCAATGCATTCTCTTATATATGCGAGTCGACCATAGGTCGCCTCGCATATATAAGAGAATGCATTGGCCTAAAAAAAATATTTTTTTAACACTTTTTACCATTTTTTCTTACATTCTTTAACAATTTTATAATTTTTAATGTGTTAAGCCAATGCATTCTCTTATATATGCGAGGCGACCTATGGTCGACTCGCATATATAAGAGAATGCATTGGCACATGGCCCTTCTGTTGGGTAAAGGGTTAAGGATCCAGTTTTTGGAGTAACCAGTCTGAACCATGTGCTCTGTGAAAGATGGTCACTACTCCGAAGTTTACTCCGACTCCGAATCAAGAAATGGTGCACCTGGCATATAAAATGTGTTCTATTCTTTGTCAAAATAGTATTCTTCTGCTATATCATATGCTTCTATGCCATTTTAAACCTTATTTATCAGAGCAAACAAAGGTGAGCTCAAAATTCCGACATATACCTCACTCCATAAGTTGACATCTGAGCCAAAGTAGACTTTAGTATATTTTGGATGCAAAATCTATATCTATAAAAGAGTAGGATCTGTCTGTATGTCTGTCTGTTCAGATTTTTCTCTCAGACCCCTGGACCGATTTAAACCAAATTTGGTGTTGTGGCTCAGGGTACCCTGGCGGATGTCACAAGGGCATTAGTTTTCATAGTTTTTATCCAGATATTTAAAGGATCAAAATGTGGTCAAAGGAAACAAAGGGGCTGCCGCTGAATAACGGCTCTGTCTAAGATTAAAATGGCCTTTGTGCAGGGACATCATTCCGATGCTGCATAAAGGTTCCTGAAGGGAACCTGTTTCAGTTAGTATATAATAAAAGAAGAACCAAACTATTTTTCAAAGTTAAAATATATGGCATCTGTCGAACTATGAAGTTGAGGCACATCATTCATTGAAGTAATGCATTATAATATTGGAGATATCAAATCATATACCTTCTAAGTGCACCATTTCCCTGAGTGACAATCTCTGTGAAAGGTTGATGACTGTGTGAGTGCATTATTCAATAACAATTATAACAAAGCACCTCAGTCGCAGCTCCTATACCAGTTTTGGCAAATCCAATTTACAACTATCATAGTTATATGTAATTATTGTAGTTAGTTATAAAGGAAGACTATATCAAACAATGCTTCAAAACATGTTCACAAATAGTATGGTTCTTAGGTGTTTAGACCTGGAAGAAATTGGTGGTTAGACCCAGAAGAAATTGGTAAAGAAGCCGTTTTTGTCTCAAAATGAGCAGACTGGTTTGCAGAACAACATAAGCAAAATCTGATAAAATCTGCTTTGGGGAAAATTCCCAATTCACCATGGCATCCAATATGGCTGTCAGTATTTGGTGTGTTCTTACGTAAAGGAACTATCAAATTTCTGGGGTATGTGCACCAATTAGCAAAATTGAATGAAATTTACTTTGGTGCAAAATTTAATAGATAGTCCTATAAGAGCACACAAATGCTCCACCTATGTGAGGAAGAATGATTGCAGAGTATAAAAGAAACTGTTAAATGGGATTTACCGAACATCAAATCTTTCAAAATTGTCCACCAAGAAACCAGTTTGGTAGCAGCATGAAAATTAGTTTTACATAAAATGCATGATGTACTGTCTCTTTCATCTGGTGAGATGTGGTACTAATTCATCAAAGAATTACAGTATAAAATGCAATGCGGCATATGTGCATGGTTTGTTATCACAGAAAGTGTAGATAATTTCAGAAATTTAACTTGTATTTATACTGCAAAGATATGCACTTCAGTGTTTGCGTTAAATTCAATAATTAATTATTATGCCGAATGAAACTACCACACAGTGTGGCGAAACATTACGTCGTGTGTTGCATGCCCAAAATTATAATGTTTGGCCTGACTGTTTGAGGTATTTAAAGCAGAAAACCCAAACTTTAACCATGATAAACCAATAAATTCTATAGATTGATCTGTTTTAGTGATATGTTTACCTTTAAAGATATTTAGCAAACTTGTATATTACCCATATGTATTTTCACTTCCAGATGATTATCCAATATGTTGCTGTCATCGTGGCATATCTTGGAGTTGTGACCATTTTGACTGCCATTTCATGGCCGCTATTGATTATTTTCTGCCCGTCTCACTCTATTCGCTCCCATACTCTTATTTCACACAAACTGGTGTAACTGATTTATTTCTATGCCCCAATATATCATATAGTGACTGATTACGAAAACTAATATAATATAGACAACCTAATATAATATAGACAACCATGTTGAACGCGATCTTGGATATCAATGTTTCCCAAAATCGGATTTTAGTTATGTTAAACTGAAGATTCTCCTGCACCTTTTGACACCAAAATAGCTTTCTTACTAATTTCTTCCGGGTTAACCCATCTTTTCACATACCATGACATTTAAATAGAGTTGCTTATATTCACAGAAAATGACATAATATATGTGAAAATTAATACAGAATATACACATGGATGCCAGAAACAACAGCAAGGGGGCACAACATCCTGAAAAGAGCATTTTTTTCAGTTAGAGGTATTGGCATAAATATAAAAATATTACCCTGTGCTATTGCATTATCTTATATATGCGAGTCTCCCATAGGGAGCCTCGCATATATATGAGAATGCACTGGCTTACAAGGTCAAGGTAAAATAACACTTCCTAGTTTTTGAAAGAAAGTCTGCGTCCTGTATCAAAGTGAAACTATTAGAACAAATAAACCAGCGACTGTACTATATCACAATATGACAATAACCCCTTTTAATATCATTAAAAAAGCCATTAGATATTTTCTTATATCTCACTAGGGCTAATAAGCCAAGGGCTTCCCGCCAACTTGGCAGCATGCCAACAAATGACTTTACATTGAATCAGGCGGATTAAAACTATTTCGGAAAGCCGCACATGGCAAAAACACCAGACAATGCAAAATGATCAATTAAAGTTCAATTATTGTCCAACTTTGTTGCAATAACCAAAATAGACAAAACGACTCGTTGTGAATAGAATTTATTAAACTAATTTCATAAAATCTTATATCCCAACATAACTCCTTGGAGATCCTCAATATTAGCTTTCTGTTTTTGAGATTTTCATATGAGTTCAGTTTTAGTTTGACTTAACGCTTTCCTGAAATTTTGCGAAAACCCTGTGGTAATGCATTCTCTTATATATGTGAGGCTCCCTATGGGAGACTCGCATATATAAGAGAATCCACTGGTCACAGGATCATTAATGCTGCACCAGCACAGTTCCCATCATGAAAGGACACATATTAAGCTACTGGAATGGATACACTTTTCTTTTACATATAATACAAGAATCCTGTTTTAGCTGATTCACTGACTGGTATCAGGCTGTTGACCCCCCTCTGCCCTGACCTGAATTTGGCAAGATGGCACATTTAGTGTCTGGTAATGATTTTGTTATGAGGGGATGGGGAATCCAATCACATGAGGTGTCACCCCCCCCCCACTCTTCTGGTACATGGGATTCAGGCCATTTTCAGGAAGTACACAGGATTCATACCCTCTGTTAACTGGTACTCAGGATTCATGAGCCCAATTTAACCAGTATACAGGATTCACCGAAAAATGGCTGATATGCAGCTTTTATAGCACAAATTTTCATTATTTTCCAGCCCGAATGACATATTTTGTATGTAATTCAGTCCAATACCACTTGATGTGTTGAAGTTATTGTTACTTCTTCAGCAAATGTGTGATAAGTATGATATTAGTGTAAACTTACTTAGTATGCATTTTATTTTTACTGGTATGTAGGATTCACCCTCTCTTAACTGGTATTCAGGATTCAGGGGGTATGGGAGGGTGACACCCTCATCACATTGGATCACTTTAACCCTTTCATGGCTAGAGTGTCCTGATCTTTTGCGAAAACCCTGTGCCAATGCATTCTCTTATATATGCGAGTCGCCCATAGGGCGCCTCGCATATATAAGAGAATACATTGGCCTAACAATATTTACAAGCCTGGAATACAACAGACTAAGGCAACTGGAGTTCATGCAAGCACTAAATAGGACAATAAGTACAACTATTCACAACTCAAAACAATATATATATCAACGCATAAAACTCACACAGAGAAATCAAGGTAAGTCTTCTCCGCTGGTCCTGGTTTGGAATGGGGGTGGGGCTTTGCTTCTGGCTTTGGTGGCATCCACCCCATGCACAGTAGGCAAACACCTACTATGCATGGGTATATATCAATCTCACAAACCCTGCAAATGCTCTTCAGCGGAATTACGGCATTCAAAACTGGGTTGCAGGAGAGGGCCGACGACCCTTTCAAATCTTCCCGGGTATCATCCCAAACTCCAAACTTGTAACAATATTTACTTTGATCTTGTAAGCCAGTGCATTTTCTTATATATGTGAGGCTCCCTATGTGAGACTCACATATATAAGATAATGCACTCGCATAGGGCCTTTAATGCTGCACCAGCGCATCTCCCGTCATGAAAGGGTTAAGTAACAAGGGAATATAAAATCATCAGCCTCTCTAACAATAGATTCATGAGTTCAACACGAAAATGACATAAACTCCATACTAGTATATGAATATTTGAGGTAAAACACTCAAAACAAAGACTAAAACAATGATAAAAATGTTCTGAATACAGTAATGCCCTATATAACGACTCCTTAACCACAGAAGAATTATGGGTAATTTTTCAGGATTTAGTTGGAAATATGGCTTGTTGCCATTCATTGGAAAGCTCTCAGCTTTCTCAGTGAGAGCTTTCCGATGAATGGCAACAAGCCATATTTCAGACTAAATCCTGAAAAATTACCCATAATTCTGCTGTAGTTAAGGAGTCGATTATTTAGGGCATTACTGTATGACAAAGAGTGCATAAAATGTATATTTTTAGTTTGATAAAATCTTATGAAATAAAGAATTGTATTTCAATTTAGTTGTCTCACACTCTTGGCATTAGCTAAAAGTGAATACATAGTTAACAGACAAATACATGTAGACAGCGTTACTATCAGGCCTGATTTGGCCACACAATTTAATTGTTTATTTTATATACATCGGCAACAAATATTCTGAATAAGAAGTGAAGACATTAACATTTACAAATATGGCATATTTCATCAACTCTTTCACTTTCAGAGCTGAACAATAGCACAGTGATAATGCAGGTTTATGTATATATTTGGTTCATTAGTTAAAATTTAATACCAGTAATACAAGTAAAATCTCCAGGGTTAATAGACTTTGAACATAAAAATTGCCCACTGGAAATTTTTACTGGAAAAGCAGGTGTCTGAGAAACAGAATAATTTTTTCTTGGGCCATCAAGCCTGAATTTAGTGTGTCTGACATTTGCAAAATGAGGTCCCCAGAGTGTGAATTTAGTGATGCTATCCTGCACAGCGGGCTAATATCACCAAATTCATCCTCTGGAGACCTCATTCGGCTTAGGCCTCCTCTTCTGGGAAGTCTCAAATTAACATGGTTTTTGGTTACTTTTTCCATTCTGTTGAGTTTCTATATCCCCTAATTTGCAGAAGATAATGGGGACTTCATTCTGCAAAGTTTAAGAGTTGATTTGGTCAACCCTAGATTACTTATTACTTGCCGGTGGGAACTCACTTGATCCCCACTGATATATTTTTAGAAATTTTTCAAATTATCATCCATACAAATGGATTTGTGGGACCCAAGCGGACATTTCTCTGTCTGTCATCTGCTTATATTATCATGCCATAGCAGTACATAATAATATTAATAATCTATGCATTCATATGGCACATTCCACGGTAAATTAGTTTCAATGCACTTTACATGATTATTACCCCGGTCATAGGGCATTTAATACCCATCCTCGCTCAGGAGGAAGCAATTCGAGCAGTTAAAGAGAGCATCAGAATTAGCATACTGACAATATCCATCGACTCCTGACTGGGTACTCGGTTAACAGGCGTGTCCCCCACGACAACTGTACCACCGGTATCTGATTGCTTTCCAAAGGTAACCAACACAGCATTTGACATTCATTGGCAGAGAGCGGGATCGAATACATGACATTTTCACACCATGACGATTAAGTCGAGCACACTAACCACTGGATCACTGTGCCACAGACCATTCAATGAAGAACAGACCATTCCAAAATATATTTTTACAAATGATTGTGAGAATCCACTCAGAAGTAATTGAGTTTGGAGAGGTGTTCAGGAAATATAAGCAGACAACAGACATGAATAGATAATATAAGACCAAAGGGATTAAAATTCATTGGTTGGAAATATTCAGGTAATATGTTCAATAAATGACATATGGCTGTGTTTGTTTAACCTAATTTCTGAACATTTCCTGAGGGAACTACTCATCAATGAGTATTTAGTAAAGAAGCGTTAAAGCTATATTCAGGGTTCCGAGTCAATTTTTATGAAACCTATTATACTTCTTATTTAAGATTCTAGTGTATAACATGCCTGAGTTTAGTGTGCTTATCATTTGGAGATGAGGTCCCCAGAGGGTGAATTTAGTGATGCTATCCCGCATAGCGGGCTAGCATCACTAAATTCACCCTCTGGGGACCTCATTCTGCTTAGGCCTCATCTTCTCTGGAAAGTTTCTTTATTATCAAATTTCTATAGAAACTTCTTCACATAGATTCTATTTCTTTTTTAGTTTAGTTTCTCCATATCCACAAATTGGCAGACGATACATTGCATAATTGAGGTTCCCTCTGGGGACCTCATTCTGTAAATGACAGGCACACTAAACGCAGGCTTGAAAGACACTATCTTGTTCGATATTGAATTTATTCCATACAGTTTCAGTGTTTTTAGAGGGACATCAATTATTATTTTGTAAATTTTTCAATATCAAAATGACATTACAGTAATGCCCTAAATAATCGACTCCTTAACCACAGCAGAATTATGGGTCATTTTTCAGGATTTAGTCGGAAATATGGCTTGTTGCCATTCATAGGAAAGTTCTAACTTAGAGCTGTCCGATGAATGGCAACAAGCCATATTTCCGACTAAATCCTAAAAAATTACCCATAATTCTTCTGTGTGTAAGGAGTCGATTATCTAGGGCATTACTGTATTTGATGAATATATAGGTCTAGTTTTTATTACACGCTTGTTTCTAGAATTACACTCTTCCTGCTGTGCCATATTTACAAATCTGTATGGCCCGCGTGCGGCATACGCATTCTGTTGACGTCACACAACATAAATAACATTCGCCTCAACCA
The DNA here is from genome assembly GCA_032622095.1 of Siphonodentalium dalli. Classification (NCBI taxonomy): domain Eukaryota; kingdom Metazoa; phylum Mollusca; class Scaphopoda; order Gadilida; family Siphonodentaliidae; genus Siphonodentalium; species Siphonodentalium dalli. The sequence goes on along the minus strand of CP136064.1, from coordinate 171,514,135 downwards.
TGAAACCAGAACTATAAAATAAAAACATCATCATACATAACAAAACAAGCCCTGTATGTATAAACCTTGTAGATCTGCTTTTTTTTAATTCACAGATTCTAGGATGTGTGGCATTTAACCCTTTACCGGCCAAAACCGGCCAAATAAAGCTTCAACAGCCTAAAATATCTTCGGTCTGTCTCAATAGAACCATACAAATATGGATATCATTGGAACCGGCTCCTTGACCACATTGTGATAGTTTCAGTTATGCCCTGTGCCAATGCATTCTCTTATATATGCGAGTCGACCATAGGTAGCCTCGCATATATAAGAGAATGCATTGGCCTAAAATGTGTTAAGCCAATGCATTCTCTTATATATGCGAGGCAACCTATGGTCGACTCGCATATATAAGAGAATGCATTGGCACAGGGCCCTTCTGTTGGGTAAAGGGTTAATAAACACAGAACAACACGTGTGTTAATTGGTTTGTCGATATGGCACTTGAATAGCACACACATGCTTTTCAAAACTTTTTTGGCCTGAGAAAAAATGTGAAATTGACTTTGCATGGCCTAAATTAGATTCAGTATGACGTTGGTGTAACTGCATACCCTGAATACCTCTTTAACCCTTTCAGTTCCAGGTCCGATTTTTGTATCAACCCATATACCCTGTGCCAATGCATTCTCTTATATATGCGAGTCGACCATAGGTCGCCTCGCATATATAAGAGAATGCATTGGCCTAACAATTTTTCATCATTTGTTATTATTTTTTACAATTTTAATAATTTTTTCTTATATTCTTTAACAGACTTATTTTTGTAGTTTTAGTGCCAGGGAATCTTACGTTTTTCATGGGCATCAAAATTATTACTATGAATACTTGGTGATAGTTTTGAGTTATAACATGCCCCTAAGGTCTTAACCAGTTTGTTTTTAAATTCGCTATAGCATGCTTAAGCATACCCAAAAAATTCAACCCAAAACAAAAAACTAAAATATAAAACAAAACAATTTAAAAAAACAATTTTAGGGCCGATTTTACAGACTGTAAATTAGGGCCAATGAGATCGGCCCCTGGTACTGAAAGGGTTAATGTTTGTTAAAATTTGATAGGTGAGACATCCCCAGGCTACCTGTAGCATAAAACAGTCAAAGATAAAAATAAAATCACTTATCACAGCCTTTGCATAGAGCAGTTTGATCCTTAATATAAGATCGACATGGACATATCCTCCGCAAACCCTCCTTGGCTCCAACACAGCTAAATAATTTCTCATTTTCCTGAAGAATGCACTCTCCGACTATCTGGAATGCTGGGTAATAAATATCAGCGAGTTTGTTCTCCTTTCCGGCACAGGTAAGATGGATTTCATTAAATATCTCCAACGAATTCATCTGTGAGAAATAACTTGGCTCACATATGGTCCCTGGAATGAGAGAAAATCTATAGTTACCAAGCCTGAGTTTATTGTGTCTGACATTTGCAGAATTAGGTTCCCAGAGGGTGAATTTAGTGATGCTACCCCGCACGGCTGATTAGCATCACCAAATTAACCCTCTGGTAACCTCATTCTGCTTGGGCCTCATCTTCTTGGAAATATCTATATAGTCTCAAATTAACATTGTTTTAGTTACTTTTTCTCTTCTGGGAAGTAACTATATCCCCTAATTTGCAGAAGATAAATTGCATAATCAATGGGACTAATAGGTGAATATCACTAGGGAACTTCGATCTGATCCTAGATCTCCCATAGCAGTTGAGGCCTAAGCAGAATGAGGGTGAATTTGGTAACACTAGCCCATGTGCGGGATAGCTTCACTAAATTCACCCTCTGGGACCTCATTCTGCAAATGTCAGACACACTAAACTCGGGCTTGATAGTTAATGTCTTTGAATTAGTGAAGTTGTTACTAACTTGTTGGTGTCAATATACATTCTGAACCTTTTCTATACTAAATGGTTTCTCCCATTCAGTTATATAAAATGTATACATTGGAATGGTCTATTATTCATTTGGAGGGATATTCATGAAATGTGAGCAGAAGACATACAGAAGAATTGATAATAAAAGTGCAGAAGGAGTCCTATTTATGGGAGAGAAATGTTCAGAAAATAAATTCAACAGACAACATATGGTCACTGCAAGCTATCCGATGAATGGCAACAAGCCATATTTCCGACTAAATCCTGAAAAGTTACCCATAATTCTGCTGTGGTTAAGGAGTCCATTATTTAGGGCAGTACTGTACTCGTCAAATATTATATAGTATAGAAAGGGTTAAGGAGGCATAGAAATATTTTTTATTTAAATTGGGGTAAGCGGGAGAATTCTATTTTTTATTTTGCCAACACAATGGTCGTGACCAGTTCTGCAAAATGAAGCAGTGTGCTACTTGTTTTTATCATAACATGTGCTTTGAAACAGCTCAATTTTATCAAATTTGAGTTATTTATGAGCTATTGCATTGACAATCAACAATTATTGAATTAGTTGTCAGGATCGAACATCATGAATTAAAATATTACAGTTATATTTAACTATTATAGTTTAATTTGACAGTGCTAAATCCACTATTTCCCTGCTATTGTATAAACTTTGGGATCGCGCATCCCAGTTCACAGACAAACTGCACTCTTTAACAATATTTTAGCAAACTGTCTTCAGATAAAAAATTTTACAACATTTTGTGCCTGCTTATTGTGGCCCTGACCCCCGAAAGTTAGAGTTGATCAGGGCTCCGCCCGTAAGACCATATCCCATGTAACTCGGGTATTAATTATCAGAATTTGTTGTCCTTTGGCATGGTGATAGCACAGCTTGGGAGAAAGGATACCCAGTATTACCCACATACCTCGGATTTCATTCATTAATTTTTTACCAGAGTTGTGGTCTTTGTTTGACTTGGAACTTTGAGAAGAGAGGTGACTAAAACGTCCTTCCTATTCAAGCCATAAGGATTCAGCATTCAAGTAAAATGCTAAGTTATGTTTCCCTAGTTTCATAGACCTTGGTGTTCGCATCATTATCCGGGTGCCCGGGCAGTATATCAATGATTTGGTATGTAAGGTTGGATTTAATGTGGCCGACTTTTGTTGCACTGTAATGTAAAGTGTTGCCTGTCATGTTTGTAGCGGAGATACATGTATAGTGAGTCTATGATGACAGTAACCATCTCCTTACCTCAATCATATAGGATCTCATTGAAGTGTTCTCTGGTTATGTCCGGGGTAGGGGCATTCCCTGGTGGTATATTGGCCGTTATCCCTTTGGGGTTTACTCAATTTGGAAGCACATAATTCTAGGAAGCTGGCCTGTAGGTTTAGTCTGATTTCCGTTGTCTTGTTGCGAATGGCTTTATACAGATTAATATTGTCTGTTGATATATCTGCCTTTCCGTATATGATTTTAGGGTGTACAGCAAATTCACAATGCAGGAAGCAACTGGCTCAGTTGCTGATTGGTAGAAAATATCTGCTGGTAATGACTTGATCGACATCTGTAGAAACCCCATTATTACAAGCTGCCTCTCAATCACTTCAAGCCATGCTGTTTAGTTGGAATACCAGATTTTGGGATATAAATAAGAATGAAATGGATACTGTACCTTTTTCCCAACAGAAGTCCTTGCATGCCTTGTTGTCATCAGCTAACATTGCAGAGATCTCTGATTTGGGCATAATTTTTTGTTGTAGGAGGGAAGTGGCACAGAAGTTTTGATTTTCAATGTAGTAGTTCATTCTCTCTATCAAACCTTGTTCTGTGTACTCATATGGCATATAAGAGTCAAACTGCAAGATAATTATATATTATAGTGAAGTTTTTTATATAAAGTTTTAATGACCCACAACAAACTATACACATTAGTCCACACAGAAATTACCAGTACATGTTAAAAACATAGAATTAAATAATTATTAATATTGCTCAAGTTCATCATTTTGGCAATGCAAATATTATGATTTCTAAGTCGATCAAAGGCACATAAGTCCATCATAAATCATTGGATCATCACAAAACTTGAACTTGACCATGTGTTTTCTGATATGTAAACCATTTACCAATACGAGGAAATATTGTTAAACATTGTTCAAGTTATTATTTTTCAGCTAAAGGAGGATAGATTTCTCTTTATTATGTTATATCATTTATCAATGTTTTTTTTATATTTTGGCAGTAAACATATAAAAACCTGCATGCTGGGTAATTTTGCGGGAAAAAAAAATATATAAAAACCTGCCTGCCCATTTTAAAACAAAAGTCTCAGAGAAACATAGAATCAATTTTGTGTGGCCTTACTATTGTCTATTTATTTGTAATCATTATAATGTTGTATAAAATTTGTAGTTCACTTGAATAATTGAAGAATGATGAGTCTGAGGTTTCTCTTCATTTACATGTACATATGATGTGTGGGCCTATCGACTATCACATTAAAGTAATATGCGACGAAGAGCAATACCTAAATGTTCTGTTTCTTGATCATATATCTGCCTACAGTTTGTGTTTTACATTGACATTTGTCGTGGATATCGGAATAGAGCTTTCATCAGTGTGGCTATAATCTGTATAAAATTAGGGTATAACTTTGTTGTATTACATGATTTTCAGTGGTAGACCACTGGTTTTACTGTTGCAAATTTAGTCTTAAATTTTTTGAAAAACTGGTATTTTTGTGACAGTAGAACCAGTGGTCTACCACTGAAAGTCACAAGTCACAACATTGTTACATGTATGTCCATTCTAATTCACATATCAAAAATATTCATAAATTGAAGTTTTAATAGTCGCTTTATCTGCAACTTCTTTCAAGTGAATTCTGATTTCGCTGTGAAGTACTAAATACCAAAGTCACCAAATTCTCTTTCTCTGCGATTGACAAAAAATAAATCACACTGTCATTTGGTCAGAATTAAATAACCGTAAGTTGAAAGTGAAACCATGTCGACTTGATTTTTAAATAACAACAAAAAATCTCGATTGTTGTATGATAACATAAAATTCACCATAAAATGTTAAAATGCTACCACATACAATGGTACATACTTTGCAGTCTTCAAATTTCATTGGACATTATGTGTGCTTGGCGATGAAGTCGGCCGTCAGCTTCATTTAAAAGCAATGTTATGTAACATCAGGCTTATTCATAAGTTGGCTCATTTCCCCTGATGCACTGTTAATATTCTCAATATATTTCTAATGTTAAAGAGTTTTTATTTGGTATTTTAGTGTCAATGCGCATTGTGTACATATCATGCAGGTCAAGTATTGTTGTGACTAGAACATAATATATACAAAAAGGTCTATAAGTAAGATGGTACGTAGTCGACGACGCATAGGGCTATGGTGAACATAGCAGCTTTTAGTTGTGCACACTTCAATATATTTCAGGATATAAGTAATAATTGTTAATGCGTGCGTCCTTGAAAATAATTATTTTTCCATAAAGTGGTTCACTAGATGTCAGCGTTAGCAGAAAAATAAAATTACCTTTGTTCATGAAAATTTGCCGTTTTTCAGGCACGTGCGCATGGTCCCGAAACTCCGCATGTGCAACCTTTTTATTCATGTTTGATATGTCAGAAATAATTGTAATCAGTACAAAATAACTTTGGTACGTTTTTATACAAACTGCGCAGAACTGAGGCTCATTACCCGATTCAAGTTTCTGATTCATTACTGTAATTTGCAACTATGTGTCATGTGATGTTTTGCATCTGCATATATGTTAACTTCTGGCAGGCTGATTTCGGAAGATTTAACTTGAGAATTCGGAATCTAGTTCAAATTCAAGAGATTTTTCATAGTTATAAACTTTCTATTTTTATTCACTTTAAAGGCCTTCATTGTAAGTTATAATTTAGAAATATCATTTATCAAATTATGACAATTTCCTCCAGACTATACTAATAGTATAGCATAATGATGATATGGATGCAATATTATTCACAAAACAAGCTTTGTGTCAGAGAAAATGCAGGTTGAGTGTTGTTTAGTTTCTCGCAAAAAGCATGGTGAATTGTTTATAAGCAGAGCCACGATATTGCGTCATTTCCTTATTTAGATTCGTGTGCATTCTATGTTGGTTGTAAAATCCCTAATCCCTAAAACTCACAATACTATAGTAAATTCCTTATCTGGTGTGTGACGAAATGTGAATGTGATTGTTGATGGCGCCAATAATTTTATCTTCGCCTTCCACAGCACAATGGAACATTTTCATTGAACGATCTGGTAGTTCCGAGTTTTTATCCAGAAACAAATGGTTGTGTAACGTTTTTGATGTCTGTTTACATAACAAAGCTTACAAATGTGACAATAATATGGAATGTATGCAATATTTGTGATTGGTATAAGAACAAATTTTGTCAATTAGATAATATTCTTTCTGTTTTGGCGGTTTTAGTGGATGTGACTATTTTAACAGCAATACCACCCCGAAGGCCGCCCGTATCTTTAAACTCAATAATACCATAGCATAACAAAACTTTAATATTTAGCAATTTAGCAATAAAGTTTAAATTTCAACGAAAATAAGTTCATCGTTTGTTTAGATTACCCCTCGCAAACCGATTGTTTATTTCATCCGTGTTAACTTTCAATAGTCATGCCATGAATGGAAGACAAGCTCAACTTGAGACTCATTAACTTCAAATCACAAACACTTGTTCTTGAAAGGGAATTATTGTCTTAGCATTAAACATACTAAGTGTAACTGCCGTCTATTCAGAAATAAATTGTCTTTAACACCAGTACAATTTTGCATAAGCACGTCCCACTGATTACATCATATTCCAGCTGGTTGATCGTTCTGTTATTATCATGACATTTGAGATGTCGTCATGTCTTTTTATAACTATGGCCTCTTTGGTTTCTAGCTGGGTGAATTTGATGCTGTGACCTGTGGTCAGTAAAGCTACATAGATTCTTTGTGCCCATACTAAATTAATTGAATAAGAGGCGTTACAAGATAAGCTATGTTTGGATAGTCCGATGGCTATTAATAACCCCAGGGTAATGAGACAGCTTGTTTGCATTGAGACAGTATTATGACAGTCACATTTGTGTTACTTCTATCATATGAAGTCAGCTGCATGCACTGAGGAAGCTGGGTCTTTCATTGTTTACTGAATTTGGGAGAAACTGTTTCGCGATCAGGAGCACGTGATATAGGGCTGAAATTTGTGAGACTCCCACCTAAATCTGGAAAGTTAACATGTATGTGGGTCAGTAAACTCAATAAAAAACATGTCAATGATACTTTATTGGATTAGCCGACGCAGAGGGGGAATGGTGGAGAAATGTGTCAGAGGAGAAATATGGTCAAGAGGAAATTAAGGGACCCATTGTCACTCTAGTGGCAGCCCTGACAAAATAAAAAACCAATATACCACTGGAGCATGTCATGAACATTATTATTCAATTACCTCCTCTTGAAGTAGTAATTTTTCCAGCAACGTGGACAGAGCTTTGGTACTGTTGATATCTATCGTGTATACATGAGGTTCTCCGATGAATGATGCTGCATAAGGATGCTGACTAGTTAGCTGAAAATAAAAAAAAAACTTCTCTATGAAGCAAGTCACTCAAAATAAACAGACATGGCTCATTTAACCCTCAGAAATTATGTATACGTAACTTGGAAGGAAAGAATAAGATAGGTCAGTACATACAGTAATGCCTAAGTAATCAACTTCTTAACCACAGCAGAATTATGGGTAATTTTTCAGGATTTAGTCGGAAATATGGCTTGTTGCCATTCATCGGAAAGCTCTCACCGAGAGCTTTCCGATGAATGGCAACAAGTCATATTTCCGAATAAATCCTGAAAAATTACCCATAATTCTGCTGTGGTTAACGAGTCGATTACTTCGGGCATTACTGTACACAATATAAACGTGTACATACCTTATATACTCTGAATAACTTACTGAAGTCATAGCAATTTTTCAGCCATTTTCAATTAGTAGCATAGCATAGCATGGGACCATAATGGAAATAAATGGTCTTAGGACTGTTTTCTTATGCTATCTCCTTACAGTCTTATACCAGTACCCTGGATAAACGCCATACTCATGCTGGGCATTGGTCGACTGCGGAAGTGGCAGTGTACCATATATGGTACATCACATCTTTCCACAGGAGACCTATGTCCAGTAATAATTTAATATTCTAAATTTAACTAATTTCTGTTAATCAGGTATGTGTTATATCACCTATATACCATATATTCCTTTTGTCTATTTATCTTTACATGGAGGTTGTCCTGCAATATTGTGCATTAAAAGACCATTAAAACGTATCTTATCTTATCTTAGCAGACAAATGCTCTTTATTCATGCAATATCCAGCCATTTTGGGAATAGACTTAACAATGAACTCTGTTTATTGTTTCATGCTGAAGAAAAATTGGGGCCTGATTTTTCTAAACTTAAGCCTTAAGACTGGAGCTTCCTGAAATTTTGCGAAAACCCTGTGCCAATGCATTCTCTTATGGGAGACTTGCATATATAAGAGAATGCATTGGCCTAACAATATTTACCTTGACCTTGTAAACCAGTGCATTCTCTTATATATAAAAGGATCCCTATGGGAGACTCGTATATTTTAGAGAGTGCACTGGCACAGGGTCTTTAATGCTGCACCAGCGCAGCTCCCATCATGAAAGGGTTAATGACTTGAATAAGTCTTTCCACAGCAAGATCGTATAAAAGTATTTATCAACCTATTTTTAATCCTGTAACTGGGCCAGAATGTGAGCATTACTAGGTATAACTTGGGGCTCCAAACCGACATGTCGCTTTAACTCTTTTGATGCCACACAGGAGCACAACGGGACATACAAATTACATGATATTGGAATAACGCTATTTGATATCTTAAGAGTTATTGTTAGTTGTTGAAAACACAACAATGGCTTCCTTGTTACAGTAATGTGTGTAAACAATGGCTTCAACATGCGGAATCACTTCACTGGAGGGTTATTGGTAATGAAAATAAGAACAAATTCCTTCTATTTTTTCATGTTCTTCTTGATTATACAGGTTTCACAAACTTTATACAATTTTCTAGCTGTACCGCCTGTGAATGCCTTCCGTATCTTTAAAATAAAACAACTATTTGGCCACATGGCTCTTGAAGGAAGGAGGTAGTCTCCAGAATTGGCTCCAATGGAACAAGAGCAATACCAGGCGTGGCACAAATACGTCCGTTGACTTATTTCAAATTCTATTTCAGAGAGATATCATAACAATTGGAGTTGGATAAAGGACTATACCTCTGGTAAACAAAAATGGGAAATTTAAAATTAAACATGACCTATATTTAACAATGGCTTTAGAAGAAATCACATTATAAATACACACATTTTGGCAAGAATATTATAAGTTTATGAATCGATTGGAATAATTCCCAAGCAAGAATTGGGTGAACTATATTTTTGAAGGCAGGGATACACGAAGCAGTTTGAGTTATACTTTCTTTTCATGATATAGCGGAAATAATCACTCACCCTCGTGAAGCATGTTTTCCTTTGAAATAATTATCATTACTTACCCCAAGGGCAGTAGGTTTGCCCTTGAATAATTTATCATTACTCACCCTACGTGCAGTAGTTTTTCCCTTTAATAATTTATCATTACTTACCCCTGGGACAGTAGGTTATCCTTTGAAGAATTTATTATTACTTACCCCTCGGGCAGTAGGTTTTACTTTGAAGAATTTATTAAAACTTACCCCTCGGGCGGTAGGTTTTCCTTTGAAGAATTTATCGTTATGTAAATTCTTAACAGGATGAAACACTGGATTTATAAACACCGCTCCATTAGCAATGGCTTCTAGAGGCGCAGGTCCCTCATATGGGAACCCTAAACCTATGAAAACCTGGATGAAAAAAAGTATGTTCCTGTAGTGTTATAAACTATACAAATAATTGACACAATGAGACAGGGACCAGCCTAGAAGTTTAAAATTGGGAGAAATCACTTCTCCATATTTGCTTATTAGGGAGAAGTGGACTGTTTATATCAGGGAGAAGTCATAAAGGCTGACGTACATTTTACACCCCAATATCACCCATCTATGTCCAATAAGTATTATGCAACACAAGAGCCCATTTATAAAACCAATATAGTGAGTATGAGCACCATTATAATCTGTAAATTTACTTTAAATCTGCTGTTGGGACATATGCATACTGGAATATGAGAGAGAAGTCACTTCTTCCTGAGTGAAAAAATAGGGAGAAGTGGCACAATTTAGGGAGAATATGTCTCCCAAGTCACACTCTAGGCTGGCCCTTGTAACGAGAGGCCGATCATGATCAGCAGATGTTTAACCCAATTCTTCAACCATGCCAACTCGATCTAGACTGAATATATGCCTCTAGACATAACATGGAGATGATTGAAAATATATATTACCGGTAAGGGGTTTCCATCATTTACTTGAATATGTATAAATATGAGACTGATCAGATAAAGTATTGCTTTGTTAGCATGTGTTCATGTTATGTTTATAGGTAGGGTTAAAACAGATAAATCGGTACCAAGATTTATACAGGTGAAGAGTGTGTCAAGATTAATCTGGATTTGAATTATGAGACTGATCGGGTGAAAAATATTTTACTTATCACATTGGATAGCATGTGTCTACCGAACAGGGTTAATATGTGTGTATAGGGTTGATATTTTGAGGCAAATAAACCAAATAAAACTATACAGGTCAGGGGTGTGTCATCACAAAAATTTCCATGAGATATAAACATTTAGATAGGAAATATTGAATCATAAAATCAGATATCATGTCTATGGTCTGGAAGGTAATATAATTTCCCCAGATCAACACATAATAGTTCATAAAAAGCATGTGACTAGTCCCATTCTATAAGTCAATGACATACATGTAGAATACCCTGTGTTTACAAAAGAGGCCAAAATATACTGTTACAAATATGATCCATCCCTTGTCTAAACACAAGGTTGGAAGCTTATTCAGTCATTGACATTAACCCTTTGAGTGCCAGGTCCGATTTTTATATCAACCCATATACCCTGTGCCAATGCATTCTCTTATATATGCGAGTCGACCATAGGTCGCCTCACATATATAAGAGATTTTTTTTTTTACAATTATTATTTTATTTTTTTTACAATTTTTTACAATTTTAATAATTTATTCTTATATTCTTTAACAGACTTATTTTGTAGGTTTAGGGCCGATGAGATTGGCCCCTGGCACTCAAAGGGTTAAAGCACATGCACTTGGAAGTGTTTTCTAAACAGGGCATCACTTATAATCTATGAGAATATTCAATAGGTGTCTTATTGAGTGTTTAGTTAATGAACCTGGTTCAAAGGGAAATGGTTAATTTAATATTTTCTGCATAATTGAAACAAAAGTCATGTATATTCATCTGCATGTTTATATCAACTGCACAGATAATTCATATTGGCTAGCGGCCATTATTTTAATTTAAATATTGATAGAATGTGTCTATGGGCTGGGTGTGACAGGTTAATATAATTTTCATAATCAATTAATACCAAAATCCATATAGGTGAAGAGTGTTCAAAGATACACCTGGATAAGAAATATGAAGCAAAGTGCATGTATAGCTTGCGTTGATGGAATCCTTAGGAAGGGTTCACTTTTTTCAAAGCAGATCAAAAGAAATATACTAGATACTAAATACAGGTGACGGGTGTGTCATCGGAAACCCTGTAATGAAATTTCAACATCAGAGTGTCATCCATTTATCACATTTTGTCATATATGATAAACAATTAAATACAAGCACTGTACATCTGTTCCTCTAGTCACTGGCCAGCATATAAGCTGGATGTCATTTAATATCTCAGATTTCATGTGGACTAATATAAGCTAAGAGAATGCCATTATATTCAAATAGGGTTGTGCACTTTATAGCTTTCTAAATTGGCTAATATATGTACTCTCAACACTGGATATTAGATGTTCATGCAATAATTAAAGGTACTCAACCGATTAGACGCTCCTAAATTACTATTTATTTGGCTTTGGGGGTAAAAAATATTTGATTCAAGTCGAGAAACCCACCCTTCAAAGCTCAGAATGATCAGATATCAATTTTTGAAATTTGTTAATTTTGGAGATGTGGTCCACTTCCACATGCTCAAACGGACAAATTAAGGACATATTGCGGGTGTAAGATGGATAACTCTAAAATCAAGTGGTTATTATTGTTAATAGTAACCAATACTATTTACTCAATAGATGTCACTCATGTGATCATAAGAATCATTACGTCATAATACGTCTGGTAACTCTGCCCTGGTTGCCCATGCCTCCATGTCACGACTCACAAGTCACAACTCACAAATATCCTGTCGCTCGAGTTCTACAGTGTCAACATCCATGTCATCATATATATCCATGAATGGTAATTTGGGTGTTTGGCACTTTTGCGCCTTGTCGGTGCCCAACAGACTCCTCTCAAATGATGCATGTGTCATAAATTGATACCGCGAAACGGCATGTGCAGAATTGCATCCGGCGGCATTCTGGCCGAATCAAAGAAATGCAGTTATCACAAGCGCCTGCACAATACATGCATTCTGTCAATTTCGTGAAAAGTTGTCATAGTGCGGCATACTGTGCCTTTGATGTTTGAATGTGCTGACAATATCATGATAACCCATCGCAGTTGTGTTTGGCACGATGTTGAGCTGCTTAATTAACCCTTTATATTCGTTAAGAGGTATATTAATAGAAATCAACAATCAGTACCGAGAACCGTCGGTACTCGACATCAGAACCGGTACCGATTTAATTCCTGATTACTGCCGGTTCCAGTACCGGTACTTATTGGCAACCCTGGTGTAGTGGCTGAGTCATAAAATATTAGTTTGAAGTAGTGAAATAGCATGTATACAAATATGTCTTCAATATTTATCTGGAAAAAAAAACCATGTATAATGTTGAAAGAAGTTCGTTACTGCTTTCACTCATTGGAAGTAAAAATATTCAACACAGATAATTAACATGTTCTCTGCTGGCTGCTGGACATAATGACATCGATTGATGGGCCGTTGACATTATGGCTATCTCGCCGTGGAAAAAAATATAATGGGGAATGATGTGAAAACTGTAAAACTGATTCCATGCAAAGCCTATTATCATACACAATCCTGGAACAAAGATGGACTCTCTCTTCATATAACAAGTTCCAGGGTATAAAATAATAAATATGAAACGAAGACCCTGAAATGCTTCATCAGTTAATTTTGTTTTTATTTCAAATTTTCTGGTATAATACATAATATATATAATGAATTTGGGCCAAATTACGTCCTGTGGAGCATAGCAAGCATGATAACTCTATCTCTATCTGAGATCGCCTGAATGGTCATGATGGCCTGTTCTAAAAATAGCAAAAAAAAATGTCCCAATTGATTATTGCATTATGTAAGAAAATATAGATATAAAATCAATACTAATTTATAGAAGCATTTCCAAATACATGTAGATGTCTTTGACTCATATTTTTTATTTTGTACTCCAGAAACTGTCTAGAACATATTTAGGAAGACATAGATCATAGATCTTTAAAACATTGAAATATACCAAGCCTGGATATAGTGTGTCTGTCATTTGCAGAATGAGGTCCCCAGAGGGTGAGTTTAGTGCTGCTGTCCTGCATGGTTGGCTAGCATCACCAAATTCACCCTCTGGGAACCTCATTCTGCTTAGGCTTCAACTGCTATGGGAGACCTAGGTTCAGATTGAAGTTCACCCATTAGTCACCTCGATTTATTCATTTTATCTTCTGCAAATTAGGGGATACAGAAACATCCCAGAAGGTGTGTCTTAAGCAGAATGCAGAATGAGGTCCCCAGAGGGTGAATTTGGTGAAGCTAGCCCACTGTATGGGATAGCATCACTAAATTCATCCTCTGGGGACCTCATTCTGCAAATGACAGACACACTATAATCAGACTTGAAATATACTGGTTGCGAGGCACTAAATTTTTATTTCCGGTTATGAATGATGGACATCTGCTCATGGTCTGAAGAAGGTCCATACTTAGTAGAACAGCTTTAAGCATTTAACCAATAACATTCCAGCATTGTGACTTGACAGCTTATATATGAAAATGATTAAACTATATTAGAGATACCTTTGTCTCTCGGAGGAGTTTATGGAGGTCCTCTCCTGGAAGAATCCCATGATTGATAACATACTTTGGAATATTAGTTTTTTTATCTTTATCAATAGTTGAATATACTGTTGAATGGATTTCAAGATACTGGTGAATAAGATCAAGTATTGGTGCTTTACCCTGAAAGATAAATAAAATATCTCAGGCTAAATAGAATTACCATGCAATTATAAGGGAATTCTACATACTCTGAATTATTGCATCCTATAAATAACTTAATTGGCTCTGCCACTAATAGAGTTTAAGGTATAAGCTAGTATTACTGGCAATTAAAGAATTTTTCATGTCCCAAAAATGTTATCTTCAAATTCTAATATTTTCTTCATATTTTATGTTGATACAATATGCTCTGGTACTAATCAAGTTAAAAGCACTGATGGCCTTTGTTATAGGTCATAATTTAGAAATAACAGTTATCAAAATATGAAAATTTCCCCAAGAATATACTAATAGTTTAGTATAATGATAGCAAGAAAGTGATATTATCCACAAAACACACTTTGTGTGAGCCAAGCATTTGTTATATACAGCACGTAATTAGTGAGCAATAAGCAAAACACTCAACACTGTGGCAATTTTTTTAGATGACTGATTCACAGTGGCCCATTCAATTCCAACATCTTGAGAGGCGAGGATTAGAAAACGCATACCGGCAAGTTGTAAACAACTTGGTGGAATTTCTAAATGAAAGTGTCAATGACACTGTAGCTCAACTTTGTAAAGAAGGTCATTTTTTTGTGATGAGCAATGAATAGAGAGATTAAAAAGGAGTGTAAAAATGAGCAGTAATGGATTTAGTCATACACAGAGTAAAATCCAAGATGGCAGCTGGCGGCCATGTTTTTTGGCCGATGACCCCAAAATGACTCGTTCCCATCTACATGTCATTATTAACATCCATGACAAATTTTAAGATTATCAAACTAAAGGTACAACCTGTAGCTTAAAGGATTTAGTAATACAAAGAGTAAAATCCAAGATGGCTGCTGGTGGCCATGTTTTTTGGCCGAATGACCCAAAAATGACTCGTTCCCATCTACATGTCATTGTTAACATCCATGACAAATTTTATGATGATCCAACCAAAGGTACGACCTGTAGCCCGTGTCAAAGGATTTAGTCATGCAAAGAGTAAAATCTAAGATGGCTGCCGGCGGGCATGTTTTTTGGCAAAATGACCCCATTTACATGTCAATATTAACATCCATGACAAATTTCATGACAATAAGACGAATAGTACGGCCTGTAGCCCGTGTTAATGGATTGAATTTTGAAATCCAAGATGGCCGATGGCGGCCATGTTTTTTTTCCGAATGACCCTAAAATGACTCGTTCCCATCTACATGTCAATGTCAACATCCATGACAAATTTCACAATTATCGGACAAAAGGTACGAACTGTAGCCCGTGCTAAAGGAAATTGTTGACGAATCACACACGCATACACGCACACACACACAGACGACGGATACCAAGCCATGGCAATAGCTCAAACTTTACAAAGTAAAGTTGAGCTAACAAAGTTCACAAGTGGGGTCTCCCTGGTATTGAGTGTTTTGCTTATCGCATACTCTTTACGTACTGTTTGTTTACAAAGTCATTTGTTTGACATAACACAGAATACTAACATGACAATAATGAGCAATTTATGCAATATTTATGATTGGTAAAGAACAATAATATATAATATAATATTCTTTCTATTTATGGCAGTTTTAACAGATGTGACTATTTTAACAGCAATAACCACCACCAATGCTTACCGTATCTTTAAAGGTATAAGATAGAATTTCAAGAATTTTCCATGTCTTGACAAAATTATTTTCAAAGTTGATAATACTAACCGCCCACATTTGTTCATGTTTTCCATATATGAGAGCCTGATCTTTCCTCTTGATGTGAGACACACGTGATTCATTTAGGTGTTGCTCCACCACAAATCCCATGAAGGAGTTATCTGGGCTATGAGCTGCAAAGAGATATGCAGTAATGCTCTAATTAATCGACCTCTTAACCACAGCAGAATTATGGGTAATTTTTCTTGGGGAGAGCTTTCCGATGAATGGCAACAAGCCATATTTCCGACTAAATCCTGAAAAATTACCCATAATTCTGCTGTTGTTAAGGGGTCGATTAATTAGAGCATTACTGTATCATAAAGATGTATTCAGGGATTTAGACCTCAAGTTACAACAACAACAACAACAACAAAATACAACATCTTATTTAACACTTTCTTTGCTGAATGTATCCTCATGCTCATGTATAAAAGTATACATTGGAATGGTCTATTATTTATCTGGAGAGATGTTCAGGAAATATGAGCAGACAACAGACATAATGAACAGATAATACGAGTACAGAAGGATTCCTATTCAGTGGTGGGAACTGTTCAGATGATACGTTCATCAAACGTTGATGAGTGGTTATAGACATCTGTAGAGCCGCATGAGAGCGGATGGCAGAAGGATACACCAAGAGCCGGATGCAATCCACTCAAGTGCGGTAATCTCTAACCAAATAATTTTGTTATAACTTTATTGAGTGAGATACTCTTATGATCTTTCTTCTTACCAGTTTTTGACTTGATTTGGGTTACAAGGACTATGAACATAAAACTATATTGATTGTGGCTCCCATGTAAGCATATTCAAGCCACCGACCATCCTGATAGTTGGGAATAATAAAAAAAAAGTGTCAATGACACTGTAGCTCAACTTGGGGAGGCGTTGATATTTTTATGCTGAGCAGTCAATAGAATGATAAAGAAGGAAAGTCAAAAAGTTTCAGTAAATGGATTGTATTGTATAAATGAAATTAATTTCATTTCAAACATTTCTCCACTAAATTTTGGTTGCAGAGTGTACCGATGGATTCAAATGTGAAATCCAAGATGGCTCCAGGCGCCCATGTTTTTTGACAAATTACGGAAGAATTGAACAGCTTCCATCTAGAGGTCACATCGAAAAACCATATGACGTTTTGATGAGGGATGAGGGATGTGGCATGTATGGTGTGCCAAAGGATTTTAGTCATGAAAAGAGTAAAATACAAGATGGCCACTGGCGACCATGTTTTTTAACGAAATTCGGAAAATATCGTTGGCTCCCATCTAGAGGTCACCCCGAAGATCCTTATGAAGTTTGGTGACTATCAAATTGCGGATGAAGATGGATAACTCTAAAATCAAGTGGTAATAATAACCACTTTATTTTAGAGTTATCCTTCTCCATCTGCAATTTGTCCGTTTGACCCTGTTTGACCACATGTTTTCTGGGCCACATCTCGAGAAATTAACAAACTTAAAAAATCAATATCTGATCAATCTGAGCTTTGATGGGTGGGTTCCTAGACTAAAATCAAATATTTTTTACCCCCGAAACCAAAGAAATAGTAATTTAGGAGCATCTGATCGGATTGAGTACCTTTAATTAACTTATGTCTCTGTGCCAGCTTACCCTCAAATGAAGAATGTGGTAAAAATGATGAACCTTTACATTGATGTTTCAGACTTTATAGGACAGATACTCACGGAACATGGTGAAAAACTGCTGAGTGTTAAGGTCGTGACCTCCCCACAAGGTCAGCATTCTATGAGCTTTGGCATATGGTCGATGATTGTATGCTGGCTCAGTTCCGAATGAGTCAACTATACGCAGCAAGCAACTAGAAGAAGAAGGTATATTTCAAAACTGGGTCACCCAGTTAAGTGCTTTTAGAAACTCATAAAAAACAATGATATAGGACAATCTCTTTTGAGAAAATGCATTATCAATGTCATAAAAAGCACAAGGTTTCAACCATAATTTGATTGTTAGTAGTCTAAATAATTAAATTATTATTATGATTAGGTGCAAGGTTCGTGCTGTCGGTGGCCAAATTGGCCAATGGTCAGATTTTTTTTCGAAAATGGGTAAAGAAACAATACATGATTTTCAGTAATTTTGGCCAACCTGGGAGGGGGTACTGTACTTGAAATCTATGCTGAGCCATTACATTTGGCATAGGTCCCATCAGGCATGTTTTAATTTCAACAGAAATAGTAGGTGTAATCATATGTCAGTACTTTAGCTTCTTCATAAAATATGTCATTGAGTTATACCCCTTGGTTTGCACACACAAAATGCTTAATTTTACCCATTTTTTTTTACTCAAACTGACCATTTTCAACACAAAAACAGACCATGACAGAGCGAATGTCAGTAAATAAGCTGGTATGACTGCATCTTTTCTTAATCAATTGACAATAAATTACTGCTTTAAAACAATGAACAAATCGGTGCAAATTTATTTTAGTATATCATACACAGATCTATAGTAATGCCCTAAATAATCGACTCCTTAACCACAGCAGAATTATGGGTAATTTTTCAGGATTTAATTCAGAAATATGGCTTGTTGCCATTCATCGGAAAGCTTGAAAATACAGACTAGAGCTTCAAAGACACTTTCAATTGTAAATTATATATATATTATGTATCATTAGAAACAGAATTGTTTACTGACCCACTCAAAGCAATCATGCCTCAATGGCCCCATTCCACTCGTATTTATTGATAATATCAGTTTCAGAAATCAGAAGTGATTTTCCAAATTCCAAATATGGCTTGTTGGCATTCATCGGAAAGCTCTGTGAGAGCTTTCCGATGAATGGCAACAAGCCATATTTCCGACTAAATCCTGAAAAATTACCCATAATTCTGCTGTGGTTAAGGAGTCGATTATTTAGGGCATTACTATATAGTTTATGTGAATCTCATTGATGCACATGTGAAGATGATCATATAATTTGGTTTTCTATTTTGCAGAAATTTCTAATAATGGCCAAACATATTCAGAAATGGTATAGTAATTAGCAGAAATAAATTTCTGGCCAATGCAAGCTATATGCTATTATGATAGGTCTTACCTGAACTTGGCATAACCTTTTTTGACAAGCTTTTTGAATTGATTAAGGCCCATGATATCTGTATAGATGATATCTACTGGCAACACATTCCGTGACTGGCAAGGACTCATGGCTGAGGGTAGTTTCATAACAATCCTGAAAATCAAGGTGAGAACATATATATTGTATCTACCAGGCCTCGAAATATGGTGCTGGACATTTGCAGAATGAGGTCCCCAGAGGGTGACTTTAGTGAAGCTACCCCACACAGTGGGCTAGCATCACTAAATTCACTCTCTGGGGACCTCATTCTGCATAGCCTCATCTGCTATCGGGGACCTAGACACAGATTTGAGTTCCCAGATAGTGAAGACAGTGATGTTCAACCATTGGGCACCTTGAGTAAGCACTGTGCTGTCGGCCAATTTTGGAAACTAAACTAAAAAGAAAAAGATAAATAAGTGTCCAAAGAAACTAAATAAATTGTTAATTTGATAACATACTTTCCAGAGAAGATAGGCCTAAGCAGAATGAGGTCCCCAGCACAGGTTCCCAGAACAGAAAATCAAAATACACAACAAAAATATATGTCACATAAAAGCCTCATATATAAATCTAATTTATGGAGGCACGGACTCAGAATGACTGTTCATTGCTTCGAATATGCTTGCCTCTGTGAGCGCGAACAAATTCTCATATCTTATTGAAATGGCCATGTATCAATCGTAATGACATATTGTGAGGTCCCTCAACTCAGATCAAGCTTGAAAATACAGACTAGAGCTTCAAAGACACTTTCAATGTTAAATTATATATATATTATGCATCATTAGAAACAGAATTGTTTACTGACCAACTCAAAGCAATCATGCCTCAATGGCCCCATTCCACTCGTATTTATTGAAAATATCAGTTTCAGAAATCAGAAGTGATTTTCCAAATTCCAAACATGGCCATTTTGTGCGAGTCACCCTGTAGTACTATTTATAGTTCATATGCAACACAATAAAAAGTTAAAATAAAAGGGTCAATGATACTGCAGCTCAACTTGGATGGGGGATAATTTAATTTGCTACAGTCAATAGAGCGATAAGAAATGAGGAAAGTATAAATATCTAAGTAATACCACATGTAATCATGAAGAGAAATATGAAAATGATATACTAGTTTATATATAGTAAAATCCAAGATGGCTGCTGACAGCCATATTTTTCAACAAAAATCCAAAAACATTTGATGGCTCCCATCTCGAGGTCAACCAAAAGATCCATATAAAGTTTGGTTGATGTTCGGGTAAGGGATGTGGCCTGTAGGGTGTGTCAAAGGATTTTGTCATGCAAAGAAGTAATAATTGCGGCAAAAAAATAAATATTATGGCTGTTTCTCTAAAAAACATCAAAACTATATGAACTAAATAGATAGAAATAAAATATCAAACAAAATAGTGTCTTACAGGTGACAATTCTTGTTCCAAACATGTTATTTGATATATAGCTGAGAAGTACAGTAATGCCCTAAATAATCAACTCCTTAACCACAGCAGTATTTATGAGTAATTTTTCAGGATTTAGTTGGAAATATGGCTTGTTGCCATTCATCGGAAAGATCTCACTGAGAGCTATCCGATGAATGGCAACAAGACATATTTCCGATTAAATCCTGAAAAATTACCCATAATTCTTCTGTGGTTAAGGAGTCGATTATTTAGGGCATTATTGTAGAAAGACTTCATTAAAATTAATCTGGAGCCCTGAATAAACGGGGATACTTTGCTGAATTATTCATTATATTTTGAGGATATTACTTGGTTGGTGTTATATTTGGCCCGATATCAGCCTGAGGTAACCTCATATCACAGCATGAGACAGAAGGTCGAAGGCTGATAAGAGGTTACCGAGAGCTTATATGAGGCCTGTAATATCAAACCAACCAATAATACCCTAGTTATTAATTAGATCACCTCTTAGTAACTGACAACTCTTTCATATGAGTGATGTCACTAAAATCAGTATCAACACATTATTTAGAAATCTCTTCCAGAGCGCACCAGTCATACTTCCTTTCTAACCGAGTCATCAAGGGATGTAAACCCCATATAGAGTTTGCTTATTTAGCAGTGAAGTATAAAATGATATTACTCGGAATGGTGATGTCGTAAAGTGATAATTCTCAGTTTATGGGCAAATTGAAGTGATGTTCTCATAGTTGGATAACAGGCCGTTGTGGACAAAAATGCCATATCTATTTAACCCTTTCAGTGCCAATTCCGATTTTTGTATCAACCCATATTTCCTTGATCATTTTTCAAATTTATTGATTATAATAATGTGATACAGACCCTCTCAAAATAAGTGTCCCTTTTAACGCGGTCCTCAACGTGGTCGTAACGCGGTCGTAACGTCAACGCAACGCGGTCGTTGCGTTGATAACGCGTTGGTGATACGTTACGACCATGTTGAAAATCAACGGACCGCGTTGAAGTTTAACGCAGACTGCGTTGAAGTTTAACGCAGACTGCGTTTAAGTTAAACGCCTACTTGCGTTAAGGATCAATGCACACACATTGAAGATTACAATTACTGCGCCGAAAAGTAAACAGACGATGAGTCGCGTTATTTGGTTTTATACTATTCAATTTTTGTTTTATTTACGCTCACCTATGACTAATTTAGTGTAATTTCACCACTGTCCGAAAACCGAACATCACATATCTACGCATTCGTTCCAAATAAGGCAATTTATTTGCAGCTTTTGACTCGACTTTTTTTGGTGATATATACAGCTACAATGTGCATGTATCAGTGCATAGCACGAGGCGTCGTGTGGTTGTGTTTCCCAATGTATGGAGTAAAACACTACGCACGAATATATTGCCATAAATGTCCGCTACAGAACTGCTGGAGAGTGCATATAGGTACATGTCGTTGAAAACGGAACGAAGAATACATCTAATAGGCTTATTAGCAGTAAATAAACCACAACTAACTAACATTCTGGTTTTGTAGTTGACGAAACCAGAATAACTTCGTCAACTATAATAGATTTTAAATGCGCAGTATAAGCATGATGTCTGTCGTTTCTCTGCAGCAGTATGTCAGTCTCCGTTCAGGATGTGAATCTGACCAATTTCAAATATGGGTGGAGTTACAGAAAAATTATCTGGTGGTGGTGTGTGTGTGTTTTTTTTTTAGCGGGACATTGAATTACCGTATATATTTTGTCCGGTATCGGCGTTTGAAATCAAATGGGTAAGCCATTATGTGTAGACTTGTGTTTTATTTGAATTATTTCTATTTTACGATGTACTTGTCATCAGAAATGATAACGAATTTCGGAGAATACTGTAAATAAATGTGCTAAAGATAAAATGCACAGGGGTCTGGGAACTTTTTATTTTATTATATTAATTTTTAAATTAATATAATAAAATGATAAAAAAAAAATCGTCCCGGATCCCTGTGTGTAAAAGATATCATTGCACGTTTATCTTTATGTGGTTATTATGCACAATGTGTGCCGTTTAATTCCTACCGACTTGCAAAAATTCCAATTATCGCTTCTAATAAAGAGCGTCCATACTTCCACCGAAACATGGTAGGTAATAAAGAGCGTTTAAATTATGATAGTTTGTACTAGTTTTCAATGTAAAACCATAAACGTATGTAAATATAGATCGATGGTAAAACGGTGGACACTTTTGTGTGTTTTCGCGATGTCTGTGACATAATAATTGATCGTGACTATTTTTAAGTTTTCTTTTAACCCGGAATGCTAGAAAAATACAATTTTGTCTAATTTGGTATCGACTGCGTGGGACAATGCTTGGATCTTTAAATGTATGTTTTGTTTTTAAATATTTGATGAAGACAAATAAATATTTGAATTGCAGTGATTTAATTCTGGTAAGAAAACCAGAATTTAACTGAATTATTAAACTTATATATACTACGGTAAAAATATAATTTTTAAAAGTAAAATTACTTTTTCCTGCAGGACCATGGGGCTCAAACTGGGTTCATCCCGAGGTAAAGACTGGTACAGTTGTGCAAAGTTTGTGTAACTCAGTTGACACATATCCTGTGATGAAGTTTTGTACAAGAGATCGACCCATGTCGTTTCCATACGCAAAGCGAGTTCCTTAGGAACGACAGAATCCTCAACCGTTTTCTTCTTTCTTTTCTTTTTCTTCTTTTTACAGTGGGAACCACCATCGGCCCGTGATTCTTGCCCATCGTCGTCAAAGCCATCAGACGCCATGAGAAGTATAGGAAGCATGTCAGTATCGACGCCAGCAACAGAACACCTTGCATCAGGTTGAGATAAGGTACTATAGGGAAGCCCACTCGGGGAATGGCTCGAACGAGGAATAAATGCTCTCGCAGTTGAAGTTAAAGTGCTTTGGCCCACCCCAATGCCAGAAGGTCAGCAAAAAGATAAAATTAGAAGGATCCATTTGACCAGAGAAAACCCCCCCAACTGAATCTCCCGAATGCAGGTGGTCCAGACAAGCTGGCATAAACGTCGATGACATACCACTAGGATCCCATGACGGCAGAGGAGCAGGCCTGGACGTATCACGTGGGATGACGTTTCCAGGGAGACCGACCCTCGTAATGGGGTGGGCCACAGCGCCGTGGGGAAGCGTCAGAAGGCCTTTTGGCTGGACCGCATTGAGCGGCACCGGACATCGAGACTTCCCCACCCAGAACAGCCTCCAAAGGTGAGTGTGCGGGTGTTCTGGAGGATTGGTTGCCCGAATCTCCGAGAACTGCACGCTGCCACCCAAAGTCTGCTGATGCATGACCAGGGGGGGCCGAACTGGTCCTGCCCGAGGTAAGACTGGTACGTTTGCTCAAATTGTTTAACCATGGACCAACGGGTCCTCATCCAACAATGACAATACCGCATATTGCCGCGTTTATTTCTTGAGCAACCCGCACGGTGTGTGGCCACAAAGTCGAATCTCGTCAACTATAAGCAAGACAAGACATTCTGTTAGTTATTAGCAAGCTTAATACACAAAACATTTTGTTAGTTAATGCAAAATAATGTTAATAAGGTAAATTACGTTCATTATGTGGCCACGTGGTCTTACCTGCTAGAAATTAAACTGCAGGTAAGATACTGTCACTTCTCGGCGAAGAGGACGATGAGAACCGATTTCTCCTGTGCAAGAACAGTTTTCGCGGTGCCCTTGCTTACGGTGAGGAGAATGTTTTATACGCGTACGGAAAGTCCTCCGAAGGTAGAGCAGGCCTGGACATATCCCGAGGGAGAATGATTCCAGGGGGACAAGACCCACTCTCGTAATGGAGTGGGCCATGGACCGTGGGGAAGAGTCAGAAGTCTCAGTCCTTCCCAGATGACAGGAGCAATTGTACTCGCACCCGTATGCACTTGTAATTCTCTAATTCACGAGCATTAAACTTTGCCCTCTTCCCTCTTGACAAAATGTGCATGGTTACAGTAACCGTTGATTCAATATTAAACTATTGGAGGTATATTTAAAAACTGGTCCCATCGCAGTTAAAGTATGGGAATGTGAAAGTGCAACTAAACATGCATGTATCGAGGTCTATCCCACAAAGACATTTAATTTGAGAGAAACACAACGAACGATTATATTACGGATGCAATTACATCCATCTTCTGAATTGTGAGAGAAAATGAGAGCTTGAGCTGCATTTTTATCTGGGAAGAACTGAAGGCTGGTTGGCTGGTGCGCTGTCAGCGGCACATGACGAGTCTTCCCCACCCTAAGGCTCAGGTGCTGAGGTGTGCGCCCATGAATATTGGTTTTCCGAATCAACGATAGTAGCACCCCGCCAGTCGCTGGTACTGGGCAGTGGTCATACACGATATAGAGGCTTCTTGCGGAACGGCGCTGTATATGTGTGATGATACAAAAGCTGTCATTTGTGTTAGTCATTTAGGTATTATATTCACCAGATAATCATATGGATATTTAGTAATAGAAGGAGAAGAGATGTTTTGGACTCTTCTGAAATTGGCACTGGCAGGTCTGCGGAATGCAAAATATGCGCAAGCCGTAACATACTAGTATATGTCGGCTGTCTGGTTGTCCTTAGGTACCCATAAGTTACACAAACAGTTATAATCAGTATCGCGAGAGCCTCACACAACCTTGGCGCAACCTAGATGTCGCAACCGTCATGTGAACCGAACCGTCGTGTGCCTCCAATACGCAGGTCTGCCGTGGTCATGCGCAATATAAATCTAAATGCTGTTCATGTAAACGCACTTAATTTGTGTGACAATACAAATGCTGTCCTTTTTTGTTATTTGCCCGATAATCAATTGGATATGAGGCAATAGAAAGAAAAGAGCCATGTGTTGGTCTCTGTTGAAAATAATAGTGGCAGCGGCCCTGCGCAATATAAATGCATGTTATGTAACTGTACTTTATACGAGAGTGAAGGCTATTTCACATTTGATCTTTTCGATATGTGGAAATAGAAGGTTGAGAGCCAAGTGATGGGCTCAGTGGGAAAGGCTATTGGCAATGCATCTGGAGCACATGACAATATATATGCATAGTAGTTCGCCGTTACTATTCACGGATTGAAAGTATGTCGGTATCGGTGAAAAAATTGTCGCTATATTGACATAGTCAGTTCTTATGTCATTGAGCATTTAAGGCACTGATACCATTGGTATGGAACTATTACGGCTGGCCATACATGTGTCATGCTCACCATTTGACCGGTTTTGTGGCGATGATTAATGGACCAATAAATGTTGAATGTATCGATAAACACTAATGTCTGAGGATAACAGTTCAAGCCAGGTCACATCGGATAAGGCGACTTGCCACAAGTAGGCCAGTAGGCTCGCAACAAGGATCTCATCCAAAATGTCACCAAAGAGTTCTGACCACGGACGGAATTAACATTGTATAGGTAAGCAAACTATAGCTGAAGGTTCAGGCTACTGCGCTTGCATGGCTGTGCAGTCTTGGAACAGGGGAACCCATTCAGCAAAATACAGTAAGTAATTGCAAAGAAACGGACACAATTGTCGCCGAGAGAAAGTCAGATTATGAATTGATGGAGATCGCCATTCGATAATGTAACCTAGAAACGAAAATCCTTGTTGTCAAATCGTGTGTCTGATAATCCTATTCCCCAATCAAACCAGTTGCACGAGTCGTAGCAACCGGACACTGTCAACTCATACTATACATGTACGTAAAGAAAGAGACTATTATAGTCTTACAGCATTATTTGACACAGGTCATATAATACTAGATGTATAAGGAACAGAATTGCCTTGTTTCTAACTATTATTCCATTGATACAATGATGGAAAGTGAATGGAATCGCAAGAGCAGAGTCAGGATTGTCAATAAATATTGTGAAGTCACTAACATCCGCGCCAAAGATTCCAAGTATCCAAATACAAGCCCTCATGTTGAAGACATTCGGGCTAGCTAAGATTTGCAAATATTAATCGCTTAAAGGGGTACTGTACGCCATTTTCAATAAATTCCCGGTGATAACAACGATCTATTATCGATACTATATAGAAATAAAAGTAATTTGAGTCGAAGATGTATTCTGTAAACGCTCAGGTTAATAGGCTATCTTAAAATTTAATAATTTAAAAGTTAATAATTTAATATAAATTGATTTTATGGCTCCAGCCATAAAATGGCGTCTCTTAAAATTCGAATTTCCGTGTACAAAACGTAATCAAATTATAATTGAGGGATACCGGATTAGGAAAACGATTGCACACACGATCGTTTGAAACTTTATGCTTATACGG
Source organism: Siphonodentalium dalli (assembly GCA_032622095.1). Taxonomy (NCBI): domain Eukaryota; kingdom Metazoa; phylum Mollusca; class Scaphopoda; order Gadilida; family Siphonodentaliidae; genus Siphonodentalium; species Siphonodentalium dalli. The sequence continues at coordinate 171,487,272 of CP136064.1, read as the reverse complement.
GGAGAAAACCCAAGCCATTCATTGACTAGTGACGGTACACTAACTTAAATGAGTATATGGGACTACTAACCATATAATATAATGTTTATTTGATTCATTTGGTTGAAAACTTTACAAAAATTACTCGACAACGACAATTTGTATTTTTGCATTCCGGTAAATTTGCCATCCGTAACAATACTTCGTACTCAACAAACTTTCAAAAAATTGAAAAGTTGTTACATTATTCTCCGACTCGGGGATTATAGAAACCAACAACAACATCTTGGGTACAGTACCCCTTTAAGCACAATTAATGATAATGACATAATGTATATGTACAATGATGTTCTTCGATAATCATTTCCCAAACGTCGATGAAGTTCCAGTTGCTCAACGTCAACTTACAAAATACAATTAGTTGAGGCAAAAGAAATTACATCAGGTAACAAGTTCTATCTTTGTTATTTATTCATGTAAATTAGTGCCAAAGGAGATATTTCTATCCTGGACAACGTTCTGCGCACTAACATAGCTGTTGCATATATGATATGGCAGTATACATAACCTGAACGGGGCGAAGATACAACGTCAGGAAATAGAATGTGTAGCGCGAAATTAGGCTACTCCGCATACCGCACCACGTGGATTCCGAAATTCGACAAGTCATGCCACCGTATATGTTGCACAATAATGCAATATAGGTTGGCCATAATTAAACGATGTGCGTCTGAGTCAAAATGGCAATCAATGGCGAATATGCCAATGTGATTCCAACGGTATTTTGTCAAATTCAATCACAAATTCGTAGACGAAATGTGTCGATAAAAAACAAGGAATTCGTGCATACAATGAAACGAAGAGTTTCTGCGAGTTTGTAAATTTTTTATTAAAAGACTGGGTAAGCAACGGATAAATTGCAAGTTGTTATCAACAATAAATATTGAGTTGATAACGCGCAATACAGAATAATACTTCCTTAAAATTAACCACGTCCGATAGCTGGAGGAGGAATTCAAAACTGACTAGATGGATTGTTAGAACGCGAGATTCACACGAGATTCACGCGAGAGTTACACGAGACGCATTCATGCGTAGCTAATCCCGATTGACCGGAGTAAGCAATAAACGGACAATAAATTTTAACCCTCCTGATAACACAAGGCCGAGGATAATAATCCATATAGTTCAGTTGAGGGCTTCTCCTTGGCGGAAAAAGAAAGTTAATATTTATCATATGCTTGTCTATAGAATAGCGGACAATTACTGAAACGTACACGTAGATCTTGTATACTGTACATGTATCTCTTCGAAGCTACATTGAATACGATTTTGTTATTTCATCATCATGGAAGTAACACGACTTCATCGAGTGGTCATTGCGATGCAAGCTGTCCACTAGCCAATCAAAACCGACAAAGTTATGACAGCACGTGTTCAATCGAGAATTCTGTTTGAGTCACAGGGTATCAATTTCAACTTTACCGAAGACACGCCCCCCTATTGTATTTGAGTTCATTGACACCGTTGTCAATCATTTGCGGCAGGCTTTTGATCCGCGGTCTGTCGGTTAAGATGACAAATCATTGGTTACCAAATCAGAGCGCTGCTTGTTTTACAGGTATTGCACAACACATGGATAATTAATATTTTAAATTATTTGAATCACTGTACAATTATATGCATGTGTCGATTACCCACGTGCGTGTACATGTACATGTGTGTTTTAGCGTACCCTCACGAAGATTTCAAATGACATCGGACCCTTGGCGTACAGGTTATCGACCTTTATTAGGAGGTGACGCTGAATATTAAATATTCAAAGAATACACGTACATGTACATTGCGACGTGAACTCAAAGTTTTTTGTTTGTTAGAAATTTCAATTGTATCTCTATTAATTCGTGCAGCGCGATCAATGTGATCTGCATTTATTATTAATTTTTTTCCGGAAATATTATAAATGTAAATGTAAAACATTATCACCAATATATCATGCATTACCCAAGCCAAAAACATTGTATTATATTGGCAATGTTCCATTGTGAACCACTGAAATGTCACCGTCTCGATTGCCAGTGATTACAACCTTTCCTTCCATTTACTATCAGAAAATTGTATAAAACTAAAATTGGTGGCCGTCGTTCATTTTCTCTCTTCAATTGAAAATCTTTTAATAAAATGAGCTAATGTCTCAAAGTTAGAATTCACTGTGGTGAATATTCTTGTTTACAATGTTATTCAATAATTATTATTACAGTTGATAAGCTATTCTCTCGACTTCGTTTGTTGCATTGACGGTCATGCCGACCGCATTATGTTGCGTTGATGGTTACCTCGACCGCGTTGAGAAAAAATCACGACCGCGTTGAAGTAACGTTACGACCGCATTGGAGTTTTTATCATCAACGTGGGCGTAACGTTACTCCAACGCGGTCGTAACGCGGTCGGGAGGGACACTTCTTTTGAGAAGGGCTGTAAATTGGTGAAAAGAGCTCTAAGAGCTCTTTCCATCAATGTATCACATTATTATAATCAATAAATTTGAAAAATGATCAAGGAAATATGGGTTGATACAAAAATCGGACTTGGCACTGAAACGGTTAATGAAAGTGTCAATGACACTGTAGCTCAACTTAGGTAGGGGAATAATTTAATGGTCGACAGTAAATGGAGGAATAGGAAAAGTGCTAATTGAAATGTCTAAGTAAGACTAGATGTACATGTCAATATCAACATTCATAACAGGTTTCATAATGATCGGATCAGGGATGTGGTGATTATGGTGTGCCAAAGGATTTATTGATGCAAAGAGTAAATTCTAAAATGGCCACCGACAGCCATGTTTTTTTTCCGAATTACCCCAAAATGACTTGTTCCCATCTACAGCCTTTACAAATCTCATAATGATCTGATCAAAGGTATGACCTGTAGCCTGTGCCAATGGATTTAGTCATGCAAAGAGTAAAATCCAAGATGGCTGCTGGCGGCCATGTTTTTCGGCTGAACGACCCCAAAATGACTCGTTTCCCATCTACATGTCATTGTTAACATACATGACAAATTTCATGAAGTTCCGACCAAAGCTACGACCTGTAGCCCGCACCAAAGGATTTATTCATGCAAAGAGTAAAATCCAATATGGCTGCTGGCGGACATGTTTTTTAGCCAAACGACCCCAAAATGACTCGTTCCCATCTACATGTTAATATTAACATCCATGATAAATATCATGATCAGACAAACAGTACGACCTGTAGCCCGTGCCAATGGATTGAATTTTGAAATCCAAGATGGCTGCCAGTGGCCATGTTTTTTGGCCGTATGACCCCAAAATGACTCGTTCCCATATACATGTCAATATCAATATTCATGACAAATTTCATAAAGGTCAGACCAAAGGTACGACCTGTAACCTGCGCCAAAGGATTTAGTCATGCAAAGAGTAAAATCCAAGATGGCTGCTGGCGGCCATGTTTTTTGGCCGATCGACCCCAAAATCACTCATTCCCATCTACATGTCATTGTTAACATCCATGACAAATTTCATGAAGTTCTGACCAAAGCTACAACCTGTAGCCCGCGCCAAAGAATTTAGTCATGCAAAGAGTAAAATCCAAGATGGCTGCTGGCGGCCATGTTTTTTGGCTGAACGACCCCAAAATCACTCGTTTCCCATCTACATGTCAATATTAACATCCATGACAAATTTCATGATGATCAGACGAACAGCACGACCTGTAGCCCGCGCCAATGGATTGAATTTTGAAATCCAAAATGGCCACCAGCGGCCATGTTTTTTGGCCGAATGACCCCAAAATGACTCGTTCCCATCTACATGTCAATGTCAACATTCATGACAAAATTCATAAAGATCAGACCATAGGTACGACCTGTAGCCCGCGCCAAAGGATTTAGTCATGCAAAGAGTAAAATCCATGATGGCTGCTGGCGGCCATGTTTTTTGGCCGAACAACCCCAAAATCACTCGTTCCCATCTACATGTCATTGTTAACAACCATGACAAATTTCATGAAGTTCTGACCAAAGCTACAACCTGTAGCCCGCGCCCAAGAATTTAGTCATGCAAAGAGTAAAATCCAAGATGGCTGCTGGCGGCCATGTTTTTTGGCTGAACGACCCCAAAATCACTCGTTTCCCATCTACATGTCAATATTAACATCCATGACAAATTTCATGATGATCAGACGAACAGCACGACCTGTAGCCCGCGCCAATGGATTGAATTTTGAAATCCAAAATGGCCACCAGCGGCCATGTTTTTTGGCCGAATGACCCCAAAATCACTCGTTCCCATCTACATGTCAATGTCAACATTCATGACAAAATTCATAAAGATCAGACCATAGGTACGACCTGTAGCCCGCGCCAAAGGATTTAGTCATGCAAAGAGTAAAATCCATGATGGCTGCTGGCGGCCATGTTTTTTGGCCGAACAACCCCAAAATCACTCGTTCCCATCTACATGTCATTGTTAACATCCATGACAAATTTCATGAAGTTCTGATCAAAACTACGACCTGTAGCCTGCGCCAAAGGATTTAGTCATGCAAAGAGTAAAATCCAAGATGGCTGCCAGCGGCCATGTTTTTTGGCCGTATGACCCCAAAATGACTCGTTCCCATATACATGTCAATATCAATATTCATGACAAATTTAATAAAGGTCAGACCAAAGGTACGACCTGTAGCCCGCGCCAAAGGATTTAGTCATGCAAAGAGTAAAATCCATGATGGCTGCCAGCGGCCATGTTTTTTGGCCGAACGACCCCAAAATCACTCGTTCCCATCTACATGTCAATATTAACATCCATGACAAATTTCATGATGATCAGACGAACAGCACAACCTGTAGCCCGCGCCAATGGATTGAATTTTGAAATCCAAAATGGCCACCAGCGGCCATGTTTTTTGGCCGAATGACCCCAAAATCACTCGTTCCCATCTACATGTCAATGTCAACATTCATGACAAAATTCATAAAGATCAGACCATAGGTACGACCTGTAGCCCGCGCCAAAGGATTTAGTCATGCAAAGAGTAAAATCCATGATGGCTGCTGGCGGCCATGTTTTTTGGCCGAACAACCCCAAAATCACTCGTTCCCATCGACATGTCATTGTTAACATCCATGACAAATTTCATGAAGTTCTGATCAAAACTACGACCTGTAGCCTGCGGCAAAGGATTTAGTCATGCAAAGAGTAAAATCCAAGATGGCTGCCAGCGGCCATGTTTTTTGGCCGTATGACCCCAAAATGACTCGTTCCCATATACATGTCAATATCAATATTCATGACAAATTTAATAAAGGTCAGACCAAAGGTACGACCTGTAGCCCGCGCCAAAGGATTTAGTCATGCAAAGAGTAAAATCCATGATGGCTGCCAGCGGCCATGTTTTTTGGCCGAACGACCCCAAAATCACTCGTTCCCATCTACATGTTAATATTAACATCCATGACAAATTTCATAATGATCAGACGAACAGTACGACCTGTAGCCCGCGCCAATGGATTGAATTTTGAAATCCAAAATGGCCACCAGTGGCCATGTTTTTTGGCCGAATGACCCCAAAATGACTCGTTCCCATCTACATGCCAATGTCAACATTCATGACAAATTTCATAAAGATCAGACCAAAGGTACGACCTGTAGCCCGCGCCAAAGGATTTAGTCATGCAAAGAGTAATATCCAAGATGGCTGCTGGCGGCCATGTTTTTTGGCCGAACAACCCCAAAATCACTCGTTCCCATCTACATGTCATTGTTAACATCCATGACAAATTTCATGAAGTTCCAATCAAAACTACGACCTGTAGCCCACGCCAAATGATTTAGTCATGCAAAGAGTAAAATCCAAGATGGCTGCTGACGGCCATGTTTTTTGGCCGAACGACCCCAAAATGACTCGTTCCCATCTACATGTCAATATTAACATCCATGACAAATTTCATGATGATCAAAAGAACAGTACGACCTGTAGCCCGCGCCAATGGATTGAATTTTGAAATCCAAGATGGCCACCAGCGGCCTTGTTTTTTGGCCGAATGACCCCAAAATGACTCGTTCCCATCTACATGTCAATGTCAACATTCATGCAAAATTTCATAAAGATCAGACCAAAGGTACGACCTGTAGCCCGCGCCAAAGGAAATTGTTGACGGACACACGGACACACGGACGACGGACGCCAAGCCATGGCAATAGCTCAAACTTACAAAAGTAAGTTGAGCTAATAATGAGAGAAATTATCACTTACTCGGCAAGCTGATCCACCTCACTAGATATTGTGAGATCATGACCCAACAGATAGAGGGTCGCAATGAGATCACTCCACTGGACAAGCTCTCCTAGTGGACCACCTGGAATAAAGTATCATGAGGGGTATAACTAAAAATAGCAAGAATAGCCAAGAATGGCACAATACACTTGTTGCCTTGTTTAACCCTTTCAGGATGGGAGCTGTGCTGGTGCAGCATTAAAGATCCTGTGCCACACTGCCAGTGCATTCTCTTATACATGCAAGTCTTGCATATTTAAGAGAATGCACTGGCTTACAAGGTCAAGGTAAATATTGTTTGGCCAATGTATTCTCTTATAATATATGCGAGGCGCCCTATGGGCAACTCACATATATAAGAGAATGCATTGGCACAGGGTTTTCGCAAAATGTCATGAAGTGCCAAATGCTAAAATTGCATTTCAAAAATATAACATAACTGTAGTTATGATCAATCCAAAATAAAATAAATTAAATTTTGTAGCCAATAAAGGACCACAACTCAGCAAAAATCAATAAAGAAATTCCTGATTACAACATGTTGTGGATCGTGCAAATTCAGTGACATAACAATACAAAGTTTGGTAACCTCATATCAGAAAGAGTTACTGGCGTTATCATCCAGAAGTCAAGAAAACACAAATTTCTAAGTCAGAAAAGTTCCGTAACTGATAAACATGGCTGCCCGGAAGCCGAAATCGTACATGCATGTTGATGTAAACCAGCATAGCAAATTTAATTACATGCAATTCATACAAATTACAGTTATAACAAAGAAAAGAAAAATGATCCAAATTCCAACAAAGGGCCATAACTTTGGTAGAGCCAGAACCAGAAGTCAAAGTTTTATCGATCATTTTTTGTTGTGTACCTACAAGTTTACCAAATTTCACTGAATTCAAGGAAACAGAACTAAATTGAATAAAGACAAAGCTATGTCCACCGGGCAGACATACAGACAAGCTGACACCGGTATACCCACCCCACCAATTTGTTGCTGAGGTATAACAGTAAGAAGCAATGTGATACACACCTTTGAATTGAGTTTCAGCAAACTGCCACCCTGATTGCTTCGTTAGAAGACCAAGATGCACCATAACCTACAAGCAAAAACATTTTTCAGAATGGTAAAATATCTCATTCACAATTGGAAACATGAATAACTGGTACATACACTCTTGTTTCAAAAGTAGATTCCATGTACTAAGTGATTAATATAATGAAAGGTTGTTGAATAAAAAAGAAAATATATGATGTTAATCAACTAAAAAGTCCCTAATTAGTGTCAAGAGATTAGATACGCCCCTGTACCGGACGGCCAACTGTGGTGATGACTGTGGCTGAGTGAACAACTGACAATGTACGTGACATGCAATGAACTGTGAATATGTACACTAGTGTTATTGATGTCAGTTTGTGATTATGAAGTTAACCCTTTGGAGAGTATCTGTAACGTCATATACATGACGTCATGAGTAAATTTAACGTCAATGTCATAGCAATAATTATTAACAAGTTCGTTAAAAAAAGGCCCAATAATTTGTTTTAATTTATGTGCATTTTTTGTTAATGTGTGTTATCATACCCGGTAATCAATTGCACTTATACATTTGGAACATTATATTAATCAAAATAACTCCTATAGAAATCATTTATAAATCAGATGATTTGTTGAAGTTATGTCTACGTAAAATAACACTTCCTGAAACGACATATATGTCGTTCTACTCCTCAACCGATAGACGACATATATGTCGTTCTACTCGCCAAAGGGTTAAGAGTAAAGGTGTGTTATATACAGCACTTCAATCTTCGACATTTATTCATACTTCCCAGCATTTGGTCCCTTGAACTGGATACCTGGAATCAGCTCAACATGACTTTGACAAAGGAACCCAGAGAAAGGCATGGAAAAAATGTTCGATGATACGGTACCTAGAGTTAGTTAATAAGACCGACACTCTTATGGTCTTTTGATCGCTTGAGCTCTCTTAGGAACTCGTAACTGTCTAAGAGATTATCAGAATAGTTCAGAGTAAAGGTGTGTTTTATGCAGTATTTCGCTTCTTTGACTCCTTATTCGTACTTCCCAACATGTAGAAAATAATATATCTTACTGAAACTTTTACATGACACTGATAAATTCAACTAATTTTCCATGAAAAATAATTGGTGAATTCGACTTGTGAAATTTTTTTTTTTATTACGGTATTTTAATCTGAACCATGAAAAGGGGGACCCAAGGCACTTGCAGTGGGTAAATGGGCAAAAAATATAAAAGTCTGTAAAAACATCACCACTAAGAAGAACATGCAGAAATAGATAAACTGTGTTCTTATATTCATTATTGACAGTTTGCCAATAACAAAATTTTCCATGTTGAAACCAATGTAATATAAACAAAACTGTTACAGTGATTTGTCAACAAACATTGCTAATCAAGTAGTAAGTTAAAATATTTAGTCTCAATATAATTTTTAAGAATATTTATCAATTCCTTGACCTCTCCCAATGTTTACAGTCAAGGTTTGTTTAATGGTATCTTATTGGACTAATTGGACTTTTTTTTTGGTAGACAATTATATTTACAATATATACATGTAAGATATACATGTAAGATATACATATATACATGTAAGATAAACATATATACATGTAAGATATACATATATATGAAAGCACACCTTCGTATTCACAACACTGGGGTGACACTGTGGTCAAACAGTTTGAGTTAGTTATTCATTTAAAATACATGCAACCAAGAGTTGATTCTTTCTGAAGTCAGCGTTCTATTGTATATGCGTTTGTGGTATTACTTGTTTTTAGTTCAGTTCCATGCTGTCCATAAATATCAGAATGATTATTTGTACCATACCATCACAACAAAATTATGACACCGTTTTGTTCTAATCGATGAATATTTTTGTTTGGTCTTTAATATATACACAATCATGTACTTCTGGGATAATTAAGAACTGATACTGTCATCAAAATATTATTGTCAGTATTTAATTCGCGAAACAGTATGCATGAATTCAAAGTGCGTGAGTTCAAAACTGAGTGAAAAACAGTACTGTGCGAATTTAGATACGAGTAACGTATTTCGCGTAAACCCACTTTGAAGGGTTTCAGTCCCTTTAAATCCATATTGAAGACATTTGATAAATACTCGCTGATGAATAGTCATCTTGGGGAATGTTTAGATAGTTGGATGATCCATTAAATTAAATAAATGATAGTGTACCTGTTCCTAATAAGTTTTATATAGTTACTGGTGTATAAAACAACAGATATGAATCAAAGACGCATGTACGGAAACGCCACTCTCAATTAATGATTTTATTTTGATTTTTTCTGGTAAAATACATTCAACCTTTCAGGAAAGTTTAACAGAAATTTTTTTTAAAACATCAGTTCAGGCGATCTCACGAAAGTGTTCGGAGCATAGCAAGAGGGAGACTGTATCTTGTTATCACCCTCTATCAACGCCAAAGTAATTTTATGCTTAGACTCGCAACAGGACGGTACAACATTAATGTGTTTTCTGGATATTGTCTACATCCTGCCCAGGTTGTCCTTTATTTCGTTAGAGGTTTGACTTATAGCAGTACCTATTTCTTTAGGACTCCGCTTGGTTTGTTGAACAGATTACCCATAAGACAGTGTATCGTTTCAAATGGAATCTCAGGCATGGGCACTGAGAGCCGTGTATTTAATTTATCTATTATATATTTTGGGAAATCTGTGTGTGTGTGTGTCTGTGTGTTCGCGATGGACTCGAAAACGGCCGAGCAGATTTCGACGAAACTTGGTATGTGGGGATACTTTCGGCCAGGGAGTGGCATGGGCCTATTAATTTGCCCATGCGACGTGACCTTGACATCGGGTCATTTCAAGGTCAAACGCCCGAGTATCATGGGATTTCGATGAAAATTAGTATCTAGGGATACTTTCGTATGGGGAGTGTCCTAAGCCTATTAATTTGCCCGTGCGACGTGACCTTGACATTGGGTCATTTCAAGGTCAAACACCCGAGTATCATGGGATTTCGATGAACATTAGTGTCTAGGTATACTTTCGTATGGGGAGTGTCCTAAGCCTATTCGTTTGCCCGTGCGACGGGTCAATTCAAGGTCAAATCGCGAATTTTTATGGGATTTCGACGAAATTTGATACATCAGGTTACTTTTGTCCACTGAGTGTTTTGGACGGGTCGAGTCGTGACCCTGACTTGACCTTGACCTTCAAAATTATCAATTCGAGGTCAAATCAGGTAAAACTGGATGGATTTCGACGGGTACTTTTGTCGGGTACTTTTGTCCGGGCAGTGTTTTGGACGAGTCAAATCGTGACCCCACCTGACCTTGACCTTCAAAATGGACAGTTCAAGGTCAAATCGCGCAATTCGCCGAAAAGCAGAGGGGAAACAGCCCGGATGAAGTCGGGTCCACCTGCTAGTATTAATATATATATATTTCAAATCAATAAATAAAATAATCTGTATAAGATTAGAAATGAATAAACATTTATTATATATTGGTAATATTGAGAAACAGAGGTGAGGGCTTTAAAAGGCCCGGCATGTATAGCTGAGGTTGAAGTTGGTGGTCAAACAACCAGCTGAAACCACAAATGTTGAGACCTGGAGACCTGGGTTGATAAAAAGTGAAAACATTGTCTCCAGAGATGAGGGAGGGTGGGTGGGAAAAGAACATGTGTGTCAAAATAAGGGAAGTCTAAAGGGTTTTATAAAATGTCAAGTTAAAAAATTTTGTTCACGAAAAATAAACCCGTCTTCCCTGTCCGAAATTCTCTACGCAAAAGATTGAGTTAGGATTGATTCATTTCGTCCTCAAGTTTGACCATTTCTATAACTCCATCTCTGATTGGCTGACCCACACTGAACTATATCTTCGTGTCTTCGATTGGCCCTCAGCGTACTGGCCTTAATCACTACAGCCTTGACCTTATCGCTAATGTTGTTTACCTCAAGACACGACACATTATGGTTTTTTGTCTTTGCATAAAGCCAGCTATGGTGCCTTGCCCCAAACTGTGTATTAAAATTGAAGAGATTTCACCCCAATGGTCATGTACATCAGAAATAAACTACTTTGTTATGTCTTCATGGACAATTAATTTACTCAATTAGGTTGTTGTAATTGTGGCCCGAAAGAGATACCTTACCTGTATTTAAATTCGCTTATACTATTTTTCGCTCAGTTTTTAATTCGACCACATTGAATTCAAGCACTTTGAATTCGCGCTCCTGGCTCTTCTTAGATCCTATAACCAGATATATGCACAGACGGACAAAAAATTAACATTTCCAGACAAACATGATGACTGCTGGTGGCCATGTTTATTAACAAAGTTTGGGAAAAAAATGACAGATCCCAAAGATCCATAGGAAGTTTTGTGACGATCAGATGAGGGATGTGGTCTGTAGGGTGTGCCGAAGAATTTAGTCATGTGAAGAGTAAAATAAATTTTTACACTAAGTCCCATTACTCAATAAGGGCCGTAACTCTGGAAAAAAATAATGGACAAATCCCGCTGTTTGTAAATACTCATTCCCCCCATGTGTTCATTAACATACAGAAGATCATTAAAATCTGATTGATGATGACCAAGATATAGAGCTTCTAAGTTCTTATGGGCAGCAGAACGGATGGACAGACTTTTGTCTTTGGAATGCTTTAACCACCCACCCTGTCATATGTGCCCAAAAAAACTTGTTGATCGCCCCTCCCCGGTTCATCAGGCATTTATCTCCCTGTACGAATCTCTGGCTCAGGGTCATATCCAGACTTATGGACAGACGAACGGAGCCCATTGCTATATCCCCCTGAAACTTCGTTTACGTGGGATAATAACATGCCATTATAAGGTACACATTTACAACAGAATGGGAGTTCATTCAGTAACCAAAGAGTTAACTCCAAGTTAACACACATACTTTCAACTTTGGTCTGTTGGAGAAATTCTTTTTATTTTGTAGGTTTTTGAGACCCTCGACCCATCTACTCCACATCCTGCTAATGCGCATTCTCATCCAGGCATAGCTGTGTCGAGAGTTTGGATCGGTGAGAAGTCTCATGAGACCATCAATCCTCATGTTAGTTGATGCCTGCAAAAAACAAAAAAAACATTCAAGACCTAACATACAGTAGTGCCCGAGATATATGATCCTTTAACCACAGCAGTATGGGATCTTTTTCATGATTTAGTCGGAAATATGGCTTTTCTTAGTGCCAAATCACTTTAGAGTTTGCCAAATTTGGAGGTTTTACTCCCTGGAAAACCCGACTAAGATAGTGATGGTGTTCCATCTGTCTGTCCATAACAACTTTTGAGCTCTATCTCATTCATCCTACAGTAATGTTTTAAATAATCGACTCCTTAATCACAGCAGAATTATGGGTAACTTTTCAGGATTTAGTCGGAAATATGGCTTGTTGCCATTCATCGGAAAGCTCTCACCGAGAGAGCTTTCTGATGAATGGCAGCAAGCCATATTTCCGACTAAATCCTGAAAAATATCCCATAATTCTACTGTAGATTAGGGGTCAATTATTTAGAACATTACTGTAGGCAACAGCAATTTAACCCTTTCTGTGATAAATGGATTGTCCCAATCAGCTATAAAATTATACCTTTGGAAGAGTCTATTATTCATCTGGAAGGTTGCTCAGGAAATAAATGCAGACGATAGATAACAGAAAGTGCAGATAGAATCCTATTCATTGGTGGAAAATGTTCAGATAATAAGGTCGTTTATTGAACTTATTATCTGAACAGTTCCTAATAAATAACTACTCATCAATGAGTATTCATTATATAGAAAGGGTTAATAGCTGGTTTACAAAAAGCATCCTTAACCTTTTACCCCATATCAAAGTTTGTTTTAACTTTTTGTTCATTAGTTTATGTTCTTGTTGACTAAAATATAAAACATGTCGTAAAGATAATAGTTGATGACGGAGTCTTTTCTTTTTGCTTTTTTCTTCTTTACCGTAATGTAAACTGTTTTATGAGAGGAAATACATTTGTTCATTTTGATATTTTGTATAAATTTTAAAATTCATGCACAGTGATTGTTGACTGTGATGGAAAAGAGAAATTTTTAATCGACAGGGTCATGTTTTGTCATGGTTAATTGGATGAGTGACTGGACATTCGGAACAAGAAGGTTGAGACCCAAATGGTCAAGAACTTTCAGTTCAGAAGGTCCAGTCACAAGGCCATTAACTGACTTAAACAGTTTTTAAATATATAGGAAGGAATTACTTTTATACTGATTAAAATTTCAGACAAATCTCAATAAATGAGACATATATCCCCATCTTTAAAGGGATTTACCTGGTTTGAAGATAGATAATTTGTCAAAATAGTTGTAGGGCATTGTAACAACAGATTGCTGGTAAAATGGCAAAAGAAAAGTTGATTTAGTCATTACAGATACTTTCTATATAGAGAATAGCCCAACAAATTTTAAAGATTAACATACATAGATATGTGACTGTGTGTCATGGAAATATGATAACCGGCCTTTCCACGCTTGCTTTGGACAAAAATCTTCTACCTGCAAAGAGATAAACACTTATATTTATTATTAAATCAATGTTTTTAAATAAGGCACGTATCAGAGGCACATTTTCACACATTTTCTCACCACATACAATACACACAATTTGTACCAGTAGCCTGGCTAGCACACCCTGAAATAAACTATTTTACATTACTTGTATTTATATTTGTGCAGTATTTGTTTTTAATTTTTTTTGCTCAGTTTTAAGGGGTTTCCATGCATAGCCTACAGTAATGCCCTATTAAGTAATCGACTCCTTAACCACAGCAGAATTATGGGTAACTTTTCAGGATTTAGTCGGAAATATGGCTTGTTGCCATTCATCGGAAAGCTCTCGGGGAGAGCTTTCCGATGAATGGCAACAAGCCATATTTCCGACTAAATCCTGAAAGTTACCCATAATTCTGCTGTCATTAAGGAGTCGATTACTTAGGGCATTACTGTATCTCCGGGTATGGAAAGTTTAGATGATCCTACATAGAAAACTACTTAATTGTCAAGCTAATACACCAACTGAAGGAATCTATGCTATCATAAGAACACATCATGCATATTATCTAACAATAACCAGAGGCCGATCACGATCGGCAGATGTTTAACCCATACCTTGGCGATAACGATTAGCTATTTTCATAAAATCCTTACACCAACCTTTTCAACAATTCACACCTTACTATTAAAGCTACTCGATCTGATTAAGCACCCCTCAGTTACTATTTATTTGGCTTCGGGGGTAAAAAATATTTTATTCAAATCGAGGAACCCATTCCTCAAAGCTCAGAGTAAGCAGATATCAATTTTTTAAATCTATTATCTTTAACCACCTGGAATATTTAGTGGCCATATGAAAGTCGATGAAGATGGATAACTCTAAAATCAAGTGGCTTTTTTGTGTCAGATATATGACAAAGCAGCAAAATTTCAATGTACAAAATGTTGATAAATAAAAGATTTTGGGAAATTTTATACTAAAGTGGACTGTGGTTAGCATTATTTTTGGGCAATTAATCGATTCTGATAACAGAAGCGGAAGTGGCATAAGACTTATTGGGCACCTTCCATATGAACATGGATATGGCATTTGATTCCAACCTATTAAGTCAGTTGAAAATAGATATATAGTCTTATAGAGCTCAGTCCATAGTCAGGCAGAAGAACCATACATAACAGTTGAAATTTAGTAAAATATGATTGATAATGATTGGATATAACATACTTTAAAGGTACTCAATCCGATAAAACTCCTATCAATTACTATTTCAATGACTTTGGGGGTCAAAAATATTTGATTTGAGTCGAGGAAGCCACCCATCAAAGCTCAGATTTTTTAGATATCGATTTTAGAAATCTATTATTTTTCTTTATCGGAATACTTTCTGGCCCAGATCAAAGTCAAAATTGCGTTATTATTACCACTTGATTTTAGAGTTATCCATCCTTGTCTGTTTGAATAGTGTTTTGGTGTACACATCTCGAGCATATTACGAAGTTGAAGGCAATTTTTAGTACTCATCTCGAGAAAATAACAAATTTCAAAATTCAATATCTAATAACTCTGAGCTTTGTTTGATGGGTTCCTCGACTCGAATCAAATATTTGTTACCCGCAAAGCCAAAGAAATAGTAATATAGGACCCTCTGATCGGATTGTTGTTGTTGGAATCTGTTGAGATGGGGACCCTCTGATCGGAATGAGTACCTTTAATGCATAATTATGAGATAACTAGAGGTGGGATATGAGATTGAAGATATTAGATTTATTACATTGGATAGCATACTGTATGTCTATGGAATGGGTGGGTTAATTTTGTTAATATTTTAAAGCAATTAAACCAAATGACCCTCTCTATACAGGTTAGGGGTGTGTTATCATAAACTATGACTTGAAATATAATATAATCAATGACAAATATTTGAGTTATTAAATGAGATAGCAAGGGGTTCATCTTAATCACACTAATGAACTGATCAAAATAGTCTATAAATGCATGTATATGGATTTAGAAGCCCACACAATAAGTCAGTCTCAAGAATACAAGCAACATTATTATTATCCTGCACCCCAAATGCAATAGAGGGAATTTCAAAATAAGACATTTCCTCTAATGTTTTTAGAAATCCTTACTGAACCTGGCTCAAAGTGAAAGATATAATTTAATATCTGCCTATCAGATATCATGTGTCTATGGAATGGGTTAATTTTAATCCCAAAATCCATGCAAGACCAGAGAGCTATGTTGGAGTTGATAAATCCTGAGAAGTCACTGTCCACACACAGATAGCTATTAAAGTGCAGCAGTGAATATCAGATTTCATTACCGGGTATCAATAATAGAGATTATCTCTAGTCTCTCTTACTGATACCAGAGTTGTAAGCTGCTGCAGTTATATATTGTAAGCAAATCTCAAATCTGTTCAATTCTTAGTTAAAAGGGGCCATAATTCTGGTATAAAAAACAGGATCTGACCCATATTCAAACTTGATCTGTATTTTGAGTTGATAAACTCGCATAACAAATTTGGTTCTTATCAGTTGAAAAATGGTTGATTTATCAAAATATGCAGAAATTCTATGTCAAAGGGCCATAACTGCATTAAAAAATATCGGATCAAACCCATATTCGAACTCGATCTGTATTTTGGTCCGAGAAACTTGCATACCAAATTTGATTCTGATCAGATAATTTTATTTTGAGTTATGGTAGCATGCATCATTGCATGAATTCTAAGTCGAAAAAGGGCCATAACTCCGTAAAAAAAGCTCGGATCGAACCCATATTCGAACTCGATCTGTATTTGGTGCTGAGAAATCATATACAAAATTTGGTTCTGATCAGATAGAAAATATTTCAGTTAACGCACCATGCGTAAAGTGTCTACAGACAGACAGACAGCCAGACAGACAGACAGACGGACGGACGGACTAACGACGAGTGGTCAATCCGGACAACGACACTATGTTTACCATACTATGGTATGGGTAAACATAAAAATGACAATAAGATGAATTTTTTCATATTTTTTTAAGGGAAATTTTGGGAGGAGCGTTCTCAGCAAGTAAACATATTGATTGGAAATGAATATCTGCCATTAAAAGTACACGAAAAGGCTTTAATGACAATTTAATTGAGAGCAACACTGCTTCAAGAATGTTAACATAATGTTAGTTGTGTGTTGAAAAATTATGAGCAGCCATTTGCACAGAATTGATATAAATATTTTGGCTGAGATGAGTTTTATGTCATATGTCCATAACCAAATCCCCAATTTGACCAGCGTTCTCTAATACTGTGGCCTATTTCCAGTTGATTGCTTCCTGCTTAAGTGGACAAGTCTGCATACCAACGTTGTATTCATTGGGCTGGTTCTTCATTGTAACAGTTCTTACAAATGGCTGCTCACAATTACAGTAATGCCCTAAATAATCGACTCCTTAACCACAGCAGAATTATGGGTAATTGTTCCGGATTTAATGGCTTGTTTCCGACTAAATCCTGAAAAATTACCCATAATTATGCTGTGGTTAAGGAGTCAATTATTTAGGGCATTACTGTACTAACATTCTGTTAACACTCTTGAAGTAGTGTTGCTCTCAATTAAAAAGTCATTCGATTCTTTCACTAACTCAGATAATGTACTTTTAATGGCAGTTATTCATTTCCAATAAATTTGTATACTTGCTGAACATGCTCCTCCCAAAATTTCCCTTAAATAATAAGGATAGTAATTTTGTTGGCATTTTGTTTGTTATATAACATGTTTTATGTGGTCTTCAGATAGCATAGATTCCTTCAGCTGGTATACTAGCTTAACAAATACAGTAATGCCCTAAATAATCGACTCCTTCACCACAGCAGAATTATGGGTAACTTTTCATGATTTAGTCAGAAATATGGCTTGTTGCCATTCATTGGAAAGCTCTCACTGAGAGCTTTCCGATGAATGGCAACAAGCCATATTTCCGACTAAATCCTGAAAAATTACCCATAATTCTGCTGTGGTGAAGGAGTCGATTATTTAGGGCATTACTGTAAGTAGTTTTCTGTATAGGTCCAGGCCCTTCCGACACATCATCAGGCTTAAAGATGAGAGGAATCAAGCTTACCTCACTCAGGAACCTAATGAAGGAGCACTCAGACCCGTCGACTCCATGCTCAGCATAGCAACTATGTGACGGCCACATTTTCCTCATCCACTGAAAATACAGGAGAAATACTTGATATTACACTCAATTCACTTGAAGTTGCCTTCTCAGATTAAAAACCTCTAAATTAGTATTTCTTTGGCTTCGGGGGGTGAACAATATTGTATTTGAGTAGAAAAACCCACCCTTCAAAGGTCAGAGCTATTAAATTTCGATATTTAAAATCTATATTAATTTCGATATTTAAAATCTATTCATTTTCTACACAAAAATTCCACCGAAATATATACGGATATGTGTGGAATCCACAATGAGAGTTTTGGGTTGGGAGGGGGGGGGGGGGGTCATGAAATGTTGCATTTATCAGTGGCTTGGAACTTATTCTTGGAATAATACTGTTTACATAGGTACATTTATTCCTGATTCATTAAACATGTTTGTTTACATTTGTGATGACACGTGCTGGGGTATTCCAGTTCAAACCAGGCATTTCAAAAATAAACATTTAATATCTCTGCACTATCGTGATTTAGGGATGATAAATCGGACAGGGCATCTTAAAAGTTAAAGCATAAATTATCAATTAAATATTCTGCAGCATTATAAAAATAATAAAATTTGTCCCCCCCCCCCTGACTTAACTTCACCACACTCATTTTCTTCCTTATTATTTCCCTCAACTTTTAAGCAATGTTAACATAAAATGAAAGTGTCAATGACACTGTAACTCAACTTGGAAATGGAATCATATATTACAGTCCATAGAGTGATAGCGAACTCGGGACAGTTTTATATGCTTAAGTAATGAAAAGAACCATCTGAAGTTTGATGACGATTGGATGTGGGATGTGGTCTGTAGGGCATGCCAAAGGATTTAGTCATGAAAAGAGTAAAATTGAAGATGGCAGCCAGCGGCCATGTTTTTCATCAAAAAATTTTCAAATTTCATAGCTGCCATCTAGAGGTGATCCTGAACATGCCAATAAATTTTCAAAACAATTTTCCAATATATGTGGGCTGCAGTGTGTGCTGATGGATTAAAATCCAAGATGGCTACTGGTGGCCATGTTTTTTCAACAAATTTAAGAAATAATTGATGGTTCCCATCTAGAGGTCACCCCGAAGATCCATATGAAATTTGATGATGATCAGATGAGGGATTCAGGGAAGTGGCCTGTAGGGCGTGCCGAAGGATTTAGTCATGGCAGCTGGCAGCCATGTTTTTCAACAATTTTATTGCTCTCATCTAGAGGTCATCCCCGAAGATATGAGGTTTGTTGATTATCGGATGAAGGATATGGTCTGTAGGATGTGCCATAGGATTTAGCCATGCAAAGAGTAAAATCCAAAATGGCTGTTGGCGGCCATGTTTCTCATAACAAAAATTTAAAATTTGATAGCTCCCATCTAGAGGTGATCCTAAACATACCTGTAAATTTTAAAAACAATTCTCCAATAAATGCGAGCTGCAGGGATTGCCGATGGATTCAAATTTGAAATCCAAGATGGCTACTGGCGGCCATGTTTTTCAACGAATGTCAGAAAAAGTTGATGGCTCCCATCTAGAGGTCACCCCGATCATCCATACGAAGTTTGGATATGATCGGATGAGAGATGTGACCTGTAGGAAATTGTTGACAGATGAACGCACGCCCAGACCGATGGATGGATGGATGGATGGACGCATAGATGACAGACGAGGAGTAATGACTTTAGCTCCACCAGATACTTCGTCTCAGGTGAGCTAAAAAGCATTGATTCTCGAGATAAAATCCACAAACACCCCACAGCACTCAATGTTAATCTACTCACCCCTCGGTGGTCCCTAAAATTCACTCAACCACGACCCTATGAAAAAATTATAAACTACCCGCAGGTCTTATATCATGCATGCGTCTAATGCCAAATAAATTGAAACAAGAGATGGACTGTAGTCTGGTGCATACCCAACATCCATACCAAATTTCATTGAGATCCCAGCACAACTGTTGAAGTTACGACATGAACAGACACTAGACGGACCAAAAAGCCAACATTTCCAGATAAACAAAGATGTATAACTCTAGAATGGAAAATCCGAACACAACGATGGAACCCTCTTTTTAATGTCCTCATAGTAGTGAATATCCATACCAAATTTCATTGAGATCCCAGCACAACTGTTGAAGTTACGACATGAACAGACACCAGACGGACCAAAAAGCCAACATTTCCAGATAAACAAAGATGTATAACTCTAGAATGGAAAATCCAAACAAAACGATGGAACCCTCTATTTAATGTACTCATAGTAGTGAACATCCATACCTAATTTCATTGAGATCCAAGCACTACTGTTCAAGTTATGACATGAACAGACATCGGACGGACGTACAGACATACAGACGGTATGACGGACGGACGGACAGGTGCAAAACAGTATACCCCCCTTTTTTTTAACAAGACAGTCAATGACTGTGGGTCGCTCACCAGACTGTAAGAACTGAGAAGACGGGGACTCTAAAGACTACAAGAGTCAGTACTTGACAAAATCACTTAAAGGTACTCAACCCGATAAAACTCCTCTCAATTACTATTTCAATGGCTTCGGGGGTCAAAAATATTTGATCCGAGTCGAGGAAGTCACCCATCAAAGCTCAGATTTGTTAGATATCGATTTTAGAAATCTATTATTTTTCATTATCGGGAATTCTTTCTGGCCCAGAAGACAATCAAAAATTCGTTATTATTACCCACTTGATTATAGAGTTATCCATCCTTGTCTGTTTGAATAGAATTTTGGCGTAAAATCTCGAGCAGGATACCAAATTGACGGCAGTTATTGGTACTCATCTCGAGAACATAAGAATTTTCAAAAATCAATATCTAATAACTCTGAGCTTTGTTTGATGGGTTCCTCGACTCGAATCAAATATTTTTTACCCCCAAAGCCAAAGAAATAGTAATATAGGACCCTCTGATCGGATTGTTGTTGTTGGAATCTGTTGAGATGGGGACCCTCTTTACGGGTTGAGTACCTTTAAGACAAGTAGTTCTAAACATGGACATAGCTGGATGTTCTCAGATGAGCAGGGCTCTTCACCTTGAAACTTTTAATTGCACATCACTGACAAATCTCCAACCTCTTACCTTTTAAAGAGGACAATCATACCACAGTACTAAGTTCACAAAAATCCTTTTGTACATTCCTCTTAGGTTGAATTTTACGACAGGTACCAGTACTTCAAGCTCTCAAACGTTTGATAATTACCAACTTGACACCCCCCATAAAGTTAAAATTTGTGGCCAAATCGGTCCAACAGTTTAACCTGAAGTAGGAACATATGGACTGATGGTTTTAAAACATACATGTTAGAAAATCAAACCAAACTACGAGAACAATTCTAACTTATTTTTGGTGTGAACATCTAATCTACAACTAATGTAGTATCAGGCATGAAATTTTTTAACTGTTTAACTTTTGATCAAAGTAGGGGGTCAAATCTCCACCCCTCTACACTCCCTCCCCATTGCCTCAAACATTACCCCCACCCAGGCTGTCTAGAAATCAATATTATTATACCAGTACCAAACATCATAGAGGAGAGTTAAATCTCTTATCTCTGCCCCTATTAGAACAAATGTGAATCCTCATCTATGAGATCCATTCATCTAGTAATATCAATAAAACCCCCCAATTTTACTTTGAAAAATCAGGGTATGATTTCACCTGGATAAGTGGTGGTTAAGAAACTAATATTGGAACAGCCGAGTCTGTATTTAGTGTGTCTGACCTTTGCAGGTGAATTTAATGACAGTATTCCGCAAAGTGGACTAAAATCACCGAATTCACCCTCTCGGGACCTCATTTCCTAAAAATGACCCCATTTGAACAAATCTGAACCCCGGTCACCCAAGGCCCCATCAATAGCAAATATAAGCTATATAGGCCCAATGGTTCTTGAGAAAAAACTGTTTTAAGAATTACTATGGAGGGAAAGAGTTATGGCCCTGGCTTCGCACCTACATGTATTTGATGGGATGAACTTAATTGAACAAATCTGATTGTGAGACACCTAGGGAATATGCACACTGAACTATATAAACATATTCCGTCTTTAATATGGAGAAGAAAACAATTGTTGATAGATGGATGGATAGACATCTCAACAGGCAGACAGATGGAAGCCTGACAGATAGAAGACAAATTTAATCCAATATATACCCCCCAATTTTTCTTTGAAAATTAGTGGTATGATTTCATCTGGATAAGTGGTGATTAAGAAAATAATATGAAATGGCCAAGCCTGAATTTAGTATGTCTGACATTTGCAGAATTAGATCCCCAAAATGTGGATTTAATGACAATATTCCGTAAGGCAGGCTAGCATCACCGAATTCATCCTCAATCTGATTAGGCCTCAATGGCCAATAAAACCTAGGAACAGATTGAAGTCCTACACAGTTGAAGTTGGTGATACACACCCATTGAGCACCTCAATTGTGCATTTTATCTTCTGAAAATTAGGGGGACATTGAAACTGAACAGGTGGAAAAAAGTGACTAAAACAAACTGTCAATTTGATACTTAGGATACTTCCCAGAAGATGAGGCCTAAGCAGAATTAGGTCCCTGGGGGTGTATTTGGTGATGCTAGTATGCTGTATGGGGTAGCAACACTAAATTCACCATCTGGGGACCTCACTCTGTAAAATGTCAGACACACTATTTCCAGACTTGAAGAAATCTAAGCCATTCACAGTACCATTGAATGTCAGTCATCACCTAACCTTGGGAGCACCAGTTTGTTTTTAAATTGCTACAGATATGTTTACATAAACTAGCCAGATGACATCTATTATTCTAATCTAAATTAATGACCTGTGTCTTTGCAGATATATATGCTTCTGTGGTGAGAAGAGGAATTAATTAAATTGAGAGTTGATATGGCTTGGAAGGGATGTTGGTTGATGGCAGGGTGGAGTCTGGGCCATGTGGGAGTGGGGTGGGTGGGGGAGGGTGGAATGTTTCCATAATTTCATTAAAGAGTAAAGTTTCATAACTCTGCAGATGTTATAATGGTGTCACTTTTTTCAAATTTTATAACGTATTTAAAAAATATTTTTTTGTCCCAGATGAGGCCTAAGCAGAATTAGGTCCTGGAGGGTATATTTGGTGATGCTAGCCTGCTGCACGGGGTAGCAACACTAAATTCACCATCTGGGGACCTCATTCTGCAAATGTCAGACACACTATGTCCAGGCTTGAAGAAATGAACAATGGACTATTCCTATTTATTCTTGTACAATAGGTGTTTAACTAATGTCATGTCATGTAATGACAGATGGTAAACTGGTCAGAATCAAGCAGTCTTCAGCCAGGTGTCCACACTGTGATAAATTGGCTTTTTCAATAATACAGGCTTCAGTGTTCTCTTAAAAATTCATAGTGCATAGCAAAGAGGTGTGAATTATAAAGGGCCATAACTCTGTTAAAATATATTGGATCAAACCCATATTTTAACTTGATCTGTATATAAGTGTAAAAAATTAATATACCAAATTTGGTGTCGATCAGATGAAAAATGTTTGAATAATCCTGTCTTGGATGAATTCTATATAAAAACAAGAGTGGAAAGGGTTAAATAAACAATACCAAAATCCATACAGTTGAAGAACGTGCTAAGAAAAATCTAGGTATGAAATATGAGGCTGTGATGTGTCTAAAAAAAATTAAAGGTCAATATGCAAAAATGAAATTTTTTGTTTTTAAAGTTATGTCCCTGGCTCTGCACCTATTTGACCCAGTGACCCCATTTGAACAAATCTGAACCCCAGTCAACCAAGGTCCCTCCGTACCAAATATAAGCTTAATCAGCACAATATTCCTTGAGAAGAAGTCGTTGTAAGAATTACTATGAGTTATGGCCCTGGTTTCTCAACTAATCAACCTGGTGACCTCATTTGAAAAAATCTGAATGGGAGTCACCTAGGGAACATCCACACCAATATGAACCCATTAGGCCTTATAGTTCTGGAAAAGAAGTCGTTCTAAGAATTACTATGAAGGATTAGAATTGTGGCCCTGCTTTTTCAACTAATTGACCTGATGACCTCATTTGAACAAATCTGAATGAGATTCACCTAGGGAACATCCACACCAAATATGAACCTGTTCCATCTTACGGTTCTGGAGGAGAAGATGATTCTTGACAGACGGACAGACGGTACGACGGACGGACGGACGATGGACTTGGAGTGATGACTATAGCTCCACCGGAGACTTCGTCTCAGGTCAGCTAAAAAGGGGGTATAATAATAGTAGCATTGTATTACTTGGGTATCTATGCAGTGGAGACAGCTGTCAGACTAATGGACCTATCCGTAGGTACCGCCCCAATTTCAATTATAGCCAATGAGCCGATAGCTTAATCGCCGAAGCAACATGTGCCTGCCTAGTGATATGAAAGATACCACAAGCAGCTCCTTAACAACCATTGTAAGCCATAGGAAATTTACCAACATGAGAGCAAAATATGTGTTAAAGAGCTACAATGGTGTTGAAATGTACATGGGGAACATGTCCGGTTGACAAACGATATTTATACACATGTTTTAGTTCGGTTTCCTAAATAAAAAAGTAACTAAGACATCTGTTTACGCTGGATTAAACAATGCCAACGACCACACTCGGGTCCTAATGTTATTTAAATTCCAATATTAATATAACAGATTTCAAACTAAAACGTGGAAATAGTAGTCCCGATCAATGATGCGTTATGAATATTAATTGTGCCGCGAGTATTTGTTTTATGTGAAGTGTTTTTTGTTATAAATGTATACATGTGTTGCTGTTATAACAATGTGGTAATATTGAGTATGCTATTCACACTAACCTCTAGGATCTCCTGCGAATGTTTTACTGAATCCATTTGAGAATCTAAAGCTTTCTCCATTTAATGCGACAATGTACGTGTAAATGAGAATCAACAGATGTTTTCCAAGAGAATATTGAAGTTATATAATGGCTTCATTTACACAGTTTGATTCAACGTAAACATCGATCTTTGTTGGTTATCGGAAATGGCCTAACAATCACACCTATTTTTTTGTTTAAATCTGGTTCTATTTTAGTTTATATCTAACGACAGTCACGTTTACAAGATGCATATATACACACATAGGTATCTTGAAAATCGTGAAATTCAGAGAGAAGCTATATTATCGTGTTACATGGCGTATAACAACACAGTCCGTTCTTATCGGAAGCCATTTTAGTAATAAATATGTAGCGAGATTAAGATGGCTTGTGGTGCTTAGTAACAGTAACCATGCAGCCTATTGGTGGGCAGTACCTACGGATAGGTCCATTATCTTGGCAGTAACATGTGTAAGCAATGCTGGTTCTGGGAATGAATAGAGTGGTGCATGTAAGGTATATTTAATGGCCCACTTAATTTTTGATTGCCCAGATCACATTACATACAGCATATAATAAAGCTTCAACAGCCTAAAATATCTTCGGTCTGTCTCAATAATACCGTACAAATATGGATATCATTGGAACCGGTTCCTTGACCACATTGTGATGGTTACAGTTATGCCATGTGCCAATGCATTTTCTTATATATGCGAGTCGACCATAGGTCACCTCTCATATATAAGAGAATGCATTGGCCTAAAAAATAACTTTTTACCATTTTTTTACTTACATTCTTTAACAATTTTATAATTTTTTCTTACATTTTTTAACAATTTTTATAATATTTTTCTACATTCTTTGACAATTTTATCATTTTTAATATGTGTTGAGCCAATGCATTCTCTTATATATGCGAGGCGACCTATGGTCGACTCGCATATATAAGAGAATGCATTGGCACAGGGCCGTTCTGTTCTGTTGGGTAAAGGGTTAAATTGAGCAAGGAGTTTATTCTAAAAAACAATTCTAAGAGTTTTTTTCTTCAAAAAAGGCTCATAACTCCATTAAATTAAATTGGATCAAACCCATATTCAACCTTGATCTGTAGTTTGGGCTGAGAAACTCACATAGCAAATTTAGTTATGGTCAGATAAAAAATATATGAGTTATCACAGCATGCATGAATTCTAAGTCGAAAAAGAACCATAACTCCATAAACAAAACTCGGATCAAACCCATATTTGAAGTCAATTTGTATTATGGGCTGAGAAACTCATAAACAAACTGCCTCTTCTGGGACTAAACCACAAAATTTTCAAGGTTTCAAGATGACAGAAGATCCAAAACTCTGGTGAAAATGGGTGGACGAAACCTGCGCTATGCATGTAGCTGTTCCCCCATGCTGCTCTATCACCATACCAAATATCAGCTAAATCTGCCCAGCGGTTGCTGAACAATAATGCAAAATGTTTGTACGGACGAACGGTACGACGGAGACGTCGACTTCAAGTCGGGGGCATAATAATGAGACAATATACATTAAATTTGGGACATTCAAAAAGTCTCATGAGCCAAAAAAAAAGTTCCAGAACATACCATTCGTTGAGATGGACAGATGGACAAACGACGAGTGGTCAATCTGTTGTCGAAACAGGGGTAGAAGGAAGACAGCCCGATAGGGCTAGGCTACCCCCAACAATACACTGCTTTACTTTATTATGTATTACTGCCACTGTATCATTCGTGTGTATTGTAAATAAACTATCCTATCCTATCCTAACTATGTGTACCATACTATGGTATGGGTACATTATAAGTTATTGTGGTGGACTGACGGTAACATGGTGTGACATTGATGGCTTGGAGCTAATGTTCAACTGAGTCACGAAGCGACGATGTTGAACATACGCTCCAAGCCGTCAATGTCACACCATGTTACCGTCAATCCACCACAATAACGTATAAGTTCTGCCGACAGTCCTGGTCATTCTCAGAAATTTTATAATATTCCGAAGAATGATCAGCAAAAAATGTCAAAATCTCCTATCGCTCTTGCCATAACGTTGTTCAACGTAAATGACATCAGGAAAAAAGCAGGCCAGTGAGAGACGATGAAACGGTTGTCTTGGTTTCCCTTATGTTGACGGCTCGAGACGTAAACATAGGATATGCTGCGCGGCTCTCTGACCAATCAACTATGTGGTTTCTTAGTGGAGGCGGAACATATAACAATTATGATACTAATGACCAAAGCTCCTGGTAACTGGTGTCTCTGATCCAAATATTACTATTTAATACCCGTAAACATATTAATATTGAAAGTTCAAATAAGCTGACCGGCCAACAATATGGCAGCATAAAACCACATAAAACTGCATGGATCTGATCATCCCTAACGTGAATTAATGGGAATCTGAATGATATTTCTCAGCCTGACGTCTGCTTGTATTATCTGAACATCCCAGAAATGAAGGACAGACTATGTCAATGACACTCTAGCTCAACTTAGGGAGGCATTAATATTAAGCTGAGCGGTCAATAGAATAATAGAGAATATGGAAAGTCCAGAAGTTTCAGTGAAGAGATTGTATTGCATAAATTAAATTGTTTTAATTTCAAACATTTCTCCAATAAATGTTAGCTGGAAAGTGTGCCGTTGCATTCAAATGTGATATATAAGATGGCTGCTGGCAGCCATGTTTATTGGCTAAATAAGGAAAGATTTGATGGCTCCCATCTAGTGGTCACCACAAAGATCCATACAAAGTTTGGTGGTGATCAAATGAGTGATGTGGTCTGTAGGGTTTACGAAAGTTTTAGTCAAGCAAGGAGCAAAATCCAAGATGATCTTTTTCATCTGAAAAACTAAAAAAAAAACGACTATATACTCTATCAAGAGAATCCATTCATCCGTGAATAAGTTCAAATCACTGAGTATGACATAACAAACCTCCATCTTTCCTGTACATAGTGGGTAGTTCCTACTTTCCTCCTCTGTCAGAATACATTCTTCTGTCTTCCCAGCAATCACATCTGCAGCACAAATGGTCAATGATCCACATAAAATGCATAAATGAATACCTTAAAAAATTGTCCCTTTTCACACAGAGTACATACAGCTATCCAAGGATAAAATACTCAAAGAAAATACCCCCTCACCACAAGGTTAAATACCTGTCCAAAGAACAACTTTGACAACTTTTCCAAAAAAAAATTCCAAGACTTTGTCAGGTGGGACATCAAGTAAATGTAGAACTCAATTGTTAATTTATCATTATAATTTCTCTTCATTGCCAGTTAAATTAGTATTTTCTTGCAACATAATCCCACAGGGACCAGCCTAGAGGGAGACATAGGAGATATCTTCTCCCTAAATTGTGACACTTCTCCCTATTTGTGTCCTACATAGAAGTTACTTCTCCCACATATTCCAGCATGTAGATTTCAAGTGTATTTGGAGTATATTTACTGATTATCATTGTGTACTTACTGATTATAGTAAGATCATAAATGAGCCCTCATATATATATATATATAATACTGGCTGTATCATAGAAGGTTAACATTGGGTGTTTAATTGATTTAATTGTGCCTTTAAATATGACTTCTCCCTGATGAAAGTCCATTTTTCCCTAATAAACAAATGGGGGAGAAGCAACTTCCCCAATTCGAAGCCTCTACACTGGTCCCTGGAATCCCATGATGTTATTATTGTCCGTGCATTTCACACACACTCTCATAATTTTGTGATTTCATGATTTTTCCAGACGGCAACAAAGAGGAGGGAATATTTCCAGAGAGGTAAACTGATATTTTATCCATTGATCCCTCTCATATTAATAATATTTAAAAGTCACTCCAAAGTCCATTGACAGACACAAGTGGGTGGGGGAAATCACTTTTTTAGTAGCCAGTCTAGATATATTATATACCCTTGATTCTCACCAGCCAGACAGATTATAATCTAGATAACATTAAGGCTGGATTAGACTTCATGATAGATCATAATCTAATAAAGTAATACCCAATGATATCTCTGAATTATCAAATGAAATAATGCAATTTGGGTCATTTATACTTTGTGAGAACGGAATCTGAATTTGGCTGACCCAATCAGTTTCACAGCACATACTAGATGGATATTGTGCATAACTGAATTGCATCAAAACATCCTAAGTGATTTCAATTTCACTGGTCGTTCCTACGACTAACTTATACATGCGAGACATGTTCAACCCATGTTTTGCTCAATCACTTTCGGGAATAGTTGAAAACACATATAGCATCTTATTATAACTGGTGTACAATTTGGACTGTCGGAAATATGGCTTGTTGCCATTCATCGGAAAGCTCTCAGTGAGAGCTTTCCGATGAATGCCAACAAGCCATATTTCGACTAAATCCTGAAAAGTTACCCATTATTCTGCTGTGGTTAAGGAGTCTATTACTTAGTGCATTACTGTAGCATCTTATTA
The DNA here is from genome assembly GCA_032622095.1 of Siphonodentalium dalli. Classification (NCBI taxonomy): domain Eukaryota; kingdom Metazoa; phylum Mollusca; class Scaphopoda; order Gadilida; family Siphonodentaliidae; genus Siphonodentalium; species Siphonodentalium dalli. The sequence goes on along the minus strand of CP136064.1, from coordinate 171,457,882 downwards.
TAACTGGTGTATTTCTTCCAGCAAACAATGAATGAGACCAGCATTAAAGAACCATGGTCTGATTTAACACATTTAAATTATTATATCTTCGTGAGTAAAAAATATTCATTTTAAGCAGAAGTCACTGTTCAAAGCTCAGAGCTATTAGATGTTTATTTTTTAAATATAATTTTATTCACCTCAAATTTTTGTTGGCCTAGCACCATTATGTCTATAAATATATGTGAACATGCGCATACACAGTCATGATATATTAACAGGTCATGCAAGTCATGGTTTGCCATAGCTTTTGTGATCGGAACTTGTTTTGGGAATAAAAGATGATTAACATTATTGCGGGAAACAAAATTATTGCTGCCATTCATCGAAAAGCTCTTGGTGAGAAATATGTCGGTTCTTAGTATGGAGGTTAATACTTAATTTTATCACAGTGGTTACCTCTTATGTATGTTGGTCAAATTAACAGATATCAAGCTGAATTGAGACAGTCACAGCACACCAATATACAGTAATGCTCTAATTAATCGACTCCTTAACAACAGCAGAATTATGGGTAACTTTTCAGGATTTAGTCGGAAATATGGCTTGTTGCCATTCATCGAAAAGCTCTCGGTGAGAAATATGTCGGTTCTTAGTATGGAGGTTAATACTTAATTTTATCACAGTGGTTACCTCTTATGTATGTTTGGATGATACTGATTGTGCTAAAATTCCATGGTGGTCAAATTAACAGATATCAAGCTGAATTGAGACATAGTCACAGCACACCAATATACAGTAATGCTCTAATTAATCGACTCCTTAACAACAGCAGAATTATGGGTAACTTTTCAGGATTTAGTCGGAAATATGGCTTGTTGCCATTCATCGGAAAGCTCTCGGGGAGAGCTTTCCGATGAATGGCAACAAGCCATATTTCGATCTAAATCCTGAAAAGTTACCCATAATTCTGCTGTGGTTAAGGAGTCGATTAATTAGGCATTACTGTACATAATTATACATGCGCGTAGTTCACATATTTCTGAATGAAATCATATTTATTGTGTTTCATCAACATCAGTGAGACTCTCAAAAGATGTTTTCCATTAGAACTGTAAATCATATTCGACAATTTCAGAATCATCAAAAAAAACTTTCTGAACATTTGATATTTACAGTACTCAACAAGCTCTATGAGTGTAACTTTTTATTGTGTTGGAAATAGGGAGATGATAGGTGTTAAGAAAAACAAATAGAAAAACCAAGCAAATTAAATGCATTTAATATTCCAATAAATAAGTTCTGATATAAATAAACACAATATTGTTTACAAGACAAATAGTGACACCATTAAAATTGAACATTTGGTATAAAACATTGGTCAGATGATGATTAAAACAATTAACCCCTCCCCATTTCCAACACTGTGCTGCTTTCAGTTGACTAAGAAAGGTAAAGGTTAAGATGAGTTATATCTGTAAAATATATATTCAGGGGTCTAGACTATTATATAGATGTCACAATGAAATAATCATATGGAGGTTTTCACTTTCAAGTGATTTCACTAGAATAACAGAAGTGGCAACAATATTTCTCAACAATTTCTGAAATATTGGCTATTGAGTTAAATTCCTCTTTTATCAAAACCATGAAATGGCTGCAACAATCTACAATACCGGGTACTTGAATACAATGATAATAGTTGAATATATAACTAAATAGTTGAATAGATAACTAAATATTTGAATATAAATCAGCCGATATATTTCAGGTGCCGGGTGGTAATGAAAAAAAAACATAGTTGCATTCTAAGGAAACAGCCATGTTTTTTCCACCTAGAAAATGTCCCTATAATTATAAATTAGTAGGTTTATCTTGACACCTATAAAAAATATTATTCACAAACTAACTCTCAAAATATAGCAATTAAAAACCAAACTAAAAATAACAAAAAAACTAATTATCCCCTTCTTTACTAAATACTCGTTTTGATGAGGAGATGTTCATATAATATTTCAACAAACAACTATAACTTATTATCTGAACATTTCCCATCAATTAATACTAAATCCTTCTGAACTTTCATTATATGTTCATCTGGCTGTTGTCTGCTAATTTCTTTAACATCCCTCCAGATGAATTATAGACCGTTCCAATGTATACTTTTATAACTGAATGGGATAGTCCATTTAGTAAAGAAAGGGTTAAAGATGGGGTCTCTCTTCTCTGGTACAAGCCTGAGTTTAGTGTGCCTGTCATTTGCAGAATGATGTCCCCAGAGGGTGAATTTAGTGACGCTATCCCACATAGGCTAGCATCACTAAATTCACCTTCTTGGAACCTCATTCTGCATGGCCTCATCTGGTATGGGAGACATAGAATCAGATTGAAGTTCCAAAATGGTGAATATTGTCATGTACACCCATTGGGAACCTCGATTATGCAATGTATCATCTGCCAATTTGGGGATATAGAGAAACTGAACTAACAAATAAATAGAATCTATCTGAAGAAGTTTCTATAGAAATTTGATAATAAAGAAATTTCAAGAGAAGATGAGGCCTAAGCAGAATGAGGTCCCCAGAGGGTGAATTAAGTGATGCTAGCCCGCTATGAGGGATAGAGTCACTAAATTCACCCTCTGGGGACTTCATTCTGCAAATGACAGGAACACTAAACTCAGGCTTGCACTGGCAACACTTCCAACAATGATATATGTGCGATGTCCAGTTGGTAGCATGATGGATAATGACAATAGGTTTGCAGATGATGAAGATGATGATGGTGACGATGGTGACAAAATGAGAGTCGATGGTGGTGGCAATGATGGAGACAATGCATGGAAATGATGACAATGAATGATGACAATGATGGTGATTATGGTGTAATGAGAATGATGATAACGATGACAATGAAAGTGATCATAATGATGATGATGATGAAGATGGTAAAGATGATGACAATGGGGTGAATGGTAAGTGACCCCATTTTATATATGTATATATCCATATTCTGCATTAGTTTGCCACTTTGACAATAAAAGCATAGTGTACATCTTTACAACACGGGCCAGACGACATAGTTTGAACATATTTAATGTGACTCGCATATATACCTGGAACTTTTTCAAAACAGAGGATGTTGAAACAGAATGGTGTGGGTACACAAGGGATCAGAGCACAAGTTACCAAACTTATTGAGGCTTCTCTCCCCTAGCATTCAGCTGCTGATGAATAAAATTTGAAAATGGTGATCATGGGTGGCACATGTAAAGACACCGTCCCCCCAATCAAATCATATACAGTAATGCCCTAATTAATCGACTCCATAACCACAGCAGAATTATGGGTAACTTTTCAGGATTTAGTCGGAAATATGGCTTGTTGCCATTCATCAGAAAGCTCTCCCCGAGAGCTTTCCGATGAATTTACAACATGCCATATTTCCGACTAAATCCTGAAAAGTTACCCATAATTCTGCTGTGGTTATGGAGTCGATTAATTAGGGCATTACTGTAAGTTGTTGTTTTGTCTGTGGCAGTGGGCAAAGTCTCGCATAGCCAGGAAGAAAGATTATGAAATTTGGTCTGTGGATGTGATGAATTATTGGTAGTGTCTCGAATAATGACACTTCAAGGTATTGCTATTGTGTGGAATGCCAAAAAGAATATATTTGATGGAGGTGAGCAGTCTGAATGAAAATGGCGCAGAATCGACCCCAGCTCAGGATTTTAGTCTTGAGTATGGCATGTAAAAATATAAGACATGACATGAAAATTAAAATAATGTCCTGAGTTGCATCACATCTACACATGGTTAGAAGGCCTATGATCACATGATGGGGAGTGATATCAAACACAATGATTATGATGACGACAATGATGATGAGGATGATGATGATGCTGATGATTATGATGATGCTGATTATTATGATGATGATGCTGATTATGATGATGATGTTGATTGTGATGATGATGATGGTGATTATGAGGATGGTGACGCTGACGATGATGATGACTAGGGTGAATGGTATGTAAGTGACCCCATTGGAAATATGTATTTATAATATTCTCACTAATGGATGATAGAAACAGTTTCAGTTAGATAAATAGCGGTATCCCCCAGAAGGGGATATTGAAATTTTCACCATCATACTACCCCATGCACGAGAGGCCAATTCACTTGTCCAATGCGTGACAGGAGTATTTAAAAATCCTCGTGAATCGGTAGAGTTAAACCTATGATCACACGATTGGGAGTGATATCAAACAATTGCAATTGAAACAATAAAATATTTTATATTTATTTTAATGGAGTTTATTTCATCGCCGACAATATTTTCGTGGTTTCTAATAAAAAGGCCATTTTGTGGGGACGTTATTTCGTGGATCAGTTATCATATTAATCCACATCAACAGCTCTTTGAGTTGTCACTACTGAGAAATTGGACCCCCAGATATTGCAGTTCCCAGAGTGCATCATGCAATAACTATCAACTTAATTTAACACGTTTGTGAGTTAGTAACTCATTGTGTTATATACCTGTAGCCTGCACAATGTGAAACCATTAGCCTTTATTAACCCTTTCATGACGGGAGCTGCAATGGTGCAGAATTAAAGACACTGTGCCAGAGCATTTCATATTAATGCGAGTCTCCCATAGCGAGCCTCCCATATATAAGAGAATTCACTGGCTTACAAGGTCAAGGTAAACATTATTAGGCCAATGTATTCTCATGCACTGGCTTACAAGGTCAAAGTAAATTTTATTAGGCCAATATAATCTCTTATATATTCCTATGGGAGACTCGCATATATAAGAGAATGTAATGACACAAGGTTTTCAAAAACATTTTGGAAGCTCCAGTCATGGAAGGGTTAAGAGATAAATTAATTGAGCATTGTTTATACAAACTATTATAGAAGGGATTAGATGATGTAGTACAGTAATGCTCTAATTAATCGACTCCTTAACCACAGCAGAATTATGGGTAACTTTTCAGGATTTAGTAGGAACTATGGCTTAAATCCTGAAAAGTTACCCATAATTCTGCTGTGGTTAAGGAGTCGATTAATTAGACCATTACTGTATATACATATTGTTTTTGTTTCGAAAATGGTTGATATTTTATATAAAATGAATACACATTATCTCGTCTTCCGTTAGACACAATCCCCTATCGTGATATTGATATTTCAACTCAAAAAGTCAATTATTTTGTTGGATGTTGATTTCGTATTTAGACCAAACCATGAAATAAACAAATAATAGACCCCCACCATTTAAAGGATTTTAGAGTATCTGTTTTAATGAAATGTTGTGAATTGATACCACTCACTCAAAACATGAGACAATGGTATCTGGTATCACACATAATTCAATTAAAAGTTATTAACCCTTTCATGACTGGAGCTTCCTGAATTTTTTGCGAAGACCATGTGCCAATGAATTATCTTATATAGGTGAGAGGCCCATAGAGTGCCTCGCATATATAAGAGAATGCATTGGCCTAACAATATTTACTTTGATCTTGTAAGCCAGTGCTTTCTCTTATATATGTGAGGCTCCATATGGGAGACTCACAAATATAAAAGAATGCCTGGCACAGGACCTTTAATGCTGCACCAGCGTAGGTCCTGTCAAGAAAGGGTTAAAGATAAAATAAGAGATAGAAAGAGAGAGATTTTCAATTGATAACCACCTCTTGACTGGCGTATTTGGCTCAAAATTATTATTTTATAGCCTGGATTCTATATAAAAAGTGCAGCAAAGAGAGACTCCACCTTTGTTATCAATCACTTCATGCACAAAGCAAAGAGAGTTATCAGCTTCCACAGGGACATAAGGCAATAGCAGTGGGTAAATTTGAATAAATTAAACAAGATGTACAATTATCGTTGTTCTATTAGGTAGAAATTGTTTTTATATTTATCATTTATAATTCATCAGTGATGAGACATCGAGCAGTGTCACAGCAGAATAACCGATAAAAGTCCAATTAGACCGAAAAGATACCAAAGTTTAATCAAAACTTGATGGTAAACATTGGAAAAGGTCAAAGAATTGAAAATTATTCTGAAAATGATATTCAGAATACAATATTTGAACTAATTACACGATTAGCGATGTTTGTTGACAAATCACTGTAACAGTTTTCTTTAGATAACAATAATTTCAAAACATGAAATTTCATTATTGGAGAACTATCAATAATGAATATAAGAACCAGTTCTCCATGTTCTTCTTGGTGGTAATGTTTTTACATGACTTTTACATTTACCCACTTCAGTGTCTTGGATCCCTTCAAACTAGCGTGAAATAATCTGCACACAAGTTGCAAACTGCAAGGCATAGTTATGTCCAATCGCTACACTGGTCTGACCCTTGCATCACATGCTAGCGTCTATATTTTGGAAAAGGAAAATCCATGCAAACTGCTATCACCAAGTATCACATGTGTGATTTCTATTAATTTTTTCCTGTCTAACTTACGACAAATCATGTTGATTTAAGCTTACTCAACATTAGTACACAAATGAGAACATTTCCTAGAAGTTTAAAGATATATTATTCACTGCATCAGGGGCATGACATTGATAAGTTAGTATTCCGGTGCTATGCCAACTGGAGAAATGTAGCATTTTATTAACAGCGCCGAAATTCTCAAGAAAATCGACCGTACCAGTCCATAGAAAACATCGTCTGAACTATGCTCAATTGTAAATATTTACTTCTCAATTCGGGACACAACTATCAGCGATAAACTAACGAAAACAATTTCATTATCGAAAGATACTGCATTTAATTAACATGTAAGAATGATGGTGTATGTTGTGAATTTGGATATAATATTTGTAAAAATAACTAATTTGAGCAAGATTGTTCTCCATTTTTAGTGGTATACCAAGCTCATTTAAGAAACATGTTTATATTACTTCTGGCTAATCAGCGTAGGAGTTAACGGATGGCTATGTTGTGCTACTATATCAGACAATTTGTGACTATAATCTGATCCAGCCAATTTCCAATAGAATATTTGGAGTTTAGTTTCCCAGAAGAATGCAGAATGAATGACAAAAATGTGAGAAAAGCTTACATCCTGTATGTGATGGCAGTGGTCAGATCAGTGTAGAGAGGGCAAAGATTTCTGCCTTGCAGTTTGTGTAAGTCGAACATAAAATAAATCTGTATAACAAAACAACAAACCAACCTGATTTTAGTCAAGCATTCTCAAACCTCAAATCTAAAAATTACATTTTGAAAATTTTGGAAAATATTTTTGATATATAGATATTTGACTAGCAAAAATATAAGCAAACAACACTGTTCGACAAATAATAATACGTGCATTAAATAAACTGGGAAGACTACACACATGCAAGAAAGTTGACTATGATTATAATTATCACAATAACAGGGCCAGGAACCTACAGTAATGCCCTAAATAATCTACTCCTTAACCACAGCGGAATTATGGGTAATTTTTCAGGATTTAGTCGGAAATATGGCTTAAATCCTGAAAAATTACCCATAATTCTGCTGTGGTTAAGGAGTCGATTATTTAGGGCTTTACTGTACACCACCAATCAAGTCTCTAACCCAAGTACATGAGCTGCAGAAATTCACAATGCACATTCAGAAATCAGCAATCGTTAAAAACTCATATTTATAACTTAAATTTACATATGCCATCAACGTCACTTTTCAATTGATCTATGAGTGTACCGGTATTGATATATCAGTAGACGAACAACATACTTTATAATTCTGCGAAGATCAATCGAAAAATTACGTTGATTTACACATACGCTTATAATTACAGTGATAAAACGTTATTTTCAACTATCTACTATTAATGCATCTCCGAAAATAGATGGACAAAACAGGATGATCTGTTGGACGATCTTTTAGATAAGTACACCTCAACTTCAATTTTCTGCAATAAACTATCCACGATAAAGAAAATACCTCCTGTTTGGCTACTATTTAATACGGTTAAAATGAAGCAAAAACGTCTTAATAATTATCAAAACACAGAGAGTCGAATCTGAAGTGATGATCCCTGACAGGTTAGTGATCTCCAGTGATAATAGTGATATTGATAACTCCCGATGTGAACAATTGTCCTGGTCACATCTAATGTTCTCCTGAGAAATGATATTTCATTATCATTTGTATGAAGCAACAAATTTTTTAATAGGGTTATTATCGGGTAAATTTTTTTATTTATTCCCAATAAATTATAATATTAAGTTCATCAGCCTGTTGATCTGTCTGATTCATTTGTTTTTGCAGTAACTATATGCTTTTTTCGAAAATTGGGCAAATGAAAAACGCGGCACAAATTTTGAGCATTCAGTCATTACAAGAACATGAAGATGGCTGATATGCAAAGACAGAATTATAATACAGTCTCTGTAAGGAACAGAAACACGTAATATAATCATCAACTACTTTGTCAAATGTTTCTAGCATTCTAGTCTTCAATTTATTTTTTTATTTTTAATTATCATTCCGCATCATCTGTGACGTCATGTGAGGCAACGGTTAGACTCGATTTTGAACATCAAACACACCTCAAGGCCCAACCATATAAAAGATGTTCGTAAAATTCTCAGAACCACTTACACTCGTAAGTACACTAACTCCTGCAACAAATATCTAGCTCAACCACTGCATGAGTTTCAGATAGCATCTATCCCAACGTCTGAAGCGACGGTTTAAAGATTAAATTAGTGATGTAGGTTCCTGGCCTGTATAGCATGGCATCTATTGGAAGATGAGATATTATGTTTTCAAACAATCATTATTTCTCACTAATTGACTCCATTTGTCAGTCACCTGAGACCATCACATGATAACGATACATAATAATAGTCAATTAGGCCAACAAAAAAGAAGAAAAGAAGATATTTGGTTCTCATGCAATTTTTTTGGGAAAATCAATGCGGGCACGACGGTTTTATTTTTATTTTTTATTTGTTTCTGCCCATAGACTGGCATAGTAAGCATGGGTTATTATACCTTCCCAGGTCCAGAAAATGTAGGGAGAAAAAACTAATTTAATCTGATATAAAGAATGACAAATTATGACATTGAACTACCCATACATCATATCGCGATTACCCATGGAGAATGATATATATATATTGATATGATTTTAATATCGGCACAATCATTTTTAACACCACCAGATATCAGATTCATATAAAAATACGGAGCGTAAATACAGTCAAAATGAAAAGATAAAGTGACCCTTACAAACTATCATGGAGAGTCTTGGTTCAGTTATTCCGCTGACTAATTAGAGACTGTATATGTACCGCAATGGATGATAGACAATAAAACTGAAAAATAACATGGCCAATATACACTGATTGTCAAACTTAATTTTTGTTGAGTTCCGGATTGTGTTCTCGAATTAGTTTTTTACCAATAATCTAGAGGGGTTTGGAAAGCCTGTGGTGACAATGTACCTGATAGTTATCGTTGCCCATGATCTTTTGTTGAATACCCACATAGTACTAAAATGGTGCAAAGCGGGTCATTTTTGTTCGATGTGGCTATGCCTGAGAATCATAACTTTTTTTTGTTTGGCCTTATCCAAATTATTTCAGTACCAGAGCTGACCAAACTGACAATAAAGTTCAGGATTTCATGCTCAAGGACTAAGTTCAGGATTTCATGCTCAAGGACTAAGTTCAGGATTTCAATTTGCTCAAAAGTCCATTGTTCTGCATCTATTATTTTCTCTCAATTATTGTCGAATATTTAGAGGTTTGTCACACAATTTAAAAGAAATTTAACTTGCAAATAGGTTTGTCGGAAAACACACAGGCTGAGTGAACTCCTTAACACTCGTGTTCTAACAAAATATTACTAATATTAATAGAATATCTGCAGTGTTTATCCAAAACTCTAAGTGCTGTCCAACACATATGCGCATAGGTTAGATACGTGCTTGGGTATCTGTACAAGAGATACAGACCACGAAGCACAGCACCGCAGTCTGTGTTTCATGTACCAATACCAAGCAAATTATAACATATTTATAAACTAATTCCCACCCGAGGAAAATTGAATAAAGTGATTTCTTCATGAGTTTTAGTTTAAATCTACTAAATGGGAGCAATTTCATTGGCTGAGGGTTGCGATTCTGTTTATTAACATATACACAAAATAACAAACATCAGTAAGATCAATAAGACAGTTATTGTCGTTCAGTCTTTGAACATGTACTAGCAATTAGCTTGGGTGTGTAATGGGGAACAGGTGTGCAGTGTTCACACTGTCGGTAGCAACAGTAATGCCCTAAATAATCGACTCCTTAACCACAGCAGAATTATGGGTAATTTATGAAGATTTACTCAGAAATATGGCTTGTTGCCATTCATCGGAAAGCTGTCATTTTCATTTATATATTACAGAAAGTCGCAAGTGTCTCTCGATCTGGAAGGGTTTGAAAATTTGTTAATCTCCGCGATCGTTTCAAATCAAATTGAATATATTGCGAGATTTCACATCAAATAAAATCTCGAACATTCGCAGGTGCCTAAACATGAACCACCAACATCATAACATCATAGCAGAATCAGTTAACAGACATGATGCCCTTAGTAGTTGAAACCGTAAACAAACTCAAATCAGTTCCACACATAAATTCCAGTTACATTTTTTATTACACACCCATTAATTGGTTTATTTATATGAAATAGAGCAAATAACAGAAGATTTTAAAAATGTTCTATAAAACAGATATGCCAATCATTTATCCCACCTGGTTGTATTTGGAACAGTAAACTCGTGATAACTATAAATAGATCTGACAGTACAGAACAGCCCATATGTCTGATCAGTTCAGTGCACATGGAGCGATATGGAAATCAGTCACTCAATTTGACAGTTTCTATTCCTCACTTTCACCAATTGTCTGATATAATGCCTTTGTTTGCCCTAAAGCAACGAGTATATGCTAAAGCGTTGAACAAAGCACATCAATATTGAGAGAGGAACTATTTCGTCTGGCATCAGGTCACAGGGTAATCACAGCATACGGCCTCTTTCAGGTAAAACTTCCGTCCGAATCGGCAGACAATTATTTTGGGCACCCACCCTCCCACCCAATATTTCTGCTTCAGTTTTAGGATGGGGTACCCCTTGTGCTAACAGCTATGCTTAGTGTGTTTCAGGACTAGATATGAGATTGTAGACCAGGATCCCATGGTTGGCGCTTGGGTGGTACCAAAAATGGGGCTTCACCAATAACAAGAAAGCTGAAGGTCCATAAACTACCTGTTGCTTTAGTGAATAATAAAAGGTAGTCATTAAGGCAAACCTGTCTTGTTATTAATAACAACCCGGTGGGATAAAAATATTTGCCTTGTCCTTGGACAACCGATTACGTTGACATTGTCATTGATGATGTCAACAGAAACAGAAGATCTGCACTAAATTATGAGGTATAGTCCACATAATTCACAGTTTTGTTCAATTATATGAAGCAATATTAACCTAAATTTTGGTATGGTACAAGCTACAATCTTCTCAGAATGTGTAATAAACAGAGAACAACACAGTATTGTGAACATGTCAACGTTCTTGCACTCGTTGTCATGCAGTGAGGTAAATTTGAACATATGGTTCACAAATAGGTTCACAACAAACTATTGCAATAATGTTAACCAGTTCACACACTTGTGTTGTTCTATCTATATACAAAATAAACATGAATAATAAATGCATATATTTATACAAATGGTTTTTACGACTGAGCAGATAATGAGGAAACAAACATGCTCTAACATGACAAGGCGAGACCGGCAAGTGCTGGTCACATGACTTAGTTGTGTGTACCTGTGGCATGAAGAGGTTGGCCATGTTGGATATCTTTCAGTTCTTCCAGGACAGATAACTCTGTTCCATTGTAGGTTGAGTTCGCTGATGTGCTGTTCATCAACGAATCAAACTTATGCTCCAACCGATTGATTCTCACAATCAGGTTCTCCAGTAACACAGCTAGCGTTCTTTTCAGATCTGGAAAAGGATGAGCAATATACATTACTAGACAATTGTCTGTCAAAAATGATGGTTGATAGTATTGGAATTTTTTTTTATTACATGCCGTTTTGTTGTCTTGGGCTGTGTCATCTTTTTAACGCTACTCAATCCGATCAGACGCTCCTAAATTACTATTTATTTGGCTAAAAAATATTTGATTCGAGTCGAGGAAACCACCCATCAAAGCTCAGAGTGATTAGATATCGATGTTTGAAGTTTGCTGTTTCTATTGTTTGAGGACCAGATCTTATCCAGAAGCATGTGCTCAAACGGACAAATTGCAGTTGTAAGATGGATAACTCTAAAATCAAGTGGTTATTATTGTTAATAGTAACCACTTGATTTTAGATTTATCCATCTTACAATCGCAATTATTTGTCCATTTGAACACGTGCTTCTGGGTAAGATCTGGTCCACAAACAATAGAAACAGCAAACTTCAAACATCGATATCTAAACACTCTGAGCTCTGATGGGTGGGTTAGTCGACTTGAATCAAATATTTTTTACCCCCGAAGCCAAAGAAATAGTAATTTAGGAGCGTCTGATCGGATTGAGTACATTTAAGCAATCCCACACATGTGTATGGAATCAAACGACGTCGACATCACACAATGTAAATGATGTTCGCACACATGCCATATTGACAAAACCATTCATATAAACCTGTTTTATGTATTTATTCCATCACAAAATCAACGATGGGCCAACACAAACAGGATTTTCTGTACGACCCCCCCCCTCCCCCTTTTGCAATGCAATGAAAGCTAGCGGCGATACCGGTTTGACTGTTCGGGAGCTGCCTAAGCAGTCAGAGACAGTCCTGCCTATATGTTCCTCTATTTATCAATTTCAATATCAATTTAATAAGAAACAAGTCGTTCGACTTATAGTCCCAGATGGCATAGCAGTAAATGTAAAACAATATCACAAAATGGAGAATCAACAATAAAAGTCATATTTTTATCATATAGATCGAAGTCAATCATCCTTTTAAAATCGGTTAAAGTTCCAACACCAACAACAAAATCTGCCAAATTATTCAACAAGATCATTATCTTTTGGCAGAAGTATTTAAAAATATCATTGCTGCATTGTCAAAGTCGTAGCTTCTGACTGTGTCCTCTAGTGCTATCATACAATGCACTTAGGAAAAGAGTTTCTTGTGTTAAAGGGAAAATACTTCTCATAGTAATTCCTAATTTGGTATGTATTACCATATATAGGTTAGGAGAAATTACTACAGTGCAACGGAACATTTTCATTGGACTTAGGATAGTTCCAAGCATTTGTCTATAAACAAACGGTTCTGTATTGTTTTTGATGTTTGTTTACATAACAAAGCATACAAACGTGACAATAACATGCAATGTCTATTATATGTCTATTATATAATATTCTTTCTGTTTATAGCGGTTTTAGCGGATGAGACTATTTTAACAGCTATACGCCTCCCTGCGGCACTCCACTGGTAACTCTCGACAGATCAGAAATGATGAATTCACTTGGACTCTCTGGTGTCTATTCTTCAAGAAATCCTCAATCCATGATATTATGTTTTTCTCTATACAATATGCCTCCAGTTTGTTCAAAAGCCTGGTGTGTGGCACACTGTCAATAGCTTTCTAGGTAATTTATATCTAATGGTTCCTTTTTGTCCAGGGTCGAGGTGATGAAGTGGAGGCATTCAATAAGTTGGGTTTTGTAAGAGTGTATTACCGAAATATATGTTGGCAGGTGGCAAATAGACGGTGAGCCTCCATGTGGTTAATAATGGCATTGTTGATAAAGGACTCGAGAATTTTGCAGAGTATGCATGTCAAGCTGACAGGCCGGCAATTGCAGGGTTCATATGTTGCTCCTTTTCTAAAGATGCACGTAACTGAAGCTGTTTTCCATATTTTAGGAATCTTACATTCTGTTAAAGATCGGTTGAAGAGTATTGATAAAGGGTAGTTTATTTATCTAGTTGATCGCTTTAGCGATGCAAGTGGCATAACTCTATCTTTATGAATGTCATAAAAAACTTTTGTTATAAAAAAACATGTTTACGAACTTTGGTTTTCTTTGACAAATCGATGTGAAATAGGGGCATGTCGTCTTTTTTAAATGTGATCCAAATTTGGGCTAAATCGGATGAATGGAATTTTTTTTATAAAGGGGCAAAAATCGTGACAGAGTTATAGACACACATTTGGTTTTATATATGTAGGTAAGTTATCTCCGCCAACATCATGACTGACCATTTGATACATGGATTTTGATTTTGAACCCATTGTGCCAAAGGAATTATATTAGTCATGCAAAGAATAAAATCCAAGATGGCTGCCGGCGGCCATGTTTTTCATTGATAATTGTTCAAATTTTATAGCTCCCATCTAGATGTGATCCTAAACATGCTGTAAATTTCCAAAACAATTATCTAATAAATGCGGGCTGCAGGGTGTGCCGATAGATTCAAATTTGAAATCCAATATGGTCGTTGGTGGCCATGTATTTTAACGAATTTTGGAAACTTCTGGTACATTATTATACAAATATACAGGGGCAAACAACTACTGATTAACTATTAACCCTTTCATGATGGTAGCTGCGCTGGTGCAGCATTAAAGACCCTATGCCAGTACATTCTCTTATATATGTGAGTCTCCCATAGGGAGATTTTCTTACATTTGAAGAAAATCTGATATACCCTTAATTTCAATGCCAAAATGCGGTCAAATTCTTAGTCGAAAAATGACCGTAACTCATGTAAAAATAATTAGACAAAACCTATATTCGAACTTGGCCTGTAGTTTTAGCTGGGAAATACACATACCAGCTTTGGTTCAGATCAAATAATCAAAACTGGAGTTATCGGTCGGAACCGAAATGTTATGAAATTGGTCAAATTCTAAGTTGATGAAGGGCCGTAACTCATGTAAAAATAACTGGACGGAACCCATATTCGAACTTGGCCTGTATCTTTAGCTGGGAAATACACATACCAACTTTGGCTCAGATCAAATAATCCAAACTGAAATTATCGGTCGGAAACCAAAAATGCTAACAGACGGTCAAATTCTAAGTCGAAAAAGGGCCGTAACTCATGTAAATATAATTGGACGGAACCCATATTCGAACTTGGCCTGTATCTTTAGCTGGGAAATACACATACAAATTTTGGTTTAGATCAAATAATCCAAACTGGAGTTATCGATCGGAAACCAAAAATGTTAACGGACGGACAGACGGACGGACCTTCTTTTTTTTCAAAAAGGGCGTATAAAAAAATCTCATGACCAGTTGAACACTATATAAATCTTTGGCACTTACCGTATGCCGTGGACCTGGCAGCATATGGACCATCCACCATGTTAGCATTCTCCCTGGCTAGTGCCTTTATATAATCATGGCTCAGTCTCTCAATGTCACTCTACAAAATAAAAGATAAATAAATGATTGTTGCAGATCAGTGAACCAGTGAGACCACATATTAGAAGAATGTACTAAAGATACGGAAGGCATTCACAGCTGGTACAAATGAAAATTCATACCAAGTTTGTTAACCCTTTACCCAACAGAAGGGCCCTGTGCCAATGCATTCTCTTATATATGCGAGTCGACCATAGGTCGCCTCGCATATATAAGAGAATTCATTGGCTTAACACATTAAAAATTATAAAATTGTTAAAGATTGTAAGAAAAAATGGTAAAAAAAAGATTTTTTTTAGGCCAATGCATTCTCTTATATATGCGAGGCGACCTATGGTCGACTCGCATATATAAGAGAATGCATTGGCACAGGGCATAACTGTAACTATCACAATGTGGTTAAGGAGCCGGTTCCAATGATATCCATATTTGTATGGTTCTATTGAGACAGACCGAAGATATTTTAGGCTGTTGAAGCTTTATTTGGTCGGTTTTGGCCGGTTTGTTGGGTAAAGGGTTAAACCACTACAGGTAATATTACCAATAAGAACATTAATCAAAGACAATAAAAAAGGGCCCCATTTGCTTATCTGAAGTGGTAATATATAGACTATGAATTTCTAAGTCTTTCTGAGGCATATGAAGTCCTATCATTTTCTAAGTATTTCTGAGGCATATGAAGTATCTGTAGTGGTTATTTATAAGTATTTCACATTTTTATTTATTTTGATATATGGAGCCAGACAGAAAAGTGACAAAAGCAAGAACTACTTTGTATAATTTGAGGTCGTAAAGTCTCAGTTGAGAGACACAAGTTCTCCATGAAATTTTACATAAATCGTCTCCCTCATTAAAGGGATCCAGGGCGTCCTCAGTGGATAAAATTATAAAAGTCATCACCACCAGGAACCAGCCTATAGGGTGACATGGGAGATATCTTCTCCATAAAATATATCACTTCTCCCTATTTTTATCCTAAGGAGAAGTCACTTCTCCCTCATTTTCCAGCACGTTTTTTCTCCAAACAGAATATTTCAAGTGTATTTCCAATGTTTACCATCAAGTTTTGATTAAATATGGGTATCTTATATATTGGACTTTTATCAGTAATGCCACTGTAACAGTATATGTTTAATTAACAATGGTTTTGACACGCGATATCTCATCATATTGGAGAGTTATCAATATAAATGAAAATAAGTCAATCTATTTTAACATGTACTTGTTGATAGTTGTTTTACAGAATTTAATGTTATTTTGCATGAACCCACTTCGATGGCCTCGAGTCCTTTAACGCAGAACAAAAAATGAAAATAGAGAATTTTTTTCTCACGAATTTCCAACAGGTGAAATTTTTGACATGTTGAGGAGAACATACGCCTTTTTAAGTCTAAGTAAATAACAATACATTAGTCAATACCTTAATTACATCACTGGGTGAAGGGTTAACTAGAATTTTCTGTAGGACAGCTGTGTTGATGAGGGTGAGAACCCAGAGAGACACAAGTACTGCACCAACTAACACAATCTTTCTGCCCGTAGAGAAGCTTTTATATATCCTCCACACTGGCAGACCCACCATGCCTCTACATACAACTGTCCTGTGGCATATGGACAAATCTGGAATTCCAGAATCTATTTCATGATGTGTTCATTCTGAAAATACATGGAATGATATAAAGATATTGAAGATCTAATTTTACGTAATATTTAATAATATAAAGTTATCTGTGTACTCTGCACGTACAGTATGTGTTTTTCTTGTACGATTCCAGGTTGTGGTGAAAAGTGATATTGGATGAGACACGCAGTGTCGAGTCCAACATGACTTTTCACCACAACCTGGACGAGTACAAGAAATACACATACTGTACACAACATTGTATAATGACATTTTTATTATCCATCTGTATGTTTATCCAAATTTTGGAAATAAAACTTTTGTAGTTATTTTTGGTATTTGTCAGCACTTGATTCTTTATAAAAGCCTGTATTTGATAATCAGAAAGCATGATTTGGAACAGTAAACACCGAGTATTGCGCGCTCATCACAATTTCAACGATTCAATTTTGTGACGTCACAGAGTCGAGTCCAATATGACTTTTTTATCGGGACTCACGAAGTAACTCTATTGCCAAATGAATCGGTGAAATTGTGATGCACACGTGTGCAATTGGACTTCCGGGAGTCCAATATGACTTTTTCCCAGATTATCATGTGACGGCTTCTGCCCAATCAGAAATAGTGTTAGTTAAGGGATGGATAATAATAAAAATGAAGTGTATTTCCAATGTTTACTATCAAGTTTTGATTAAACATGGGTATCTTATTGAACTAATTATCAGTAATTCCACTGTAACAGTAATGTTTACATAACAATGGTTTTGACGTGCGATATCTCAATAAGTCCATCTATAAGTCAAATATATTTTATCATGTACTTTTTGATGATAGTTGTTTATAGCGTATGATGTATTCATGATTCTAGACCTCTAGTTACAACAACAACATAAAAAATCTAATTTAACATCTTTTTCTACTTTGTCCTGTTGAAACTAGAGGTGGGACTATCCCAGAGTAAGACTATTAAAGGTTACCCCCACAGTACAAATGGGCTACATTAACCCTTTGATGATGGTAGCTGCGCTGGTGCAGCATTAAAGATCATATGCCAGTGCATTATCTTATTATGCGAGTCTCCCATGTAGGGAGCCTCGCATATATAAGAGAATGCACTGGCTTACAAGGTCAAGGTACATATTGTTATGCCAATGTATTTTCTTATATATGCGAGGCTCCCCATGGGAGACTCGCATATACGAGAATGCATTAGCACAGTTTTCGTAAAATTTCAGGAAGCTCCAGTCATGGAAGGGTTAATTTTAATATTTAAAACTGTTCTGGGGGATGACCACCCTCTGCTCGAGCTTGTGGCCCTCGGGATCTGCCTTTGGAAGATATTGTGCACAGATATTTTAATTCTTAGCTATCAAAAAGTCAGAACAAATTTGATTCTCCTGACTTCCAATGGATTGTAAGCCCTGGGGTATGAACTTATAAGGTGAGTGTGCCACTTGGTGTAAAGGTGATTTTAGGTGTAAAGGTGATTTTAGGAGTAATCTCTCTGGAAGTACCAGATTATTGAAGAATTAAAAAGCCCAGCCCAGCGAAAATCTCGCCTGAGTCGCCTTGTGAGCTGAGGCCTGCCCCAGCACGTCAGCGCAAATCTAAAATGGTAATATAAATCTTGGAATACAGTAATGCCCTAAATAATCGACTCCTTAACCACAGAAGAATTATGGGTAACTTTTCAGGATTTAATCGGAAATATGGCTTGTTGCCATTCATCGGAAAGCTCTTGGTGAGAGCTTTCCGATGAATAGCAACAAGCCATTCCAGTATTTCCAACATAATCCTGAAATTTTTTCCATAACTCTGCTGCGGTTAAAGGGTCATATACTTAGGGCATTGCTGTAAGTATTTGCCAAAGTATAAGAACCAGTGTATCAGTAAGACATTAATTTTGATCCAACAGTTGGCAACTTGAACAAAAATTTGGCAAAAAGTATTATCATTTGGAAAACCTTTTATAGATAAATCTTTTACGAAAATTACCTGCGTTAGTAAATTTATTTATTTTGCACATTTAAACAGCAGAGTGTTTCACTTCATTTTAAAATTAGCTAATGACATACAGTAATGCTCTAATTAATCGACTTCTTAACCACAGCAGAATTATGGGTAACTTTTCAGGATTTAGTCGGAAATATGGCTTGTTGCCATTCATCGGAAAGCTCTCGGCCATATTTCCGACTAAATCCTGAAAAGTTACCCATAATTCTGCTGTGGTTAAGAAGTCGATTAATTAGAGCATTACTGTACTGTGCTTTTGTTCTACTTACAACTAAAATAACTGTAAATCCTGCTGTAGAAACATGCAGGAAGGCATCAGAGATACTACAGTTGATAACCACATTTCACTGTATCATCTGTTCGCTGAGCACAGGCGTAAATGGAATTTAAGGCCACAATAAATTAATTTATCCACCACTCATTGCACAGGGCTCGAAATGTGCACATGCCCATCTGTCACAGATAGGTCACTGTTTCTGGGTGACAAGTAGATTTTTGTGCTATCAGTCACATACAGTAATGCCCTAAGTAATCGACTTCTTAACCACAGCAGAATTATGGGTAACTTTTCAGGATTTAGTCGGAAATATGGCTTATTGCCATTCATCGGAAAGCTCTCCAAGTTACCCATAATTCTGCTGTGGTTATGGATTCGATTAATTAGGGCATTACTGTATGACAGGTTTGATATTTCGAGATGAATTTACTCAAATTTTTCTACTGGACATATAATTAAATCATTCAATCTGTCCGCACCTCAGACATATTATGATACCACATATAAGGGTATATTAGGGTATATATATAAGGGTATGCTCAGGCAATAATCCAAATATTTGTATACTGTAAATGCAAATTTTTTCATGGTGGTTCAATCTTCATGGTTTTTGTGTGGTTGTGCTCAACCATGACTTTAACCTCTTAACTGCTAAATGATGTTATGACGTCGTGTGCTGGGCTGTTGATGTTATTACCATTTTCCAGTGGAAAAATATAACGGGAATATCACAAGAACCATAAAACTGACACATAAAATCATATTCTGTTTGCAACTTCGAGATATACAGTTATTCCGATGCACCAATCTCTGAGTTCCAGTTATGTATAATGGCCTACTGCTAGTGTGCTGAAGTAGGTCGATAGTACTTACGGACCATATAGCACACGGCGTGCACTTTTACATCTGTAATAGTTACGGACATCATAGCAGCAAAGAGGTTAAGATCCCCTCGAAATATGTTATGAACAAAATTTTGACTGACTTGAAAGTACCCCATGTGGTTGCCATTTTTTTGACAATATTATATGGGTGGTAAACAGTCTGGGTGAAAACTATAAATATACATGTATGAGTATACCAATGAATAGTTATATTCTAAGTAAAATGTTACTTAATGTAACACTTTCATTACTGGAGCTTCCTGAAATTTTGCTAAAATCCTGTGCCAATGCGTTCCAATAAATTCCATTCTCGTTGTATGTTTGAGGAATGAGTATATACAAGAGTCAATGTAGCTCAATGGAGTCATTAGGAATGCCGAAAGTTCAAATGTCTACGTAATACTAGATGTCAACATGAAGAGATAAAGAGATATATATAAAGTAAAATCCAAGATGGCTGCTGATGGCCATGTTTTCCAATGAAAATAAAAAAAATTAGACAGCTCCCATCTAGTGGTCACCCCGAAGATCAAAATGAAGTTTGGTGACAATTGGATGATGGATGTGGTCTGTAGAGTGTGCCATGATTTAGTCATGTGAAGAGTAAAATTCAAGATGGCCACTGGCAGCCATGTTTTCATTGAATTTCGGAAAAATTTATGGCTCCCATCTAGACATCACCCTGAAGATCCATATAAAGTTTGATGATGATCAGATGAGGGATGTGGTCTTTAGGGCATGCCGAAGGATTTAGTCATGAAAGAGTAAAATCCAGGATGGCTGCTGGCGACCATGTTTTTTAACAAATTCAGAAATAATTGATGTTTCCCATCATTAGATCATCCCAAAGATCCATATGAAGTTTGGTGCTGAACAGATGAGGGTGTGGTCTGTAGAGTGTGTCAAAGGATTTAGTCATGCAAAAGAGTAAAATTCAAGATGGGTGCCGGCTGCCATGATTTTCAATGACAATCGTTCAAATTCGATAGCTCCCATCTAGAGGTGATCATAAACATGCTTGTATAATTTCATAACATTTCTCTAATAAATGCGGGCTGCACAGTGTGCAAATGGATTAGAATTTGAAATCCAAGATACATGTAGCTGCTGACCAGTGGCCATGTTTTTTATCTAATTTTGAAATAAATGGCTCCCATTTAGAGGTCACTCCGAAGATCCACATAAAGTTTGTTAATGATCGGATGAATGATGTGGCCTGTAAGGTGTGCTAAAGGAAATTGGTGACGGACACATGGATCGATGCCAACCCACGACAATAGCTCAAACTTGACTTTTCAAGTTGAGCTAAAAATATCAAAAAGATGACTTTTATCATATTTTTAGGGGAAATTTTGGAAAGAGTGTTCTCAGCAAGTATACAAACTGAATGGAAACTAGAGATGGGTCTGTCCCAGGTGGGACTAAGGTATACCCCCCATATTGAAAAAGGGGGATAACTCCACAAAAGAAAGTTACAGGTGCACAGGTTCCCATGGTCATAAATAACTGTGCCAAGTTTAAAAAATTTGACTACAGAATATAGGATTAAAAGCTCGGACAAAGTATACCCCTGTATTGAAAATTATGTAAGTCGAAAAAGGGGGTAAATCCACCAAAAAAAGTCAAACAGACCTCATAATCATAGGTGCACAGGTTCCCATTGTACTAAATACCTGTGCCAAGTTTTAAAAATTTGATAAAATTGCGTCCATGGACGGATGGACGGCTCGACAGACGGATGGACAGATAAGCTGATTCCAGTATGCCCACACCCCCCCCCCCCCACAAAGAGTTGTGGGGGGTATAATGAATAACTTTTCCTAGATAACAGGCCACTCCTCCATAATACACAAACATGGAATAGTGAATTCTCCCAAAGGCTGGTCCCTGATCTAAATTTTCCATCATCCGGAGATACAGTGATGCTCTAATTAATCGACTCCTTAACCACAGCGGAATTATGGGTAACTTTTCAGGATTTAGTCGGAAATATGGCTAAATCCTGAAAAGTTACCCATAATTCTGCTGTGGTTAAGGAGTCGATTAATTAGAGCATTACTGTAGGTTATGTGTGGAAACCCCTTAATTGTTGTATTACAATCCCAAAATAGAGTCGGGAGGGGATGAGAATCTATCATTTGTTTACACTGGACTATAAACCAGCAAACATCATCTATATGCAGAATAAGATGCCAAATACATGGCATTTGTAACATCTGGGGACTGATTATCCCAGTGATTAGGGCTATGCATACAGAAATCAATTGAGATACTAGTATGACATTTGTTAGTGCCGTATCTGATAAAATGTCACAATCATGAATGTTAAACACATAGTATTTGTGGCATAAACCTAATGTACCTTTAGTTCCTCACGGAGCAGGCAACCATCCAGCTCATATAAATTATTCGTTTATTAACCCTTTCTTCATTAAATGGATTCTCCCATTCAGTTATAAGGCTGAATGGTCTATTATTCATCTGGAGGCAATATTAGCAGAAGACAGACAGGCGAAAAGATAATACAAGTGCAGTAGGATTCATTTTCAATGGTGGGGATATAATAGGAAGGAATAAATTTTATACTGATTAAAATTTCAGACAAATCTGGATAAATGAGACACACACCGATGTATTTATGTATAAATAAAAGGTCATCAGCCACTCGTCCCCATAAAAAAAATGATTTTCTTTGGTTGGTTAATGAATATTCATGAATATTTTATTTCAACTACTGCTCAATTTATCATTCTGGCAACCCAAAAGTAAGGGCTGTGCATCGAAGATTGCGCTTGTTGAGTTTTTTGCCCATAAGCCCATAATCTGTCCGACCAACAACTAAATAGTAGAGCGGTTAAGAAAAAAATCATGCACTTTTGAGTAGAAGCATGAAACTTCTCACATATCATTATGGACATATATAGATCAATTTCTGACATGGACCTAATTTCAAAAATTCAAAATGGCCGCCAAATCCAAGATGGCCGCCAAAGGGGTCAAAACATTTCGCAGTGTCTAGTTATACACCGAATACAGAAAACATATTTGACATATGATGGTGTAGTTAATTGTTTGGTTTTCGCCGTACATATGCGTATATAATGAGACCAATTTTGTTAGCCATCACCCAAAATGGCCACCAAAATATCCCAAAATGGCCGCCAAAATTAAAAAAAAAATTCTATTTTTCTTAAATTCTTCACTTCTTTCTAAATTATCCCAGACATTTTACGGGTAATGTGGTAATTTCTTCTCGTAATATTGACAGTAGTCATTTCCTATCAATTTGGAGCCATCATATGGGTATTCTGGGTTACCACCGGGCCATGTATACACAGTTTTTAAAAATGACCATCAAATCACCCACATAGTACGTTAGTATTATTCCAACTACACTGTGTGCACTAAGAGCTCTGTAATGTATACAATAATTATCTTCTGGACATGAAAAATCGGTATCGCATTGTTGTTCATAAATTTATCTACTTTTACAAAAATTGCTGCCAAAATGGCCGCCATAATGGAACAAATCTAGATTTTTGTTAAAATTTACTATTTTTGGGCTAATTTTGCAACATACATTGTAAGGCCCATAGGCATGCACTTTTGAGTAGAATTATCAGACTTTGCATATATATAGTAGGACCATAGCTGATCAATTTCTGATATGGACCTATTTTCAAAAATCCAAAATGGCCGTCAAATCCAAGATGGCGGCCAAAGGGGTGACCGAATGGCCATATCTCTAGTTATACACCGATTACAGAAAAAATATTTGACATATGGTGTTGTCGTTAATTGTTTGGTGTTCGCCATACATAAGTACATATAATGAGACCAATTTTGTCAGCCATCCCCACAATATGGCCACCAAAATATCCCAAAATGGCAACCAAACGTAGATTTTTTTTCACTTCTTTCTAAATTACCCCAGAAATGTTAAGGAGTATATGGTAATTTTCTCTCGTAATATTGATATTAGTCATTTCCATCACTTTGGAGCCATTTCCGTTATTATTGGTTACAGCCTGGTCGTGAAACAATAGTTTTAAAATAACGACCATCAAATCACCAAGTAGTGCATTAGTGTTTAATATTCCATACACACTATGTGCATTCAGAAAACTGTAATGCACACAAGAGAATATTCCTTACAATTTATTGGGTTCATTTTGAGATAGAATTGGAACAGTATGATATATTTTATGATTTTGGACGGTCGGATAAAATGGAACACTTTTTTTGTTCTCAAAACCAATAAAATGAAAGTGGGTATGCGGTTTGACATGGGGCGGGCGGGAAAGGGGAAACCCACATATTATTTATTTTGGCCTTATATATCTAGTATAGTCTATACCGAACGTATTATATGTAATGACCCCAATCGTGTGTAACAGATAAATTGTGACATGTGTGATGAGACTGTTGTAGTCTATACCGATCCTGTTATCATATATAATGACCCTGAATCTGATAGTGTGTAAACAGATGTAGTGACTAGTGTAGCATGTATGATGACCCTGGTATAGTTTATGCTGGAACTGTTATGATATATAATTACCCTGGGGCTGACCGTGTGTATCATGTGCATTGTATGATGTATGGTGAGCCTGGTGTGGTTCATACTGAAGCTGTTATAAAATGTAATGATAATGATCGTGTGTAACAGACAAAGTGTGGCAGTTATTATGCTATTGGAACATGGATATGACATTTGATTTCAACCTATTAGGTCACTCCAACAGAGATACATGTATGTGTGATAGATTGATAAAAATAATTATGCCCAACCACAGTCAGACAGATGCACCATAGCTGTTAAAGATATAATAGTTACAATATTAACATAATAATAACTCTATTTATTTACTTCTTACAATAGAACCTGAGTCATAACAGATTATGTTGTTGTGTTAGCTGCATAGTAAAAGTTATGGGATGATTGAGATTAGAGACCAACAAACACCTGAACATCTATATAAGTGAGGGGTGTATAGACCCTGATATTAAATATGATTGATAATGGTTGGATATAAAATATTTTAATACAGAATTATCAGATAACTAAAGGAAAGATATGAGAAGGGTCAAATTGAAAATATTAGAGTCATAACATTGGATCGCGTACAGTATACCTATGGTTAATTTTATTCTAAGCTGATCATTGGAAAGATACAATGTCTGTAACAGCAGAAATATTATTAAATGTTGGGTTATTCAAATCAATACCAAAATCTATACACGTGAAGAATGTGTCACGATAAACCTGAATGAGATTATAAAAGTGATTTGGTGAAAAATATTTGACCATTATTTATTAAAGTCAGCTTCAAGAATACCAGAACCATTATTATTATCCTGCAGCCCAAATGCAATAGAGGGAATTTCAAAATAAGATATTTCCTCAAATGATGAATATTCAATTGGTGGCTTATAGAAATTCTTAGTGAACCTGGCCCAAGGCGAAAGAGAAAATTTAAAATCTGCCTATCAGATATCATGTGTCTATGGAATAGGTTAATTTTAATCATGAAATACATGCAAGTGAAAAGTGGATCACAATCAACCTGTACATAGAATAGGAGAATGAACATATAATGTGTGGAGAGGAGAGGGTTAATCATTTTCAATGACATCATATGATGGAATGATGGAACTAATGTGTGGATTAATTTTTTTCTCAAGATAAGACAACAGTGTCTCTGTAAACAACAATTCTCTAAACAGCCATGCTCTAGAACATCCTACAAATGGACAATGGACTATTTGTATTAATGCCATGAACATGTTTCAACGGGGGGGGGGGGGGGGGGGGGGGGGGGGGGGGGGGGGGGGGGGGGGGGGGGCATTACGGGGGGCCGTAACTCTGTTAAAATATATCGGATCAAACCCAAATATGAACTTGATCTGTATTTCGGGGTGAGGACCACATGTACCAAATTTGGTGTAGATCAGATGAAAAATGTTTTGAGTCATAGCAGCTTGCGTGAGTTATAAGTAAACATAAGTTTGAAAAGGGTTAATTAAACGATACCAAAAACCATACAGATAAAGAACGTGCTAAGAAAAACCTAGGTAAGAAATATGAGGCATATCAGAAGAAAACAGTTTGACTTAGATGCATCAGATAGCATTTGTGTGCAGGGTTAATTATTTTCTAAACCGATCAACCAATCGATACCAAAAACTACAGGTGAGGGGTGTGTCATTATAAACCTACATATCAAATATGAAAACAATCGGACAAAAAATACTTTGGTTACAGCATCGGATAGCTCATGCCTATGTGCGGATGCAAAGTGTTAATAATTTCTAAACCGATCAACCGATCGATACCAAAAAATATACAGGTGAGGAGGGTGTCATCATAAACATGCACATAAAATTTTAACAAGATCCGATAAAAAATATTCAAGTAAATGAATCGGATAGCAAGTGTCTACGGACAGACGGACAGACGGACGGACAGACAGACGGACGGACGAACGACGGATGGTTGATCCGGACGTCGGCATTATGTGTACCATACATGGTATGGGTACACATAAAAAGGGGGGGGGGTAATTTTGTTGAAATGTCTATGTAGTACTAGATGTGAACATGAAGAGATATATAAAAAGTCAAATCCAAGATTTGATAGCTCTCATTACATCTAGAGGTGACTCTAAACAAGCCTGTAAATTTTCAAATCAATTCTCCAATAAATGCGGGCTGCAGAGAGTACAAAGAGTAATATCCAAGATGGCCACTGGTGGCCATGTTTTTCAATGAAATTTGGAAAAATTTCATGGTTCCCATCTGGAGGTCACCCCAAAAATCTTTATGAAGTTTGGTGATGATCGGATGAGGGATGTGGTCTGCAAGGTGTAGCAAAGTATTTAGTCATGCAAAGAGTAAAATCCAATTCATCAATTTTTTTTCAAATTCGATAGCTCCCATGTTTTTGTTTTTTTTATCAAATTTCAGAAATATTTGATGGCTTCCATCTAGGTAGTGGGGGTAACGTCGGCTTACGTCGCAAGAGCTATATACTTCATCCAAACTTTCTGACTCACAACTCGTTGATGACATTGGAAGCTAATTTTTTTAGGCACATTTTCCATATTTGTTGTGTTGCAGCATAAAACTACGGTGGCTGGTTTAGGACATGGTAAAAAAAAGCTCTTACGTTCGAACGTGCGAGCCCTTACGTTCGAACCCAAGAGCTCTTACGTTCGAACGAAGCGTTTGATCGAAGCATGTATTGCAAGGGCTCGCACGTTCAAACGTAAGGGCTCACATGTTCAAACGTAAGAGCTCGCACGTTCGAACGCAAGGGCTCACATGTTCGAACGTAAGGGCTCGCAAGTTCGAACGTAAGGGCTCGCACATTCGAACGTGCGGGCTTTTTTTTTACCATGTCCTAAACCAGCCACCGTATAAAACTGACCAGCTAGAGAGTATAATAGGCAATAGCTGAATCCAGCTAGGATACATGTAGCTGATTATAGCTAATATTGTAGCTGAATTTTCTCATTTCCCAGACCTGTAGTCTGTATTGAGTCACAGTGTAGAACTAAAAGTTCAGTCCCTCCCATGAGGAAAACACATCAAGAACACTTATTTGCTCTCGCAATTCAGAAGATGGGTGTAATTTCGCCCATAATAAAATCATAAGTTTTGTTTTTCTCAAACAAAATATCATTGTGGGATAGACCTATGTCCAGTAACACTTTCACATGGGAGATTCCCAATGGACCCATATATAAGAGAATGCATTGGCACAGTGTTTCACAAAATTTTAGGAAGCTCCAGTCATGAAATTATTAATTATTTGCCCACCTCCTCATTATCATAAGAGACCTCTTATCAAGGCCACAGTTAAAAGTATTCAATCCGATTCGATGGTCCCCATATAATCAGATTCCAACAACATTTTTTTAAATGCTGCTTCAGCTATCAGAATCAATTGCCCAAAAATAATGCATACCACAGTCAACTATAGTATAAAATTGCCCGAATCGTGTTATTAATCAACATATTGTTCGATGAAATTTGGCCTTAATATCAACAGAAAGCCTCTTGATTTTAGAGTTATCCATCTTCATCTGCAAGTTGGTCCAAGACCATCGGCTCGTCGACTTTTTGCTGGGCCACTAGCAGTGAAAAATAATAGATTTTAAAAATTGATATCTAATAACTCTGAGCTTTGATAAAATATTTTTTACCCCCGAAGTAAAATAAATAGTAATTGAGGGGCGTTCTGTTTAGAGTCAATCGAGATTTTGAACAACTGATGCGTAATGCATTGATTATTAATTATCTTGGCAGATTCATAGCCAGGTCGGCCTGGGTGACATTTAACAAACACTGGGGTGTGCATCACTTATGGTGTGTCCTCACATATATTAACTGTATTGATATACACTAACTAAGGTTCCGTAAGCAACCTGCTAGGAATACAGAACATTGTATATTATACAAACAAATATTAAATAATTAATACATGTAGTTGTAAATTTGTTTGCCCACATATCACCAGATTACACAATACATGTATACATCGTACCAGCCTCCTTAACGACCTTAGTTAGTAGTCAAACTAATTTTTTTCAATATATATTTATATCTGCACACTTGGAATTCATGCACCATCAAGTGGACACAAAATGTATGACCACACAAAATAAAGTGATGTCTAGGTAAACAATGCTACATGAATCTCTGTCAAGTGCACATACGCTAGATAACTCCCATACATGTGTAAGATCAATTTCCACAATAATCTATGGGGTACAATGAAAGATCTGAATGGCTCTTACATGCTATACTGTCTGGTGTCAAGAGGTATGAAGAACAAATCTGAGGAGTGGCTGTTTGTCGGTTAGAATATAAGCTGCAATTTCTGACAAATCCTAGTATTTCATGGCATTAAAACTCAGCTATTTTCAAGTATGAACACCAGCACACCGACCAATCGTTTCTGCACTGTGGCGGGTGTATGTCCACTGTATTAGAGTGTACTGGTGCTGTGGCGGTCAAATAGCGATTTTTGCGAGCGACCGAGACATCTGACCGAGATGCAAAAAGTCAGTAATATCTACATGGACAGGTAATTATCATATTTATTACAATAAACGGTCCACAGCCCTGTAGGGTGATATAGTTTCTATGTCTGTGAAAAACGCTACACAAAATGCCTGGGTATGGTTTCTGAACATTGTCTCCACTGATAACAGTCTGATTTTAACACATTGATAACATATTAACACCCTACTGATTAGCCCCATGTGAGCTACAATAATTCATGAACGTATCCATATTGGCCAACTGTCATAAGAGCCACTAATAGTCAAGAAAACAGCGATCTAAGGGGACCACTAGTCACACAAAAATGCATAAAAGTATTTACATTGTGGTGCCTAAGTGAGAGAGGCATGGTAATTTCTAAGTGATTCTACATGTGTTTGCTTAAAACATTGCCATTCCAATCACTATCCCCATATATTGTCGTTATATTTACTGTATCATGACTATATAGAGGCTGTGTGAAGTGGCAAGTGACTGCTCAGGAGATTGCGTACATTATTGGCTTAAAGGTACTCAATCCGATCAGGCGGTCCCCATATCATCAAGATACAACAACAACAATTCTTCAAATTACACTTTAGTTATCAGAATCGATGAATTGCAACGAAATAATGCTAACTGCTGTCAATTATGGTATCAAATTTTCCAAAACTTGTTATTTATATATAATCACATGACATATTGTTCAAGGATGATGATATTGGCAAGTAGATGGGAAACGAGTCATTTTTGGGTTATTCGGAAAAAACATCTTGAGTTTCAAAATTTGATCCATTACCATTAGGTCCGATCGTTATAAAATTTGACTTAATTGGAGGTTGACAGTTGCAGGCAGATGGGAACGACATGTTTTGGGGTGAATAGGCCCAAACAAAAAAAACCAAAAAAAGGTCACCGTCAGCTATCTTGGATTTCAGTATTAATTAAACCATTTAAATGCATTATTACGAGCTGCAGACTGTATCATAGATCTGATAATTATGCAATTAGTCATGCAGGTTGACATTGGCATGTCGGTGGGGACATAGAATCATATATAAGGTCAATCAGCATACAAACAAAGCCACCAATAACCCAATGTGACCACAATTATAATTGGCCATAATAATTGGTGTGGGTTTGAGACACTGCATGTGTCAAAAAATACATTTTGAAGCGTTACCGCCTTTGACATCATTTGACCCGATTTGAACTCCTTTCACTGGATACACTGACCGGTATTTAGAATGTATGTTATGGTTAACTTAACTGGTCCTAAATATGTCTTCTGCATGAGCATAATACTGAAACTTTGAGTTATGAATTGATAGTGACCCTTCCCCCGGACTCGGATTTGCTTAAAGGTACTCAATCCGATCAGACGCTCCTAAATTACTATTTCTTTGGGTTCGGGGGGTAACAAAATATTTGATTCGAGTCGAGGAACTCACCCATGAAAGCTCAGAGTTATTAGATATCGATGTTTGAAGTTTGCGATTTCTATTGTTTGTGGGACAGAACTTGCCGGTCAAACGGACGGTCTTGCAGATAAAGATAGATAACTCTAAAATCAAGTGTTAATAATTCCATATGGTCTCATCTAATTGTATAACTGTGTTTTCCACAACATTGTTGTCATCTACTTTACAGCAGCGTTTGCACTTTTATGCATTTTTGTGTGACTAGTGGTCTCCTTATATCGCTGTTTTCTCGACTATTATTGGCTCTTATGACACTTGGCCAATATGGATACGTTCATGAATTATTGTAGCTCACATGAAGCTCATCAGTAGGGTGTTAACGTGTTATCATTGTGTTAAAATCAGACTGTTTTCAATGGGAGACAATGTTCAGAAACCATACCCAGGCATTTTGTGTAGCGTTTTTCACAGACATAGAAACTAAGGGAGGGGCAAAGAAGCGTGCATCTGTTGGCACTAATATGACCCTACAGGGCTGTGGACTGTTTATTGTAATAAATATGATAATTATCTGTCCATGGATGTAGATATTACTGACTTTTTGCATCTCGGTCAGCTGTCTCGGTCGCTCGAAAAAAATGGGATTTGACCGCCACAGCACCTGTACACTCCAACACAGCGGACATACACCCACCACAGCGCAGAAACGATTGGTCGGTGTGACCAGGCTTGCCCAAATTTGAATTTAGCGTAACCTGAAAATGGGTGTGTTCTTCAATTGGAAATTATGAACTTCCAGAGTCAGCCAAACATTGTGGTCAGAGATATTGAAACCAACAATTGTTCTGGAGTTACAATATGCACACTAGAGCAAGAGTATCATCTAATAATTTCGTCTCCTTCATGTTGTATATGTGTATAAACCGGCACATGTAATCTAGACGAATACAGGGGTATGTCAGCTAGGTTGGTCACATACGAACATGGCCCCATGCGAACTTGCGAAGACGGCCCCATATATAACAGAACCATTGTTTAAAATCATTCTTTATCTATTTTATGATATGAAATATGAAACTGATAATAATAACATAACAAATGATAATACAATTAACCATGGGAAAGTCGGTAACGTACTGCCGGCCACTACTGGTCTCTCAAGCTACTAGTAGCGGGCCTGGGATCGGAACCTGGTCAGGGTATTCTGACTAAAATCAGAACTCGGTCAGATACCAAGTTAGTCAGGCTGAAAAGTCTCATTAAAGATCACTGAATAAAGATCCAAATGCAAAATGCCGCCTTTCCCCATTACAAAATTTGTCCAGGTATGTCGTCATGGGTGCAGTGCACTGTCTGATTGGGTGCAGACAATAATGGCAGACCCATGTACATGCCATCGGTGTGTGCACGTTAAAGAATGTTACTGGAGTCACCACATGGTTAGAACCTTGACCAGTGCATCCATAAACACTGAATTTAAATATCTACAGATACAGAACAAATTCAAACTTCGTTGTTGTCAGTGTTGTCAGTGTTGGGTGCTGAAATCTCTGCGATCATTCATAGTAGCTGGCTTGTTGTCAAATCACTGTCTCTGTACTGCTTCCAGTGGTTAAATATTTGACCCTACATGTATATGTGTGGTTTGACTCCATTGCCATTGGATTCCAAGAAGCTTCTTCTCCCTCACTAGTTGTGCTGGCGTGGGAATGAGTGGTGAGGATCAGCAAGGCGCTATTGTGTAATCAGCACAGATCTCTGTATACATGCCCATAAGCGAAGTTCATTGACCATTGTGTTATTATAACTAAGAAAACACTGCGTAATTCACAATTAGACTACATAAACACTACACTATACCAATCAAATTTAAGTTGCGGACACAATTAGCCAACACAACATAATCACAATAAAATTATGCCAATTTAATACATTCTAATTAATAGGGCCGACTATTCAGGGACAGTTTTCGTGTGTGGCCGTCTTTGTATGCAGTCCTCATAATTGGCTACATCAATCAGCAATGCTGAAGTTATTTGCTGAAGCAAACAGGGCCATGCCGTAGCAGATTGTTTTGGTGGGCAATTCCACGACGGAGAATGAAATTTGTGAAAAAATTAAATCTTGAATATTGACTAAACAGTTTGAAAATCTGATAGTTATGGTATTCAAGTTATTGAAAACAGTTTTTCTCTCTCTCATATTCATCATTTTAGTGCTGAAAGCTTATGCCATTGTTAACCCACATGTGCTACTAAAACTTTTGCTAAAAGTGGCTTGTAAGTAATTGAGCAAATAGTAACAATTATTTAAGATTGACCTGTAGTATTTCAGTATTTAAATAGGTCGATGCACGCTATAACACATCTTGGGTTTATATTTCTGTGACTGATGTCCATTTGGGGAAAAATATTTTCCGAATCTACATACCATATGTAATGTCAGGTACGAAAATACTACCTTTTTTGGTATAAAACAATATTGCATGACAATATAACAACCATATCTTAGAGACGCTCAATATACCTGAGCCTCAATGTCTGTGTTCAAAATAAGCACCATTCGATGTCTAAGTTGACCGCTAGCAAGATTTGAAATATGTAATGTCAGTCACGCGTAATGTCAGTCACGACATGTAATGTCAGTCACGTTTTGCAATTTGTTCCTATTCTGGTAGATGACATAAAAATCTTGTAAGAAAACATACTACATGTTTTAATTGGATTTGTAAACATATGCAGTTCCATATAAGTGTCTCTACTACTAGTAACTTTGAATATTGTTCTCATGATGTACATGTATGTGAGCATTGAATGTACGGTATGTGTAGCGGTATTTAATATAGTAAGAAATGTTTCAGAACATAGATGGCGAGTGAGTAAGTCGTACACGTCGTACTTATCTCCTGAGATGTGTTTTTGCGATTTTAACATATGAAGTTTCTGTTATGGTCAGTGCTGGCCGCTGGGAAGTTCTGGAAGTGGCCTTCACATGAAGACAAGCTTATATATCAACGGGAAGACATATGCAAGAAACTGAATGGCCCAGTTGTTGTTAATTCACGTGGGAATTTTGATTTCCCAGATTTCCCAGCAAATAGTTAAATGCATGGTATAGATGATGACACATTGCAGTTCTTTGTTCAATATTATTTAGTGCGAATGGATGTACTGTGGTATTACAGAGCTCTGATTCTTAATTGGCAGTACTATATATTCAGTGAGTGGTTTAATGTTCTTATCTCCGAATAAACAATCCATCAATAAAATTAAAAGTCATGATCATTGGTACACAATTCACCATTGGTCTATTCCAAAAAGAAGTGTGCAAAGTCTGAGCTGCTAACCGGTATATATTTGGTGTCAATAGGCAACTGTGTCTTTTAATGCCACAATATCTATCACAGTATTAAACTACATATACTAACTTCTTATCACAATAGGGATGTTTATTGAGAAACTTCTAACTTCTCCCTTCAAGCATTGATAAACTGAAATTAGCTATGGATGTGGTGGAAAATATGCGACAAATTGTTTGACGTGTAAAGTTAGAAGTTTTTCCCTAATATTTCCAGTAAAATCCTGCTGTTTGCATGAAAAAAAAACTACTACAAATGGGGCTGCAACGATTCATCATGATTTCAATGCATCGCAATTTAGTCAATGCATCGCATCATAAATGTCTGAAGTGATACATCACGATTTATGAAAGGCACACTTTTGAATAAAAACTCATTAAATGCTTTCTAACAACACTCAAGAATTCAGTTTCTCAACATTTATTTGATTTAAACAATATTTTATTTCTTCCCAAAATTATATAATTATAAAACATGACACATGTATGAATAGAAGACAAGAAGGGAGGAAGAGGATTTGACAACAAGCATCAGATGCTTATATAGAGCCATCTCCTCGGAGGAGAATAGATTACATATAGTGTTCAGTGAGAAGTGGAAGTTAAGATTAAGTGATAGGAAGAGATACAGAACATGATTAGAAGATAAATGAACAGTTGGGTGAGAACAGAGGAAAAAAGCAATTAACACATATATTTACAATGATCACTACCCTTATGCATGTTATTGTTTTACATTTATTTCCAAGAGTGACATCAATTTCATCAATGAGAAAGAGAAAGTTAGTAGGCAATTTACCCTTCCTAATTGCATGAATCAGATTGGTTACCATTTGGGCAATGAGCAACTTGATCACTACAATGAGCCTGAACGAGGCTGAATTAATTCATAGATATACATGTACTGCGGTAGTGACAACTAGCAATTGTGCATCGTGGTTCACACCCCATCGAAGCATAAACATTGGGATGTGCATTGCAATGTGAACTTCCGTATAGGCTAATGTTTTGCACAAATTTAATCAAATAATATCAGTCACAGACATTTGTCTATCCATAATATTTTTTTGAAATTCCAACTATAATAATTGAAAAAGGTGTTCATATTAAATTATTTGAATGTAAAACAACTTAAATTTGAAATCCAGTTACGATGTATCTTGGATAATTTTGTGTAATGTCAGTCACGCTTACATTAGCCAATGTCATGTTCATGTGCTGTAAATGGTAATATATTAAATGCATTTAAACCCCATAAAATATGATTATAGGGCACTAATTACTCATTTGGATCAGAAACTGTTGGAAATACTTGATATATTTCATAGCGTAATGTCAGTCACAAAATTGGTGTAATGTCAGTCACGCATAATTTGGACAACAAAAAATATTTTATTATAGTTCTAAGCTTAAATTTTGCTTTTACATTATCTTGAAATATCTACCATGAAAAATTAGCAAAGAAAAACATATGAGTTTCTGTAAATTTAAGACAAATTTAATTTGAAAACAAGTTGGCAATGTGCCTTGATATTTTCATGTAATGTCAGTCACGCTAACATTGAACAATGCCATTTTATCATCGCTTGACTAAATTCAGAATAATGCACATTTTTGCGTGCACCCTGGCACAAGCCAACATCACACATAGAAATAAGATTATATATTTATACATGTTGCTGGTATCACCACAATGAATCTGGAAAAAGTTCTTTGAATGTAATGTCAGTCACGTGGAATTGCCCAAAAGCCAAACAATCTGAATTAAGAGGGATGTTTGTATGGGGCCGACCTCGCGTGGGCCGACTTCTCCATATACCATCTAGACACTTGTCAGACATTAGTTTTTATCTAGGGCTGGGCAATATTGACCCAAAAAAATATTGTGATATTATAGTGACAACATCGCGATAAACTATATTATCGCGATATTATTTTGGCATATAACAATTGGTAAGTACAATGTATAATATATGCAATATTTCATGAATAAAGTTCAATCTTTGCACAATACATCCCTACATTTTATTTACGATTTGTGGGCATAAGAGGTTTAGTAGATGTGTATTGCACATTGATTGTAATTTGTACATCACAGTATAATGACCACTCGTCTGCAACATCTGACAGTTTGTTCACGGCGAACACAACAACTTTCAACTCTTAAATTGGTCAGGCATAATATAAACTGTAAGCAGTGTTCAAAGAACTGTTTTATAGATGACACAGTGTCAACATTAGTGAACAGTGATAACTGATAATAAATACTGTTCAAACAATCACACATACTCATGCATGTGTCATTGTTGTCATGTGTGAGATGTCAGGTGGATGAGATGCCTGATGAGCTGAGTGTTTATACACCTGTCGGCTTCTTTGATCCTTTACTAGGGGAATGCATAGTTCTCACATACCTACGTGTATATAACACACACCTATTACTGACATCTAACATGAACCAGTGATTGAGAGTTAAGCATCCGCATATGGATGGGTTGAAACAAAAGGATATAGTCATATAACACAGCCCACAAGCATTTTCAGATCGCTCAAATTTTTAGAGTTATATCCTGTCGACCACAGAGCTTAACACAACAGATTAAGCACCATATTCGGTTTCAAATTGCCATTTTATTTACTAGTGAGGAAGTGGTTATTTGTCAGACTATTTATTAGTGGGAACTGGTAGTTGGTGGCATCGTGAGACTTCAATGTACATATACAGCAGCACTGGGAATTTGCGTCGGCAGTGCCGAGGCAAAAGACGACATGAAATGAATTTGCGTCGGCATTATTTTAGTAGAGGAAAATAAATAGACATGTTCAATTAGTTTGTGAAATGGACGTCTGTTGAAGCAATAATAATGCCATGATCCATTTTACCCTCGCGTTTTGTATTAATTCCACAATTGGGCCATATGGCACATGTCCACAAAATCATTTTACTCACTATTTGCACACATTGACAGAACAAGCTAGTGGGGTCAATTTAAAATATAACATGGCAATCCGTCTCCAAGAAACCGGTTACGGTTGACAGAGCAAGCTGCTCTGACTTGAAAGGAGGTCATTGTGCCAATCGCATGCGGTTGACATTCCAATCATCTCACAATGTTGCCAACCGATGCTAGTGCTTTGGTGTTTCCGATGAAGCATATCCAACTTGACAAGCACGTGCTCCAATGTTTTAAAACTTTTTCGACCACATGTTTCCGGGAAGTTTGGGACTATTATATACTTACTCTAACTTCCCTGTTTGTTGGGACCATACGGTGGGTTTCAACATACATGGAGAATATTACAACTTAGGACAGTATTCCAATATTTTTGTTTCAGACGATATTATGGACGATATCAAATTTAAAACTGGCTACACCCTATATATCGTCCTATTTGCCCAGCACTATTTTTATCCTTCCTTATAGAACTGGGTTATGTTAAAAAATATTTTTATTTTATGAGATCATAAATAATTAAGCTAATACATGATTATTTGGCAAATAAACATGATGCGGTGATTGAGGCTAAACATTACTTTAATTAACTGCATGTGGCCTAATGTCATGAAGCCTTGAAGGGGAGGGAAATTGGTAGACAAGAGGTAGCATACTGGTCGCTCGATCATGCTAGCGGATCGGCGATCGCAAAACTGGTCAGGGCATGACAATAATCAGAACTCTGTCGGATACCAAGCTTGTCAGGCTTAAAAGTCTCATTTGAGATCAATGAATAAAGATCAAATGCCAAGTTCCGACTCCCCCCCCCAATACAGCATTTGTTCAGGTATGTTGTTGTGGTAGTTCAGTCATGAACGTAGTGCATACCCTTCTGCAAAAGTTGTCATGCTGACCTACTGTCACCTAGTTGTTGTGGGTGCAGTACGTACGATGTGCAGACATTAATGGTTGACCCGTGTACACAACTCGATGTTTGCACATTAAAGAATGGTACTGGAGTAGAATCACCACACGAACAGTGTTAAATAATGCGACTCAGCCGTGGAAGCACCTGGACCAGAACGCGTCTATAATCAGAATCAATTGGTTGCTGCAGCGCAGCTGCACTGAAATATCTATGTAGATACATCATACAGACATACAGCCTTCATAATTGGCTACGGCAATCAGCATTGCCAAAGCAATTTGCTGAAGCAAACTGGTTCACGGCATAGTGTTGCCGTAGCAGATTGCCGGAGCCAAACAATCTGAATTAAGAGGGCTGGACATATCTCTATACAGATAGATTAATTAAGGCAGCAATTGATCAAGTTCCAAGCTCTTGTGATTGTGTTAGGATAGAACTGTATAAATTAGAATACTGAATTGAGTATTATTGACTGAAGTTGCCAGTGAACAGCATTACAATTTTAGAATTTACAGCTGAAGACGATGTCTGAAAAGGAAGGTCATTCATCAGGTCAGGGAGAACCCAAAATCGATGTACTAAACCTCGATTTGTGTAAAAAACCTAGATCGAGGTTCTTCGAGACCATGTAACCACTGGTCAAAACATACACCCATGATATAAGGGGAAACACTCTAAACCAAATATGATACTAATGGAAGTATTATAGTGTAAGTGGTATAATGTGGAGTATTTCATTTTACACAGGTCTATGGGAGGGCAAGTTCACATTTAATAATTAATTGTGCTTAAGCGCAATCAAGCACAATTAATTATTAAATGTGAATTTCGCCTCCCATAAGTGTAAGATGAAATACTCCACATTATATCACCAGTGGTCATATGGTCTTGGAAAACCTCGATCTAGGTTTTTTACACAAATCGAGGTTTAGTACATCAATTTTGGGTTCTCCTAGATCCATTTGATCTTTGTGTCATGTCATGGCGTACGCCATCAAAGAACCATGGCGTGCTTTAAACAACATAGGCGACTATGATTCCTATAAAAGTAACAATTAGGACCAACGCACATGTATTTATCAACTAAATACTAATACAAGTGTGAAACCATCCACTCACCTACTAGTACGTGTCATTTATCCTTAAAATCCGACAAATAATAGAACGTAAACACTGACATGTCGTGTGTTCGTCGATCATTGCATGTGACACATCATTTCATGAGTTCCCCCGGAATCTCCGTGCACGCGTCAAGGTAATCACATGCGTTCACATTGAGTGTACAATTCAGGTAGCCTGATACAATTCAAGGTAACTACAATCTGCGCATGCGTGTATTTTTTACAACTAACTGATTTCAATTTGTTACACATGCGTACTAGAGCTGAAACGGTTGACCCATTCTTCTAACCGGTTAACCATTGGGGTTAGCCGGATTTCAACCGGTTAACCGCAAATTTCTAGCGGACTTCTCTCAGACTAATTATGTCGACATTTTCCATGCTCCAGGGACAAACCTAGGTGAGAAATGGTAGCTGAAATAAATACCTTATTCACGGCATTTAACGATATTCAAAAACACGCATTCACTGTTCTTTTGCTGGCTCTCATGATGGGGAATGAGCAAGTGAAATTTGTGAATGGCAGGGGGATCGCTTATTTGCAATTACCGGTGATCAGCATATGTTTGGGCATTTGTAAAACGAGTAACAATATTATAGTATGGGTATTGGTAAAACGAGTAACAAAACTATATATTAAAGATCTGTAATATATCATTATCATGATATCATCATTGGTATATCCTCCAATGAATTATAAATAAAGACTAGAAAGTAATCAATTCGCCCACACTTCCGATTTACGCGATTCCATTTAATGGCATTTATCGTTAATACTCGCAGAGTCAATCGATAGCCGTGTTCACTTTTCAAATTTCAACACGAAATAATACCGAGTCTCAGGGGTGTCAATCAGATGACAGATTCACTGATTCAGTGATGTCATTGCTTTGAACTATCCCGCCTGGATACACAGTGACTGCCCACGTGCTCTCGTCGGAAGATCAGAGAAAACTTCAAAGGCCGGAATTAAATGAAGGTCGCCTACACTTCCGGACAGTTTGAGAATTGCTACTCAGTATCAAAAACTTCCGCATGCACCAATTAATGCTTGCATTGCACTGTACTATCGGTGGCACAGGGGTTATTATTACTTTTGCATCATTTATCTTAATATTTTGAGGGTACCAGTGCATTATTCACGTTCACATTCAACTGACAGAGCGGGATGCGGTTTCGTCCGGTTCATTTTTTTCTAACCGGTTACATCGTTATCCGGATGCTAACCGGTTATCCGGCTGTCCGTTTCAGCTCTAATGCGTACTGATAACTTCCTGATACAGTCATGTGGGTTGCAGAATCATGTTCGGTGACATTCCCATGCGCGATTAGTGCACGAGACGCACGTAGTCATGTGATATGTTAGCTCCTCCTGCTTCGGCCATTTAACAACGTTTTGTCAACATGTTTTCCGACTGGATTACGCAATTATACACACGTTCTGGTAGGTCTGAGAGCTAATATAAATTGCAATAATGTTGACATTAATGACTGTGTTAGTTGATTCTTAAAATTAAGTGTATTTAAAAAAATTAGATAGTCGTCTAAGCTGATAGAAGATCCGCGCTACGACCTGTATGTCGTAAGCCATATTATTAATATTATCAGGTCGTACTATTATAGTAATTACTTAGTATAAACTTAGTCTGACCAGACCTGGTAATATGGCTAAGGCCATCCAGGTCTGACCGCGGCGGCGCATCAGCTTAGACGGCTATTTAATTTTTTTAAATACACTTAATTTTACAAATCAACTAACATAGTCATTAATGTTAACAATATTGCAATATATTTTAGCTCTGAAACCTACCAGAATGTGTGTATAATTCCGTAATAATTTAATCCAAAAATCCAGTCGGAAAACATGTTGACAAAACGTGGTTAAATGGCTGAAACAGGAGGAGCTAACATATCACATGACTACGTGCGTCTCGTGCACGAATCACGCATGGGAACATGATTCTGCAACCCACATGACTGTATCAGGAAGTTATCAGTACGCATGTGTAACAAATTGAAATCAGTTAGTTGTAAAAATTACACGCATGCGCAGATTGTAGTTCCCCTCAAATTGAATTGTATCAGGGCAACCTGAATTGTTCACTCAATGTGAACGCATGTGATTACCTTAACGTGCGCACGGGGAACTCACGGGGGGATTCATGAAATTACGGGTCACATGCAATTGTTGACGAACACACGACATGTCAGTGTTTACGTTCTGTTATTTGTCGGATTTTAAGGATAAATTACACGTAGGTGAGTGGATGGTTTCACACTTGTATTTGTATTTAGTTGATAAATTAATGTGCGTTGGTCCTAATTGTTACTTTTATAGGAATCATAGTCGTCTATGATGTTTGACGCTGGCCATGGATCTTTGATGGCGTAAGCCATGACACAAAGATCAAATGGATCTAGTATAAACTATGACTTGACTAGGTCTAGGGTTCTCCCTGACCTGTTCAGAATCAATAAAATTACATAATTGAGTACAGACTTCAGGTTCACTGTTCAAGTGCAGCAAACATACATATAGAGCAGTATATGTTCTCACTAATTACAAATACTCACTCAAATGGATGAAGATGGCTTTAGATATGAACCCACTTTTAGAAACCGGAAATAGAACTTTCATCGACTCGTCAAATCTGACTGATAACCGTTTGCAGCTTCGGTCAAGGCCATTCCCAAGTTGATTTGGTTTCGTGATAACGTGCCCCAGGGACAACCCGTCCAAGACAACGTTTGAAAAAGTTTAATCACCTAATTTAAATGAAAAATCGTCAAATAATGATCTTAGAAGAATGCTATCGCTATTTTCATATTTTATATATGGACATCTTCAATACATGGTTACAAGCTAAATTATTATACAAATTAAGTTTAGATAAGATCAGCCTAATCCTATAGACACACTCTTTTGTATAAATCTGAAGGTTATTATCGATGATGCAATGTCTCAGTTAGCTGGCTACTACATAATACAGAAACACTCTGGTAAACCCCTGCTAAACAAAGGTATCGGTATACCAGGCTCTAAGTCAGAAAATGCTGATGAAACAGAACATATATAGGCCTACCGGTAGGTAATATATGGCCCAAAATTCCTTATAGCGCAAAAATGGGATGTTTGAGTGACAAAATTGGCTGTTTTTGGGATGTCCGTTATTGGGTAGGGCCTATCCGATTTCATGAGCTCAGAAATCCGTTACTATATTATACAAGTGCTATGTAATTATCTCACTTGTATGACCGATTCTCGCATTAAAAACCGAGTATTCTATAACGTTACTATATTTGGAAGCAGTCCACCATGGTATGTTGTCCGTGAAAACGGTGTTTTCTCCGTTACCATCCATTTAAATCGTCATCATGATAACTGACAGACACAACTTGCTGTACGTGCCTAATTTTATACAAAGAAACGCAGTATCACGTGTAACCTGGGGAACATATAGCTCTAAATACAAATGAATCATATGTAGAAATAACAAGAGATGAGTTGCCACTCCCAAAACAGTTTATTTAAGGATGTTTTCTCCGTTACCACCATAAAACATAGAAAATCGACGAGTTATACTACAACTGCTAATCTCATCTGACGGAATTAACGTCTATCAAGCCCAAAATATCACGTGAGCATGTTGAAATTAATATCACAAGACTTTTGTATATGGTTGTAAACAATATGCGGTTTTCTCCGTTACCAGCGAACATCAGAAGGTCATTCTTTAGGCACATATGAACCCTTGGCGATACTATATCGGCAGTCTGGGTGTGTTTGACTCAAATAGGGGAGACCCGGGCAAAGCGGGACACCAAATGTTTTCAAGGAATTTTAGATAGGATTTTCGCCGGAAAAATCTGGACAGCCGTTGATTGGTATATAATTCATTGGCGCATATAATCGGGTGATCATTGATATCAAACACCATTTAGGTATGTCCCTTTTGGAACCTCTTGTTTTGTCCCACTTTAATTGACCGTGCCTTTGGGCAAATCAGGACACCGCACTGGGCAAAGTGGGACACTGTGCCAGGCTATCCGGGCAAAATGGGATAGCAAAATCAAAGAGACAGTGCGGGTTGCCATTGCTCACACTGCTACAGACAGACGGGCTCTGAGTTGCAGATGAGTTTCTGTTGGGTTATGTATGATGGATTTCTTGTCTGGCGACCAGAGTTATCTATCTTAACGATATATTCACCCCGTTACAGTACCGATTAAAAGGTTACTTCCATTCCTTATTACTTATTCGAAATTTTTATAATTATGTCAAACAAAGGGTTTTGTGTGGTGCCCCCCCCCCCCCCCAGATAATCTATCCACGCACCCATCCAGATCCAAAGTGGCCGCCGTCCAGAAGGGTACAAATAGGGCACCATGCCTTTTCTCAGCCGATTTAGGTCAAACAAAAGGTGTGTGTAAGGAGCCAATCTAAATACCGCCCCCTTCACCACACCACGATCCAAAATGGACACCAGAGACGTTCAAATAAGGCACCCATGGCATTTCTCGACCCCTTGGTCGATATAGGTAAAACAAAGGATGCCCCAAGATAATCTAAATATTCACCCCTTTCACACCACCCCGGATCATAAGGGTTCAAATAGGACATACTTGCCATTTCGCGTCCCGTTGACCGATTTAGGTTAAACAAAGGGTGTTGTAGGGTGCGCCTCCCCAGGCACTCTTTCCAAATACCTCACACACCTCAACCTGATCCAGAATTGTCGCTGTCCAGAGGGGTTCAAAATAGGACACCCATGCTATCTCTCAGCCCCTTGGCCGATTTAGGTCAAACAAAGGGTGTTATATATTGTTCCTGGTGTCAAATACATCCACTATACATTTCGGATTCACCCACCAGCCAATATCGAAACAGACATATCTTCTTCCTTGTCAGTAATCATTCTAAGACGGGCGTGAAAGCTACCTGGCAATAATTGGAAGCAGGTCATGGAAAGGGGCCGTGTGATGGAGTTGGAGGGACCTCCAAGAGGTTGGTTGACGTTGCAGTGAAGATCGGTAAATGTGTGATACAGAACACCGCCGCATTTTGTGATTGGGGCAATCACACCAAGGTTAATGTCGCATTTATTCACCTCAACGAAAGCGCCCTGTATAATTGGTTTTCCCGATGTCCTACCCGTTCCTAGAACACTCAAGGTACACGCGGTTATTCCTACCAAACACGCAAACGGCACCGCTACCAGAGAAACGTCATGTTTCTGCGCCAATTGTTTA
Source organism: Siphonodentalium dalli (assembly GCA_032622095.1). Lineage (NCBI taxonomy): Eukaryota > Metazoa > Mollusca > Scaphopoda > Gadilida > Siphonodentaliidae > Siphonodentalium > Siphonodentalium dalli. Next base: position 171,413,577 of record CP136064.1, on the reverse strand, counting down.
AAGTTTCTAGCTTCAAATGGTGAATCCGAACTGAAATGCAATTGGAAGTTTACAACGATATCTGCACCACATGTTCGCGAGTCTATAATGGTCCACGGTCATCAAAGGCAAGCGAGCTTCAAAAAAGAGTGCGGAAAATAACTGTCAAGATGCGTATCCTTGTGGGAAGTGAGGATGGGTTTATGATGATCCACTCAACCCCAGTAAACGCGACGAATGGGTGTTGTGCTCAGATTGTGGCAAGTGGTTTCATGAATGTTGCGGAGAGGATTACGGTGTCTTTGACAACGGTGATAATTTCACGTGTTTGTCATGTTTAGACATATAGACCCAATGTGATGACACTAGTAACGATGACATTTATTATATTGATTTATATAGGCAGGAAATTAATTGAAGGCTACTAGCTATTTAAAATTAATTTCGAATTGTCGGTTGTGAAATTCCAACCTAAGACTTGGGAGTCTGAAGCCCAGTCGGGAGGGGACGCATGTACTTGTTGAGCTGGAGGAGGGGCCGGTGATCAGTAGTGTACAGTTGGTAATTTCAAGGTGGATTTTCACCAATATACATACGTGAAGTCTCTCTAGCCACATATCCTGTTTAGATCTACTTCTTTTAAAGTGATTATGAAAAGTTCTGACTGTTGTGATCTCCAGAGTCCCAGTCTTATCATTATTTGCAGTCTGGTGAGCGACCACACAGTCATTGACTGTGTTGTTTTGGAAACTTGTCCAAAACCGGTTTGAGTATAGCAAAATATTCCTCATTCATAAACTTGCATACATGTCGTATAAAACTATATATAGGTTTTTTCTCCGTTACCATCATGTCCATGCTAATATTACATCGGGCGTTTGAATTGTCAGGTATTCCTTGTTCGACATATATTAACACATTCTTATATTTATATAATTAAATAAAATTGAATGGCATGATTATGCAGGTCTTATTTTTAGATGCACAGTATTGTGTGCACCAGCATAGATCAATGATATGGGTTTACTGGAAACACATACACATTCAAAGTACATGGGACTGCATGCATGTAGTTTCAAATAATAGTTAATATGTTTCCAGCGAAGTTAGAAATTCAACCGAACACGTTTGTGTCACATATTATTCAAAATTTAGTGTGTATCAACGATTCGCAATATTTAGGAACATAAAGACCCAAAATGTGTTTTCTCCGTTACCACGCCCACTGTAATATATGTGTGTCGCATATCACAAACGCCACATCAATATTTTCCACATGTTTTGTTTTCGAAAACGTATATATCCCCACATAAGAAATTGGCCAATTTTGTCTGTTTATAAACCATATATAGAGTGATAGAGAGTGTTCGATTCGGAATGAATTTTTAATTGCACGGTAATCCTAAGATATACGGGTAGCCATTGACCCTAACATATGGCTATAGTGACAGCTAGAATCATGAGTATTTTATAAAATTGCATGCATGTGACTATAGCCACCATTGTGTATTGATTCTGACAATATAAAACTGTTGCCACATGTTTAAATGGACTGCACGTAACCATATGCTACCTTTTCGGGTTGGTAACGGAGAAAACATGCATAAAAATGCCTACCGTTTTCATGGCATCTGAAAAATAGGAACATGATCCTCCGGTGCTCATTTTAACGTGACACATTCCACACATACTATATTTTCATATTATGATGATGATAACCGGCATATTGAAAATTTATTTTTTCGATTTGATTGCAAACTACATGTTGATTTTAAGAGGTACTGTACGCCATTTTCATTAAATTTCCGGTGACAACAACGATCTAATATCGATAATATATAGAACATGAGTAATTTGAGTCGAAGATGTATTCTGTAAACGCTCAGGTTAATAGGCTATCTTAAAATTTAATAATTTAAAAGTTAATAATTTTATATAAATTGAATTTATGACTGGAGCCATAAAATGGCGTCAATTAAATTACGAATTTCCGTAATCAAATAAAGTAATTGAGGGATACTGGATTGTTAAACCGATCGCACCCACGATCGCTTAAAATATTATGATGATACGGGGAGAACACTCAAGCCACTCACTGACTAGCGACGATACAATAACTGAAATGATTATATGGGACTAGTATGCATATAAAATAACTTTTATTTGATTCATTTGGTTGAAAACTGTACAAAAATTACTCGACAACGACAATTTGTATTTTTGCATTCCGGTAAATTTGCCATCCGTAACACTACTTCGTACTCAACAGACATTCAAATAATGGAGAAATTGTTACCTTATTCTCCGACTCGGAGACTATAGAAACCAACAACAACATTTTGGGTACAGTATCCCTTTAAGGGTCAAATTTGATCAATAAAGAGCGTTCTTTATAAGTTTAAAGTATTTATAGAAAAATTGGTACAGATGAACCAACCAACATGATGAATGTCACGCGATAGGCGTCTTCGACCCCAGATGACTTACATGGGTATATAATCAATAAAGAGCGTTTATTATCGTTCCAGAAGATATGTGAGAAAATTGGTGACAAAAGTCGAATGACGCAGGGCATGTCAAGGGATTGGTTTTGTTGACCTCAAATTATTTAAAGATGCACTGATAATTAGAAATTATATATTCTTATCAACATTTCTTGTATTTGCAACCAATCTTATACATCCTTAGAAATTACTTAGACAAAATTTGGAAGCTCGAATGAGCCATGTCCATTTAACCCTTTGAACCCTGGCTCCCCACAACGATCGACACCATGACCCTGGGCTCCCAGTGTTATTTTTTATTTATTGTAGACTTTGTTTAGGTGCAATGTGTGGGTTCTGTTTAAGTGGTGCCATAGATCTGAAACTTTACATGTATGTTCCCCATGGACCACTGAGTATTTAAAGACCGGGATACATTGTCACACGATCACTCCCTGGCAACGGTTGCTATGCAGCTACCCGAAATTGAATATAAAATGCAATTATAGCTTTTATCGACGTATTTAAGCCCTAGGAAATGGCGTTTTCGATGCAGCCCATGCCCTATTGTAAAATTTGTTATATATCTGGCCGGATGAGTGAACCAAACTTTTGTTTAATGGTAGCAACGGTTGCTAACACCAAATGACACAATGACACCATTTCCCTGAGCATTCAATCGTATTATGCCCCATTTTAGACATTTCCTAGGCGCGTGTTACGTTTTTCCGAAATCACGTGATGAGCGTTTCGGTCGGTCTCGTCGAAAATCAAATGCCAGAGTGCATCATCCCGAAATAAATTGAAGTAGTCCACCTTGGGGTGTACTGTTCATACTTATTGAAGTTGGTACATTCTTTGGTCCCGGCTTCTCTTTCGGTGTAAGGTACGAATAACAAACGAATTTGCGTCCATTTTCAACGTATGGACATTATCATCACCGTGATTAATTGCAGGTATGAAGCCACGCCCTTTCCACGCCCTACCTCGACATAAGCTCCGCCCACTTCCACAACACATCAACTACCCCATACATTGATATCTTGTCGTATCTCTATACTTGAAACAACGCCACCCGCTCCCGGAGCCACTGACTGTGGGGATAATTTGTTAAAACGTCCGCCAATACAGATTTCAATTATATGGATACTCTACTTCAAGAAACTAACCGAATTGGCTCTTATGGTTAACTTCGATTTTTCGGTGAAACATCATGTCAATTGGGCCCACTTAGCTGAGAATGTGCTTCTAAATGACGTTTAGTTTTCGTATCTGCCATGATTTCTGTTAGAGAATAATTGTTTATGTTCCAATGAACATTAAAATGAACTGAATACAAACTGCTAATGGGCACCAGACTTTCAGAAACACAGTTTAAGTAACGATGTTAGTGGCGATCACAAACCCTGGGTCCCCTTCAGCACATTTTCAAACCCTGTGTACACTTCAGCACTTTTTTTGGTGAGAGTGATCCCATCAGCTATAGTATACATGTATGTCAGAAGTATATTAGTCCAGGAGATATTGGTCGACCTCTGCACCCCCCCCCCCAGGACTCATCTTCACCCCACTAATTTTCTTCCTTAAGGTCTCCTCTAATTTTTTTCACTTGTTAACAAGAAAAAAAAGTGGCCGCAGAGACTCCAGACAAGATGGCGTCCATCATGACGGCCATTTTAAAAAATGCACCAGGTCTCTTTGATCGCCGTTATAGTAAAGATGATATCACATGCGGTCTTGTTTTCCGCTCGATTCGTTGTGCTAATATACAACCCTTACAAATTAGCCAAATATTCGACACCAGAATCCAATATGGCGGCCAAGATGGCCGCCGAAATGTGAAAATATACTATTTTTCTGACATGTTACCACCTTTCGTTTGTCTCTGTGGGAAAATGTTGGCATCTTTGCATGATGTTATACATTTATCACACAGAGGAGTCATTGGCGACCACATGGGGACCATAATATACATTCATTGTGGGATAATATGTCCGATATCACGTTTTCCCAAATGCCGGTATAATAGGTCAAAGCCGAATCTACGTTAATAACGCGATGTAATGTTTCGAATCAATGAATGTTATTGCTATTATAACAACACCCATGCATATATATGTGCAGGAGATACTCAAGCTAGGATTCCTCGTATACCTGAGTTGAGGAATATTTACCCAAATCCAAGATGGCTGCCAAAATGGCCACCTGGACTATATCAAATACATGTATATGTCACCACCGACACGCACTGCAGCAGCACTCCGGACCATCCCAGGACATAACCAAGGATTTAAAATGATTATAATTTGATTGCGTCCTGATATGTTCCGGAAGGCCGTTCCAGAGGGTGGGGGCAGCATATTTAAAGGACCTTTTACCATATGTCACAATATTGAATCTGGGCACCTCTGCAATTGGATACCTAAAACTACATTTTTTCTTCTTCCAATGAACTAAGAATCTGAATGATAGTCATTAGTCTTCGTACTTTGAGGGATGGTACCTTGGCTTTGAGGAGTAGGTCTTCATAGGATGAAAAGTAGTCATTATATATAAAGCGTAGTGCTCGAAATTGAATATTGTACAGTTTCTTGTTACTTTCCTCGCTACAAAAATGCCATGCTAAGGGACAAACATTTTAATTTGATAAAATCAATGTCTGGAAGATTGCAATCTTGGACAGATGTTGTCAAGTTGTGTCCTATACGTTTCAGAACATTAATTTGACGCGATGCCTTGCGACATATGTTTGAAATATGAATGTCAAACTTTAGTGCGTAGTCAATGTCAATACCCAACAATTTCACTGTTTCATCACATTTAATTTCAGCATCACAAATTTTGAACACCGGGTTTAGTGAGGATGATGCAGCACCGATTGCAATAGCTTGGAATTTATCAGGGTTTTCTTGCATACCATTAGATTTAAACCATTTCACTAAAGTATTCGACTCTGTTTGAAGTGTGTCCAAAAGCACATTAAAATCTGAGTGTGAAAATGACAAGGAATTACCCTGGCCTGCCTTTAAGACCCTATAGATAGGAACACAAAGAGAAGGAACAAGGCGCCATTTTGGCATCAAAATAATTTATTTTGCTGGATAATGTTCACAATGAATTGGCACTTATGCACAAATAAATAATCTTACCACTCTCCTGTCATACCTCATTCATACACATGCCATGCACACCATACATTCCTGGAATACGCATCAGTGATGTTTCACCGCCAACTCAATCAATATAAACATATTAACATTATTCATTACATATTCCAATCAATATGACCATTATCCAGTACAATATTGAAGTACGGTAATTACTTATGATTATAACACATGGCTAACAGTTGCTTACTATGTCCAATTGTCCATTAACTAATAGTCAAACGGCGATAGGAATTTTACAGTACGATTTCTTGGGTGGGTGGGTGGGAGATCGAAAAGTCGAGAAGTTGGCTCCCAGCCTCCCGCATGGTCGGGAATGGATTGCCATATGACAGTGGCTGACTATAACTAAGGTAGATTGAAAGGTCACAGGTTAAACGTACTCAGGTTAAAAGAACTCAAATGTCAGCAGCCGTGTACAGTGAAAGTTCACGACCTCTGAGTACATTTAACCTGTGACCTTTGGTTAAATATACTCAGAGTTTAAATGAACTCAAATGTAATCGGCCAAGACCCGCTGTAACATGAAGAAGGTGCCTCCCAAGAGGAAGACACCATCACAGAAAAGAAGAGACGCTGCCAGACGGGCGAAATGGAAGATGAAGATGGGGGGACTGTTGATCGGCCAATCTCCCCCCACCCCCCGTGTGGTTCAGCCGTCTAGAGTAACAGCCGGCAGACCGGAGTTGTCTGAGAGACGCCCAGACGACCCGATCTGCATGGAGACGGACGACATTGTACCAGCTAGCAGGGACTCCGTGGATCTGCCGGAGGTCCCTGCTGTCGTCGTCGAGGCTTGCGGAGAAAGGGAGCAGGACACCACCCCTGCTGTTCCTGCCGCCAGCTTCGACTTGGAACTGGATAGCTTACCACCTCGGACACCGGAATACCATCACACCCCGGTGTCCCCCAGCTCTACCACCAGCAACAACAACAACAACAACAGCACCAGCTCCAAATATTCCACCGCCGAAGCGGAAGCTATATATCGTGCAAAGTGCGCGTGAATGTATAGCTCGATATGGACAAGTGCTAACACAAGAAGATGTAGATGCACCAACGAGACAGCACATAGTGGAGCTCCATCAACAACAACAACAACAACAGCAGCAAACAGAACCTCAACAAAGACAAAAAAAGAAAGCAAAGAACAAAAATAATAATATGTCTAGATCATTTCCATTTCACCTTCATCAATCTCATGTTAATGTAATACCATTACATGTATTTTATTAAATTCAAAAATGGGTTGTAGGAAAGGGGTGCCGCCCCTTTCAAATCCTCCCTGGTTAAATCCCAAACCCCCATAGTAGTAGTAGTAGGCCATGTAATTAAATATTTTGAAGCCAAAATAGTACTATTATCATCCACATAGTTATAAAGATCACTATTATGTATGAAATAGAAACTATCGTTGATAAAGACATTGAATAACAACGGTCCTAGGATTGATACTTGGGGGAACTCCTTTCGTTATGTCTGACCAGTCGCTGCAGACTCCTTGAAGTTTAATCTGTAGTTTACGATTTGTTAAATGGCTGAGAAGGAGGGAGATCGTTTTGTCAGAAATTCCATAGGCTGATAATTTAGTAAGAAGAATTAAGTTGATGGGGTAGGCAGTCAAAAATTAAGCTTTGGATAAGTCCGTGAGAATAGCTGCAACATATGTGTGTTGATCAAGTGCAGATTTCCAGTCTTCAATTAGTCTCAGCAACTGAGCGGAACTTGTTGTTTAAGAGTTCTGCTTTTGTGACTGGGTCATTTGTGAGATTTCATTGGTGTTTTATTGGCGTTATCCCGATGAACATCCCGCTGGATTTCAGATAATCCCAGAATGGCTTTGTGTTTTATTCGCCAGTCCACCTTCAATGGCTCTGATTACATGGGTCCACTCTGCTCTTCTCGTTTCACGCATACAGATTTTCTTGTGTGCCTTATACTCTCCCCATTGGTTGGTCCGCTTTGCTTTTTTGAAGAGTCTCCCTTTTTCGGTATCCGAGTGAGACGCTTGTTTAGCTATGGCACGTGTTGTCTCTTCTCTTTGGTGCCGATCGTATGTGTCTGTCTGTCAGTCCCTGTATATCATCTCTGAAGGTATCCAAAATGGTGTTGATTTTGGGATTTCCAGGTATTGTCCTAATTTCTTCAGAGGGGAAACTAATGTCTGATGATAGGCTACAGGCGTAGCGTTTCTCTTGTTGTTTGTGTGGGTTTGCGTACGTTGTTATCTGGCAGTCGGCGACTATAATATCGTGGTACGATATTCCAGGTACGGTATGTTGTTGGAATTGTTTATTAGTGAGGTGTTGTTCGTTAGTACACTGTCGAGCAGGTTGTTTTCCCTCGTGGGCTGTCTGTGAATTTGAGACCTTTGCAAATACAAAAGTCCGGTAATGCCTGTTGGATCTCAGAATCTTATTACGCAAAGTTGATCACAGTCGATATATGGGTAGTTGAAGTCGCCGTTTAAAGGTACTCAATCCGATGAGACGTTCCTAAATTAATATTTCTTTGGCTTCGGGGGTAAAACAAATATTGGATTCGAGTCGAGGAACCCACACATCAAAGTTCAGAATGATCAGATATCGAATTATGAAGTTTGTTATTTCTCGAGATGAGTAATAATATGTGGCCCAGAAACACATGGTCAAACGGTGGGTCTCGGACAAAATTGCGGATGAAGATGGATAACCCTAAAATCAAGTGGTAATACGGTCAAATTTCGTGATACTTTAATAGTGATAATTAATACGGCAATATTTTGTTCAACAAAATAACAAGTTTGATAAATAACAAGTTTTGGGAAATTTGATACCATAGTTGACAGTCACTGGTTAGCAACATTTTGTTGCAATAAATCGATTCTGATAATTAAAGCGTATTTTGAAGAAATGTTGTTGTTGTTGTATTTTGATGGTATGGATTGAGTACCTGATCGGATTGAGTACCTTTAATATGATGTATATGTACGGATTCCTCGAGTTGTTTAATGTATACTAAGATTATATGAGCCATATACAAAGATCCGATGTATAGGCTTGTTTTATTTCGATATTTTTAACATCTGACGGCCATTTTAACGGCCATCTTGAACGGGGCGTGCCAATTTTGCCCAAAAAGGGTGGCATTATGTCTTACTCTTATCTTCACAAAAATATTTACATTTGACAATATTTTCTTCACTATAATTTGCATCAAACTGATTTAGTGCTCGTCTGGAAGAAAAAAAACCGTCCGCCATCGGATTATCCTGTCTGGTGCTTACAAATAATATCACTCGAGTTTGAGACCGAAACCTTCTTGGTCGAATCTTCTTGGGGCAGGCTTTCCCAAACAGAGCTTACTTGTCATGCGTAGTTCGGTTTCCGGCAAGCCACAGCGCATGCTTACTAGTGCAAACTACTGCACAAATACGGCCCTTGGTAACTGTAAACAATGCCAGAATTTCTTGGGAATGCACGGATTTAATGACGATATTCTTTGTAGGTTTGAACTGATTCCTTCACCACCTTGTTTTGTGTATACTTCTGGTTGTCTTAAATGGTAATGCAGGATCTCTTTCTCAACAAAGTTTTAAAATTTAATATTTTTATTGATCAATTTTGAAATTTGAATTTGGTTCAACAAAAAATTGTCACCAACGACACAAATTCACAATGCAGGTCAGGCACATCCTGAATAACAGTGAATTCCACTATATTAGTGGTATTCCACTATTATAGTGGTATATGACCATAACATATTCATGTTTCCTGAATTTGCGTCGGGAATAGAACTTCTAAGAAGACGGCGCACACCATTTCACTCATAACAATATCGCAGCGAAGGGTCAGTCTTCCGATAAAATTCGTTGTGCAATCTTTTGCGCCAGCTTTGTTATTCAATAATATTACTAATATATTCCTTTCTAAATGACAATTGTAATTCAATTGAGTATTTGTCACTAAAAACAAGCATTCTGATTGGCCGAGAGCGGCTAACTTTAGTTTTCGATTCACTGACATCGGCGCAGAACGGAGTAGCGAAACGAGCACACCCGCGCGTTGTTGTCTATAGATACGTTCATCGACCACTTCAGCGTGCATCAAATCTGAATGTAGCACGGTAAAATTTCATCGGCTCAGAATGGATTAGCGAAACGAGCCAACCCCCTAAATAACAGGATAACTTAATCTCTCCTTCATTAACAACATTTGAACTAATTGAATGCTAATTAAGTTACTTATTGTGTACCGTCATGATTAATCATTCTCCTGATCGAACAAAACATAATTATGTATAATACGGAATTAATGCAGCCCTTTTAATTCAGATTGTTTGGCTTCGGCAATCTGCTACGGCAACCCTTTATCGTGGCCCAGTTTGCTTCAGCAAATGGCTTCGGCATTGCTGATTGCCGTAGCCAATTATGAGGGCTGATTAATGTGACACTGTTTTTCAATAATTTGCTTGAAATATGATTTTGGACTAGTATCCCTCTTTTATCAAATTCACAAAACGGTATAAAACCACTATAATTTCTATATGATTCTGATACCAAAATGATGGGCTTAATTATAACTTTATGCATGTACATATTCAAGTATATGACACACATGTGAACATTTAACAGACTGGCTAGAGTGTCGTATACGTTACTCTAGCCGACTGCTGGAGTGTAGTATACGGTACTCTAGCCGAACTGCTAGAGTGTAGTATACGGTACTCTAGCCGAACTGTTAGAGTACCGTACCGTCGATTATTTCGTTGCTTGGCACGCACGTACGTAGAATGACGTCAAGTTGTCAACTGCACGGGTTGGTCACCAATATGGCGGCACCCGAATGGATACCGGCCGCAGGGCAAACTTTCCAAAGTTTTAAAAGTTTGGAAGAGCAAATAGAACTCAAAACACTATTATCTGCATATTGACATGCCAACCAAATACTCCGATCAAACACGGTACTTAGCAGTTTGCTTGGTAAAGTGTCGTATGCATAAGGCCCCGGTGCTATATAGCAGTTCGGCTAAAGTGCATGAAAAGCCTACGCAGTTTGGCTAGAGTGCCGTATACGGTACTTTAGCAATTCCGCTAGAGTGCTGTATATGGTACTTTAGCAGCCCGGCTAAAGTGCTGTATATGGTACTCTAGCCGCACTTTGGCTGCATGCAGTTTGGCTAGAGTGCCGTATACGATACTCTAGCAGTTCGGCTAAAGTGCCGTATATACGGTACTCTAGCCATGGCCAACTTACTGTAATGCAATATGGAGCTTGACTACCAACAAAAATCTATCTAACATCAGAAAACTACAGGAGAATGCTCTTAAAATTATCTCAAACGGTGCTAGTAATATTTCGACATAAAGTAAACAAAACATACTACTAATGCTTGATGACATTGCGAACATGCAACTAATTAGAATATTGAATGACTACCATATGCATGCACTACCTGATTCAGTGATTCCTTATCAAAATTATTCACAATTATTGCAGATATACATGTACATAGTTATAATACTCGTGCAAAATCATAAGGTAATCTCTATAATGAATTTAAAAGGACCAAAATCTCAAAAAGTGCAATCTCAAACAGAGCCCGAGCATTATGGAATAGCTTCCCAGAAGACTGCAGATTACGCATCAATAATAGTACAGACTACTCCAAATATTTAAAAGATTACTTTAACAATGACTGCTGTCATAAATAATAGGCCTACACACGTCTTTGACATTCTATATAATTCAAACTGATAAAAAAATTTATCGAAACTGCCACATTTTTTTAGCCTAAGTCAAATGAATTTCGACTAGTGATTCGATCGCATCCTTGCCAATTCATTTAAACACTAAAAGTGTTTCATGAATTTAAATTGATATATATTCTATTACTTATGAGCATATATATCTCCAACATATTATGCAATATGCACACCATGTACCCCCACCCCATCTCTCTTCCAACTCTTCTTCTTTTCTTGCACTTACATGTAGTTTAATTATTGTATTATAGAGGTCTGACCTATAAGCCATGGCTTCCATAGTACCCCATTATCATATTGTAATATATACTTTGATGGTCAAATAAAATCGTTTTGAGTTTAGTTTGAGTTTGTATTAATAAGTTTTTGATAAATCATCGAGGGATGTCTTGAATTTTATGTCATATTTCGTGATTGCTTTTTCTGCATGACATGTGCTAATTTCTAATTGTCCCAATTCACCGTCCGTTAAACAAAATTTAAGTCATAAACTCTATTTAAAGGCCAACTTAATTTTCGAGTCACAAATTATTATTTTTTATAGTGACTTGATATATGGTTTTAATAACAATCTATGCCATAAAATATGATTAAATTACTATAATTCATCACCATTTGAAACATCTGTGTCTCAGAAAATACCAATAGAGAAATAGAAAAACAGCTGAAATGATGTGAAATCATAGAATGATTCTGCCCCCCCCCCCATTTTGGCTCCCATAATGCAATAGAATTCAAACTTAAGATGTATTTTGAAAATAATACACTTTTTAGTACAATCTAGATGACAAAAACATGTCGGTAACTCAACAAAAACAACATGTTCACAGTTTATTACATCGGATAAATTGATAGTACAATGTTTTGGAGCTTCCTCTTTCAAATGATACATAATATGTCATATATTTTATATACATGTATGTGATCTGGGGGTTTGAAAATTAAGCGTGCCTTTAACATAATTTTCATGTTGATATATGTGGTTCTTTTGAGTTTGTGTGTGTATTCAACATGCATCCTTGACTCAAATTAATTCATTTGTAGCATATTTTCTGTTGAATGAAGTGGAAGGCATCTAATAAATGGTCGGATTTGCATACAGCACCCCTTTATAAAAGGCCCACTTAATTTTCGAACCCCCAGATTACTTTATATAAAATATATGCCATATTATATACCATTTGAAAGAGGAAGCTCCAAAACATTGTAATATCAACTTATCCGGTGCAATAAACTGTGGACATGTTGTTTTTGTTGAGTTGCCAATGCATTTGTCATCAAGTAAAAATCAGTATTATTTTCAATGCAGGGGGAATAACTCTATATATTAAAGATAGAGTTCTTCCCCTTTCATTGAAAAAGTTTGAATTCTGTTGCATTCTGGGTGCCAGAGGGGGGGCGGGGAGTCTTCAGCAGTTTTCTATTTCTCTGTGAGCATCTTCTGAGACATAGATGTTTCAAATAGTGATGTATTATAGTATTTTAATCATATTTTATGGCATAGATTGTTATTAAAACCGTATATCAAGTCACTATAACAAAAATAATCGGAGACTCGAAAATTAAGTGGGCCTTTAATGCATGTATTTCGATGAAAGTCTAATTGGGGAACAAATGGCCAAACATGTACTACATGTAAATAAAGTAACTGCTCGCCTTAAATTTTTATATAGAAAGACTGTCTTTCTAAGTCCTTTGAGTTCACATTTAACCCTTTCTATACTAAATGGATTCTTCCACTCAGTTAAAATGTTCAGTGTACATTGGAATGGTCTATTATTCATCAAGAGAGGTTTTCAGGAAATAAAAGCAGATGACAGATCACAAAGTATAGGAGGACCTATTTATTGCAGGGAAATGTTCAGATAATAAGTTAAACCAGTTTATTGGCAAGTGGGAGATCTATCTGAGATCGCCTGAACGATCATGATGTTCTATTAGTAATGAAAAAATGTCCCAATTGATTATCGCATTATATAAGAATTTATTGATATAAAATAAATATTAATTGATTTTGGAAGATGTCTTTGACTCATATTTTTTATTTTATACACTGGAAACTATATAAAACTTATTTAGGAAGAGATATATCATCTTTAGAGATGCATAATCTGATTGAGCACCCTCAATTACTATTTATTTGGATTATTTAGTAAAAAAATATCTAATTCGAGTCGAGGAACCCGAGGAACCCACCTATCAAAGCTCAAAGTTATTAGATATTGATTTTTGTAATTGATTATTTTTCACCATCGAGAATTATTTTGTGGCCCAGTAAACAGTCGATGAGCCGACAGTCTCATACCAAATTGTGAATGATGATGGATAACTCTAAAATCAAGAAGCTTTCTTTTGATAATAAGGCCAAATTTCGTTGAACAACCTGTTGATAAATAACATGTTTTGGGCAATTTATACTATAGGTGACAGCGGTTAGCATTATTTTTGAAGCGGCATTTCTAAAAATGTTATTTTTGTTGGAATCGGATTATATGGGACCATCGAATTGGATTGAGTATGTATACCTTTAAGTCATGACAAAAACGTTTACATCAAAATTATCCAAATAAAAATAAAATTGAGGAAGGGGCAAACAAATAGGGTCAGGTCAGGGGATTCAAATCTAGCAATTGTTTTATATTGCCTTATTTACTTGTTTTCCAGAAACTTATTCTAATATTGGAGGAATATCACTGAAGAAAGATGTTGGGTGGTGTAGATGCAATACACCTTGTAACGGTGCTGGAGGACTGCGTGGACCAGCTAGCGGTGCTAGGACAAATTATGCCAGCATCTTATGAGAGCCGTTCAGATGCCGCACAGGTATTCACTCACCCACCTGGGACTGATAGGGTTAATGATGCCCTGTCCTATTTAACACCTCTAACGGTTCATTTATGCCGGCTTTGATATCAAGAGAGAAATTTGAATAATATTGAGTTTACCTTATAAATGACCATTATTACATTCTTTTCTGGAAGCATTTTGATATGCCAGACTGTTTGTCATAGGCCTTAAAATCCAACAAGAATCAGAATCCTAATTCTCATTTTGATTCTCGTAAAAAAAATCTTGATTCCCTGTTTGATTCTCGTAAAATTTGATGGATTTTAAGGCCTGTTGTCATTAGGCAGAAGCATGAAACTTCAATTTAATTCATGTTTCCAGTGATCGAGCTGACCAGAAAAATCTTTTGGCAAATATTTTGGTCATTTTGAAATTTCATTGGTCATTTTTAAGAAATTTTGGCCAAATTTAAAAATAAAAATCTACATCATTGAGAAAACCGATTCTAAACAACAGCCCTTGAAATTGACATTTTTCTTCTACATACAGCATTGCTTTGGAAATGCATGAAATTAAATATTGGCTTCTATTGCTTTTCCTATGCATCACCTTTGTAGCTAATTTCAAGGACTGAAACAATAGAATAAAAATAATAGAATGAAAGAGCAAAGCTATTAAAACGCACAACCCAAAACAAAATAACTGATAAATTTCGAGATGAGAAAATTGAGAAAGGGTATCCTTTTGTTTGTCCTGAGGTTCTATTTCAACCAAAATTCAACAAATAGAGGATCTCTAATGAGTCGCAATTCTATACAAAATTTATTAACCGACTGCACTAAATTCGATTTGAATCAAATTTAGTGGACAAGGTTAATATTGTTTTGGCAAGAAAGAACTATCTCGGAACGGCTGGGGGTTAAACACTTTAATATTGATTTCTTTACCACAACCTAATATGAAGTAAAGACACCTTCAAAATACTAGTAAAATATAGTTCTATTTTAAATGTGTCTTTTCATGTTGACAAAATTGTTCAACCACCCATATTACCCATATCTATCTCACATTAAACACAATTTAACTCAACACAAGTCAAATATCATAGTTACATGCTAGCTAAAATAATAATAAAGTTCTTGCATTGACATCAACATCATTGTGCTATACTTTTACGTCACTTTGCATCATGATAATACATTTATGTCTTACTAAAACATGAGTCCGGGTTTAGGGGCTAAATATGTGATAAAGTAATATTTTTAACTGATTAAGAAAGTGATAGGATAGGATAGGATAATTTTATTTACAATATACACACATGAAAAGTACCGTACAATGAACAGTGTAGTTATAGCTAAACTAATAATTATTGTTTTGATAAATAAGCATGTGTGACAGTTTCTCCTCTCTGGCTTGAATACTATGTGTAGCCCAGTGTTCGCGCTGGACCGAAAAATAGTTTAGCCAAAAGTTTAGCCAAATGAAATTTTATTAGCCAAATGAAAAAAACTTTAGCCAAATGTTTTTTGGCCAAATTAAATCCTCATTTTCTGGGCGGTTCACAATTAATGACTAAAATATTCGCTTTAAACTTTATTTGTTACTCAGTATAAAAACATAATTAAAACAACACAAAAACAACTTTAAAAACAATATTATACGAACTTATGTATGTATTATATCACACAGGCAGATCAATTCATAAAACATTACTATAGAATAAGGCGGGATTTCACATCGGACCATACGCAAAAAGTCAGCATAAATCCGCTAAGCTAATTAATTGTAATAACTCCTTGACACTTTTATGATGAGAAGCCAGTTTATTAAACGGGATGCAGATTACGCAACCATTGATTAAGAACTTCTCTTCTGAACAAAGTATTTATGAATTTTATCTTCCAGACGGCTTAATGAGTTACATAACCAGTATACAGCTTAAGCGTTTTGACGATTAGGCTGTTTAAATATCATCGACGGAGTATAAACATAAGTACGAAATACTTTCGTCACCTAACTTCGATCTATTCAGCACTTTTATTAATAAGCTTTACTACTCTATGCTTTCCGTCTCCATTTGGGGTCAAAAAAAGTTTAGCCAAAATTTTAGCCAAATGAAATTTTTATTAGCCAAATTCGAAAAATATTAGCCATTGGCTAATTTGGCTACCGACAGCGCGAACACTGGTGTAGCCACTTTAGTTTCATAAAAGTATTAAATGAATTAATTACTGCTGCATAACTTGGAACTTACTGAAATGAATTTGATTAGTAGAAATTCTGCATTCATTTGAAGCATTTTGTTCATTGAATTATTGCTTTTGTTCCAGTTAGTCCAGAATGAAATCCTCCAGCTCGTTGAGGGCCAAAAAGAACTCGAGTCCAAATATCAAACAACACTTGCCAAGAAAATGAATACCAAAAAGAACACCCGTAATATAAATCAGTTAACTGCTGTGGAACAGGAAGTTCTCGATGCGGGAGGTGACCTGAAAAACAGCACACATGTGTTTGGGCGGAGTCTCAAACAAAATCCCCTCACAGAAGACAATGTCAGCAAAATACAAAATGACAGGTATGGACTTTGGCCAAATAAATAAAATAGCTTGTTTCTCAGGGAAAGCCTCGTCCACAAAAAACTTACTCCTCAAACATATTTATGATCTGCCATAAAAAAGTAAATATATAAATACTGCTCATCAAGTCTGAGTTTAGTGTGCCTGTCATTTGCAGAATGAGCTCCCCAGAGGGTGAATTTAGTGATGCTATCCCGCACAGAGGACTAACATCACCAATTTCACCTTCTGGGTACCTCATTCTGCATGGCCTCCTATGGGAGACATAGACTCAGATTGAAGTTCCCAAATGGTGAATATTGTGATGTACACCCATTGGGAACCTCCATTATGCAATGTGTCGTCTGCCAATTTGGGGATGTAGAGAAATTAAAACTAAAAAAGAAATATAACCTATGTGAAAAAGTTTCAATAGAAATTTCATAATAAAGAAACTTTCCAGAGATGAGGGCTAAGCAGAATGAGGTCCCCAGAGGGAGAATTTAGTGATGTTAGCCTGTTATGCGGGATAGCATCACTAGCTTCACCCTCTGAGAACCTCATTCTGCAAATAACAGGCACACTAAACTCAGACATGCTGGTCATCCCTATTAATCTTACAGAGAAGTCTTCGTAGCAAAAGTTGACAACTCACAAGATGCTCCAATGTCGTATTTCTAAAAACAATAAATCACTATCTATTAAAAGTCATCTTTTCCATACCAATTGATGTATATTGCATATAAACACAAACCCTGGGGAATAAAGTTTGATGCTGGTGCTCAATTAGAGACCGGGGTTGGATCAAATTATACGGATGAAGTTTCTGTGTCTTTTATAATTAGAAGATATTACTTGGTTGGTTTGATATGAGGCCCAATATCAGCCCGAGGTAACCTCATTTCAGCCTGAGACCGAAGGCTTAATATTGAACAAACCAAGTAATATCCTATTTATTAATTAGATCGCCACTTAGTAACTGATAAATCATTCAGATAACAAAAATTTATATCTACACATTATTTAGCAGTGAAGTAGATTTAGACATGTTGTGAAGCCATATTACTCGGATTTGTAAAATTATATTACTGGATTTAAGGGCAAATTAAAGCGATATTCACATAGCTCTATAACAGGCTGTTCTAGATAAAAATGTCATCTGTGATTAATAATATAATTAATATTATATCTGTACTACTTGTATTATATATCTGTGGGTTTGAAATTAATGGTAAATGTGGTGGACATTCACCAGTCCTGATTCAGTATATTGCATTTGTTTAGTGTCTTTCGTGAATATGGGTTTCAAATAAATATTTTATTTACCTGTCTCTTGGCAAAAAATTATTTGAAATAAATATTAATAATAAAAAAATGTCTCTCATCAATTTGAAAAATATTTCTTGAGAAACAATCCATTTTGTTTAACAACTTTAAAAGTTTCAATAAAAGCCATTCCACATGGTGTGTGTCATGCATGATCCAGGTGATCTGCCAAAATAGAACACATAAGGGAGCAATGAGAGCTTATAGACCACACAATTTTCAGATTAGATACATATTATAAGTTGGCGAATCACGTGGTTTGCATGCGATTGTAGTGGATGTGGTTCAACTCTTCATATATGTATAATGGCCAAGAGATGTGTTTCTACAAAAGTTATGAGATTTTACACAATTTGTAGATAACCGGCGAAGTGCAATGGCATTTCACAGAAATCTGCTGAAGGCGCACAATTTGCAATTACTGTTTCAGTGGATAGATTGCATGAATAGTTCACATTGTACACTGTTTGGAAAGATCTTTAACCCTTTACCCAACAGAACGGCCCTGTGCCAATGCATTCTCTTATATATGCGAGTCGACCATAGGTCGCCTCGCATATATAAGAGAATGCATTGGCTTAACACATTAAAAATTATAAAATTGTTAAAGAATGTAAGAAAAAAATGTTAAAAAAAGATTTTTTTTAGGCCAATGCATTCTCTTATATATGCGAGGCGACCTATGGTCGACTCGCATATATAAGAGAATGCATTGGCACAGGGCATAACTGTAACTATCACAATGTGGTCAAGGAGCCGGTTCCAATGATATCCATATTTGTATGGTTCTATTGAGACAGACCGAAGATATTTTAGGCTGTTGAAGCTTTATTTGGCCGGTTTTGGCCGGTTTGTTGGGTAAAGGGTTAATAACAGGGATATCACCATGGGGGGGGGGGGATCTGCAAAATCTATCGTGAGCATACCCAAATAATTCTGCAGATTTACCACCCCTCACCCCGACAAACTTTTTGGATTTAGGCCAGCGGATGAATCAAAGAAATATACACATGCAAGTTGCGATGAATTCCTGGCAACACAATCATGTGCTTTAGAAATAAGCTGGCAGTCTGTGCTAGCACCCACAGTATTAGTAGTTGATTGCAATGCGATGTCTTACATTCCAGGAACTCGTGTCATATATGTTTACGTTTCTGGGAACAACAGACATGTGACATGCAGAGTACATGCATGGAATCACATGTGCTTGTATTGACAATTGTTCCTGTGTTACCGATTTTTAAGAGTTACATAAACTTTCATTTTTATATGTCAAATATGACAATATTTTGTTTGTCGTCCTAACTGCATGAAGGCCTCTAAAATCAAGGATTTTTCAACTTTTGGTCCTATATTTCAGCTAAACATTTCTCCCACCGACCCCAGTATGGACTGGATCCCTATAGCCCGCCTACCAGGGGTGTTAGTCCTGTGTCAGGGAGATCCTGATACGACCCCTGTTTAATAATCAAGCAATAAAATAAAGTCATTGACAGGTGGAAACTTCCTGAAAATCTTGTTATTTTCAGCTCAAATACTTTTCTGACAAAACCAAAATGTGGTTGATGATCAATCACCAAAATCAGAGCTGGTGATCTGTAGAAACACTATAGAAGTCACCACAGAATAGGAGTGATGTGCTTTTTATATAATTGATTCCAGCAATGAAAAGTTTTGTTATACAGACAAGATAGAAATGATTGTGAGATAGAATTTTTTTGGAGTTATGACAATATGCTCAGCTGACGTGTTGGCTATTTACTTCGCTATTTTTATGACATGCAAAAAGCTTGGATTTTATATACCAGATGCTACTAGCACTTACTTCAGCAACTTGCTCAAAGTCCCTCTATAAACCATTACATGTATGTGGCATTGAACACTTGCATTTATACAACGTAATTATTTTAACCAAACACCAATTTAATGAATAAATCATAAAAAAGTAGGCACATATTTGTAGACTGAAGCTGTGATAGAACACATATTCTGTTGACCCTTCCACGACTGTAGCTTCCTAAAATTTTGCGAAAACCATGTGCCAATGTGTTAGATAGGGAGCCTCGCATATATAAGAGACAATATTGGTCTAATAATATTTACATTGACCTTGTAAGCCAGTGCATTCTCTTATACATGCAAGGCTCCCATATATAAGAGATTGCACTGGCACAGGATCTGTAATGCTGCACCAGCACAGCTCCCATCATGAAAGGGTTAATTGCAAAATTCTAAGCAAATTTGAATGAAAATGCAATTATAGATAGAATGACAAAAACAACTAGGATTTATATATATGTGTAGAATTTTCAACTTTAGATTGAAATTAATACTTTCAGATCCTTTGTGGAGTCCGTAATGGCAGACACTCTGACTGAATTAATACAAAGTTGCAGTTTTGACACTTTGCTGGAGGCTGTCAGATCGGAGAAGGATCGCAAAGCCAGTCTGCAGCAAACCATCCAAAAGTAAGTTCCATTCCATTGGTTTGCAATAGACAAATTATAGATCTAGATTATGCCATGTTACTGAAGCATTTATTTATTTGTTGGGTTTTTTTTTTTGCCAAAAAAACTTTTAATTTAAATAACCATCACTAATATGTGTCCTTTGGCTAAATAAAATCAATTTAGATAATTTTTCTGAAGAAAACTGAAATTTTAGACAACATTTGCAGTCTCTATTTTCAAGTTGCCTATTTTATAACAAAATCTGTTTTTCTACAGAGGATTTTTTTTGTCGATACTACCAGTAAGTCTTGAATTATTATGAACTAAATATGGTAAACTGCAATATTTCTTTAAAATTTACTTTTGCAGTAAATAATCTTGTGTTGCCAGTTTTCAAGGCATGCTACTACTTCCTGCTCTATAATTTGACTATTAATAGTCCTTAACTCCTTCACTAAACCAGTTTTCACTGTCATTGGTACTATTGTATCAAAATGAATACAGTAATGCCCTAAATAATCGATTCCTTAACCACAGCAGAATTATGGGTAACTTTTCAGGATTTAGTTGGAAATATGGCTTGTTGCCATTTATCGGAAAGCTCTCACTAAAATGATGAATATGACAGAGAGAAAAACTGTTTTCAATAACTATCAGATTTTCAAACTCTTTAGTCAATATTCAAGATTTAATTTTTTCACAAATTTCATTCTCCATCGTGGAATTGCCCCACAGCAGAATTATGGGTAAATTTTTCAGTCAGAGCTTTCTGATGAATGGCAACAAGCCATATTTCCGACTAAATCCTGAAAAATTACCCATAATTCTGCTGTGGTTAAGGAGTCGATTATTTAGGGCATTACTGTAGAATAAAATGCGGGAAAGGAATAGAGTGATAATAGAGTGAATAATACGGGCAATGAGATATCTCATCGCTGGCGGCCCCGGTGAATGTCGTTACATCCCGTTGCCAGCTCCTAGAGAGTTAATGATATATTTCATCCACTCAGGGAAGAAGATGGCAGGAAAAGGGTTAAACTCTTGCAGAAACAACTACAGGACGTCAAAAGGGAGAAGGAAGTGGAGGTTCAACAGAGAAATGAAATGATCGCCCATCTGAAAGATCAGCTACAGGAGATGAAAGCAAAGACAAATATGGAAGGCAAATACATCAAGAAATGTGCAGAGGTTGCTGTGGCACAGACACAGAAACGCTGCTATTTGTCTGAGAAAGACATGAAGGATGATATTGATGTAAGTACATGGTTTCTATGGTGAGAACCTTGAGTAGCGTTAACCCTTTCTATATATCTCTATATAATACTCATTAATGAGTAGGAAATGAGTTGTTCGGATAATAAGTTCCTTGTGATTTCGATGCATCACAATTTCTGGTTATCGATTCGATACACGATCCGTTTCAGTGGAGATTTAATTCTCGCTGAATATGTTTATTCTCTTAATTAGATATTGAGAAATAAAATTAGAAGACGTATGTAAATGATTGAGAATCGGGAGAACGCAGTGAATCGATGGCGCATAACCATAGCAAATGGTATAAGGAATCTTCTGATTGGGTGCTTCCGGGAGGCTCTACTTATAATATGAGTCGCAAATTTTTTATTTCCCATTTCCTGGTCTTGATTCTATTTTCGGCCAAAAATTTCTGCTATTAAAACTGTAGTTGATGACTCGGTATCTGCAAATATCAAACTTCTCCACTTCTTCAAACAAACTCACACTTATATCAATATTGTGGAAGTCCACCAAATGTATACTGTGTAAAACCCCACTGACCAGCTGTCAGTCTGTATATCTATTAATTTAAAAAACTTGGAAGAAGCAAAGGTCAAACTCCAGAGTTGCTACATCATGATGCGCATCGAATCTTCAGGCAAAAATCGTGATTCGAATTGTGGGGTTGTGAATCGTGATGGCTCTATGACCGTATGTCATTTTTTTAACATATATATTATCTGAATAATTCCCTCCAATAAATAAGACTCCTTCTGCAAATGTATTATCTGCTTATTTCACCCATCCAGATGAATAATAGATCATTCCAATGTATACTTTTATAACTGAATTGGAGAATTCATTTATTATAGAAAGGTATAGATTTCACAATTTAAGTGCTTGATTTGTCATGGTTGTGGTGATAGTTGTACTCCTTGGTTGAGCATATTTTAATTCAGACCCAATAAATACAGAAAGTATACATGTTACAGGGTAATAACATGAAATCGTGTGGGTGCACAAGGGATCAGACCACAAGTTACTGAACTTATCAGAGCCCTTCTCCTCTGGCATTCTGCTAGTACTTATGCCAGTTGATTCTGAAAATCTGATGTTGATCTCTGATTTTTGGAAGATGGTTTTTGAAGCTCTCTGGGTCAATATCAGTTCTGGTTAAAACACAGACTCGACAGCTAATGCAGTTCTATGTCTGGAGATAATGATATTGTTTTCTATTTTTGTCAGAAAGCATTATATCAGTGTCGACCAATTAGAACACCTCATCAGTAAAGCTATGTAGCGATTTCAGCCATTCAGGCGTTTGTTGGAATTCCAAAATATGCAGTGTGTTGTTTCCCCACTTAGCTAAAAATAGTGCAATGAAATTGAATGAATCATCTGTAACATTTATAATTTCACACAGTGCTCACTAAATTAGAGATTACGACAACTAATTAAACAATAAAAGCATACATGAATAGTCCATAATTTACCAATAAAAAAAAGGCAAGAATAGAAGTACATATTCCAAGAATTTCAACAGTTAACACCAGTTTTAAACATGGGGAAAAAAGGAAGTATTATGTGTTGTCATCATACTGCATGCAAGCATGTAGAAATTATTTGTAGCGCACTCTCATAGCGAAGGTAATCTACAACAGAGCCATTATCACCAGACGTAGTACTGTGTTAGCTGCCGAGTCTGTATTTTAACCAGAATTGGTACAATATTTATACTATCTGTGATATTTATTCATGTTTTAAAATATGAATTGTACTTTTCAAAGAAATATGAAGGAAAACAATTGTGAATGTGACTGAATGTGAATGAACTCAACCCAACCAAAAATACGCCTAGGTCGGATTGTCCCTGGGTCAGAGGGCCAACTTCTATGTGAATTGAGGGTTACGAAATAATTTCCCAAGAAATTGGTGATAATTGGTGAGAGTATCCCACTACCCAATTTGGACCCAAAGATGTTGCTCCCATTACCATATGAAAGGTTTACTTTTGGAGTCCACAAACATAATTTTAGAATAATTCAGTTAATGGATACATTGGCTGTAATTGAATGTTGTAATATTTAGCATGATGATACATTGTTTATTCTTTTTTTTTTTCTTCAGAATTTACGCAGACAAATTGATGACGAGACAAGGGTCAATGCTGAAGTGGAATCATATCTCAGAAACCACCAATCTGTGAGTAAATTTTATACTTGTATATATTTTATATTGCATTCATATTGGGACTGATCACACTTAGAGGTGAGAAACCATTTTCTTTTTGATATACATGTACTAGGTGTACTGGTATTCTATGCCAACGTAGATCAAAGTAGCTAGCTCTAACCCAGTAGATAAAACATAATTTTTATGGAATGTTGGTCATTGAATTCCAATACATCTTGACTGATTTCCAGAATACTTTAAAGGTCAGACAACACTAATTCAATGGTGAACAAACTTTAATTCCCAAATTGTCACACATAGCGGTTTGCACTCCAAAATACACCTAATAATATTCGCTTTTGAATTTTTCCCGGTATCAAAATATGTTTATAAATACAAAAAAATACCTTTCTACTACCATTATATGTCCTAGAATGATTCATTGAAGTCATAAACAATGTAACTTCAAACATGTTGTTTGGGCCAAGCACTTGGTATGCCATTTGCATTCATTGAAGATCTGGAATCGGAAGCAGAATAATACACGTATTATATAAATGTATATTGCGTTATCTTAACTCACCAGAAACTATGGTATATTGTAACTTCAAGTGCACACTGCTTTCTCATTAGTTTAAATGTCAAAATTATGTAGTATCATAGAAGTTGCAGAGTGACAACAGCTCTGCATTTCCCCCCCCCCCCCCCCCCCCCCCATGGATTACAGTTGCAATTAATATGTGACCACTGATTAAAATATATTAACCGACAAATGAAACGATATAACATTTACCAAAAAATATAAGAAACAAACATATTCAGCACTATATTGACAAGTTTGTTCCAAAATCTTCCACATCAAGTTTACCAAATTATGTATACATACTTTTGAGGTTTGAACAACCCATGTCCATTTAACTCTTTGATTACTAAATTCTTGTAGATGAGTAGTTCTCTTAGTAAACATTCATATGGATTGGAGTCCTTCAGCATTTGTATTATCTGTTTCTCTGTCTGCCTTCTATTTATATTTTCTGAGCATCCCTATCTTGACGAATAGTAATCTATTCCAATATGAATGTATACTTTTATAACTGAAAGGGAGAATCCATTGACTAAATAAAGGGTTAACACAGCTGAAGTATGAAGGTTCACAATACATACTATCATATTGTTATATTTGCCAGTGTAAAACGGTTTGATTGTCTAGATTAATTTATATTGCATATACTAGTGTCATAAGGAGAGGTTAATCTCCAGTGAAGATCACCAACAATGAATAACCTTTTCTAGCAGCGGATTATTTGTTGTTGGTGATCATCCATGGAGATTAACCTCTCACCTCTCCATATATTTGTTTACTTGACCCGCCAGCAATGGATAATGGTCATGTTACAGACAACCTCCATCAAAACTAGCATGGACTCCACTAGAGAGTGCCTCTGAATCTATATTGTCATCGAGAACAAGAAAAAAAGAAATGGCCCTGACCAGACAATGTTCTGGAACCCGCCAGATACACAAAGGCGGATATATCAACAGCCAATATCCACAGGTCCCTGGCACAATAGACCCCCATGACCCAAAGACATATATATGTCTTTGGGTCGTGGGGGTCTATTGTGCCAGGGACCTGTGCCAATATCAATCTGTATAAAGCCATTCGCAATAAGACTGCAAAGCAATTCAGACTGAACCTACAAACCAGCTTCCTAGCTTTGTATGCTTCCAATGGAGTAAGCCCCCATTGGGCTTATATAACCACCATTATACTGCCAGGAAAAACCCCTACCCCGGACATAACCAACAAACACCTCAACAAGATCCTGTCCGAATGCCATAAGTAGATCGACCTACAAACACGACAGGGACACACTTGTCCCATTACACTACATTACACTAGTATAAATCCAAACTTGCACACCAAATCGTTGAATGTTTAATGACGCGAAACCCCAAAGTCCACAGAAATATGGAAACATACTTTATATTTTAACTCAGAATGCTACTTCCTTATGGCTTTAATAGGAAGGATTTTAGTTGAGAACCTCTCTTCTTAATTTATATTTAATGCAAACGAATCTTCAAGGATAACTAGAGGTGTTACAGATTGACGGACAAGCTGATTCCAGTATTCCCCATAACTTTGTGGGGTATAACAATTCATAGATTGAAAATAAAGGGAAGAACTTCCTATAATTAATGGTCATATAAATTAATGTAATTGATTGCAGGAATTGGAGAAGAAAGTGGAGCACTGGATGGAAAAATTTGACAAAGATGTTGAAGCGAAGCAGCATGAACTTGATGTTCTCAAAGCGTCCAAAGCTAAGGATCTAGAAAAACTGCAAGAGCTGACAAAACTGGTAAGATTCTGTGACACATTAATACATTAAAATGTTAATGACACTAAAGCTCATCTTTACAATGACATGAAAAATTAGTGCGGGCATGGACTATTCAGATCAGGCAACATATCAGGCCTCAATGAAAATAATAGTTTGTTTGCCCGACCAAATGGTTTCAATACCTATCAACTTGAATGAATATTTGGCCGCTCTCCTTTTTTGTGTGATATTCTTCTAACAATATTTACCTTGACCTTGTAAACCAGTGCCAGACTCGCATATATAAAAGAATGCACTGGCACAGGATCTTTAATGCTGCACCAGTGCAGCTCCCGTCATGAAAGGGTTAACAGTCATGCTGATTTATTGTTGCTAGAAATTTTCAATGAAGTTTGCTCTTCAGTGGGTTTATTATTGGAAGGAAAAGCAGTTATACAGTTTGGTACAGTAATGCCCTAAATAATCGACTCCTTAACCACAGCAGAATTATGGGTAATTTTTTCTCACTGAGAGCTTTCCGATGAATGGCAACAAGCCATATTTCCGACTAAATCCTGAAAAATTACCCATAATTCTGCTGTGGTTAAGGAGTCGATTATTTAGGGCATTAATGTATAATCAATAGTAACTGTTATGTCAGTGTGATACACCATTACCATTATTCGACAGCTCCACAGGGGAGAGAACTGTATTTCATTTAAAATTTCCTTTCTCTAGTACAAAGAATATGAACAAATAGTGGTGGAAGATAGAATAGACAAAGAGAAAGCAAGGAGGAAGGCAGATCAGGAGGACATTGAGCTGAAAGCATCCATGCTTGTGAGTAGCTATTAACAGTTAACTGAACATTGATTGTTTGTTTATTCCATTTAGAATATATATTTGCATATATACAAGTATATGTCCACCCAATTATACAAACAAAAGGTTGATTACCATCGCGACAATCATTTTACCACACTTCCAGCCATGCCAAAAAATAAAAAGAGAAATTTGAAGCCCACTAAGGTTATCATGCAACTGAATGAGTTAACCCTTTCAGTGCCAAGTTGATTATAATAATGTGATACATTGATGGAAAGAGCTCTTAGAGCTCTTTCCATCAATGTATCACATTATTATAATCAATAAATTTCAAAAATGATCAAGGAAATATGGGTTGATACAAAAATTGGACTTGGCACTGAAAGGGTTAAATGAGCAGAAGAACAATGTGCATGACCAGGCGGGCACTTCAACACAACTCGTGTGATGAGACAACTAATATTGTCATATATTTTATTGTCATGGTCCAAATGCTAAATCGATCGAGGGACTGTAATTTAGTTCACTGGATAGTACAGCAATCATATCATGGGTGGAGAGAAAGTGCTGATATATTGTCTTAAACTTATATCGATGCCAACAAAAATGTATGCTGATAATGGGGTATATCATTGTGTTCAGACAATTGTTTTACATCAATCCATATTATACGCTGATAATTGGAATATATGGAATACTGAGGTGTTCAGACTGACGTTTAATGTCTTTTATATCCGATACATTGCATATTTTTTAGATCCAATGCATACCTTATATGGCATGGAAGCTTGTGTGTCATGATTTTTCCATAGTGGTACTTGTTTTTCATCATTAAAGAATGGCAACTTAGTCTGAAGTGGAGGATACTGCTATCTTTACCCTTACAATACTAATTTCTATAATAATTGATGAGCAGTTCTCTTTGGAAATGTTCAGATAACAAGTTCAACATATGAACATTTCCCTCCAATAAATAGGACTCCTTCTGAACTTTTATCTGTTGTCTGCTCATTTTCTGAAAAACCCTCCTGATGAACAATAGACCAATCCATGAATACATTTATAACTGGGGGAGAATCCATTTAGTATAGAATGGGTTATTGGGATTTTACTTCTTGGTGAGGAAAAATATACCGAAGTTGACATTTTTGCAACTCCAAAAATTAAGGCATTGAAATCCATGTAAAAAGGACGACGTACTGCACTATCTAATACTATATGTGATGACTTATATGAATGTCAAGATTTAAATAACCATACATATTACACAAATATATGATTTTTTCAATTTGGGTGAAATTTGAGTACCCCCCACCCTTGGAATTTGGGTTGGAAATTTAATTACATCTGTATGTAGCTACATTATATTTGATAAGTGATTGATGCTTTCAGTCAATGCAAGACCGCGTGGGGTGCCACGTATCCCAGACTCAACCTGGGGTACCTCTTTGTATCTCCGTCAAAGGTATCTTGCCCACTGAACTATATGGTATATTATCCCAAGTAGGAGGGGTTAACTCTCCGAGTTGAAAAAACGGTACGAAATTCTATGGTACATATCCTCTGTCATGTTCATGACACGTGTAATCACGTGATTTCTGACACGTAGTGAAGTATTCGCTATATTTTTTATCCCTCCTGCCATGGACGGATGTCACTCCAAGATACGAAGCTAAGTTGCATTTTTTTGTATAGCAAAAACAGTTTTGTTTTTGTATTATACAAACAACATTATTTCTTTGCTTATAGTTGAAAATTATGTACATTTCACATAAAGATTACGACGGTTTGTTCCGAATATAATATCGGAATCGGATGACTCGTTTCGTTTTAACCGACTTTGTCTTCCATAATTTTAATCGGTCAATGATTTAATATCCGTTGTCTATGCAGACAATGCAGCGTTTCTGGCCTATTAAAGGCAGAACATTCGAGGCACCATTGGATATGACTAAAGACGCTGATCGTTTTCTTTATAACAAATCTATGGCATACAGGTGACGTGTTATTTAAGTTACCACGTGCGTTGACGGTGGTTAAAGGTATCACGAAATTAGGTGACTTACTTTCGAGTTCATTTTTTCGTTTGACGGCTTTCTTTATACGTTGACAATCATCGTCTGACGGAAAAAGCAGTGTTTAAACGCTTGTGAAATAGGCTGATAGGATTGTAAATCCCGAATGTCAATTTGAACCTTTTTCACCCTGGATGATTAACAATGGGGCCGTTACTGCCTTGGTTGCCACATGGTAACATAACACAACAGGTGTATTTGTGATTGTTCGCAATCACATTAATTACTTTCACAGGACTGCTAATCGAGGTAAGACCAGGTTCATGAATCGCCTTCCCCGTAGCTCCCCTTGAAGTCGCTTCCCTCGTTTCGAGGTCCCAAGAGTAGAAAATGAAAGTCGATATATAGGGTTCCTCTAATTGGCGTAATTAGCACTCGGAGCGTTAGTCACACCACACAGGACGCGGGTTGGGGCTACCCATCGAACCCGTAGCTCCCACGAGTTGCTTCCCCTAGGACACTGACGCTTGCCGATATATCGTGTTCCTCTAATTGGCGTAATTAGCACTCGGGGCGATAGTCACACCAAACAGGGTGCGGGTTGGGGCTACCCATTGAACCCATTAGTCACAGTTGGTGCGCTCCCTGGACTATCGAACGGGACGTCAATCTGCTTCCTCGGGTCGACCGTTGGCGGTTGGCGTGCACAGGACGGCTGTGATTCAGACATATCTTTTGTCTTCAGGTTGCTTTCAGTTCTAACTCAACATGGATTTCACTTTTGTTGTCCAGTCATACATAGATGAGTCCATTATCCATGGTTCGACATATGCTCAATTTCAGAACGCCGTTGACATGAGGCCTAATTCAGCACCCCACCCGGGCTTAATGGGCAACACGGCGTATTAGCGTGGAAAAGAAGAACGGAATGGCTTCTGTGATATCGGCCTTTGCGTCTAATACGTCATTCTTCTTATGGGCTCGGTTGTCGGTACATAATGGTTTTGTTTTCCCTGATAGTGCTTGATTCGCCTCGTGCTCATTTAATATACTAAGCCAGGTCCTTTGCTGACCTCAGCGATTGCCAATGCAGGATAATGTTGCACCTATGGGGCAGCATATGAATCGTGTTGGGCACACTTCATAAAGCCGGATGAAAATTCTTGCCAGATGCTTCTCCTCGTGCGAGATTCACTAGCATTGGGTGTCGGATGCCAGATCATATGATCCGCCCTCTCGATTCGCACTTTGGGGCGATGGTTGTCTCCGGAACAGGGTCCCATTGGAGGGGCACCCCATCCTTACCAGAAGGGATACCTTGCGCCATCGACTCGTCGGGGACCAGTCAGCAGAGCTCGAACAGTTGGGGCGCGGTGGCCCTTGGTCTGCTTTTCATTACCTACCTGCCGTCGGTTTCCGCTGGTTTTGGGCTTGTGCCTTAATCCTGCTGCATCGTTAGTCCAATTTTTGTTTTTGTGGATTTCCACCTTAACGACATTGGAATTTCGGTTCCTGGCTGCCTTTCTGTCATGGATTCAGTAGCCTGTGATTGGTCAGTTTGGTTTAACTGTGTTGGTGGGCATTTCCACATTTGGGAACGTCATCAGGGGAAAATGCCATGGCTTATTGCATCTTAGTCGGTCATATCTCGAACTCCAGGCTTCAAACTAAGTTTTTCTGCTGTGAAACTCCAATTCTGAGCCCTGTTCTTCATACGGCCTGAGCCTTGCAACGTATGTCCGTGTGATACCCATTCGCTTCCCGGTCAGACTATTGGTCAATGATACCTCCTCCTTATCGACAATGGCATGTCTCCAATTAGTTGGTGTCGGGGCCCTTTTTTGGGAGCTTGAAGCTGGTTTTTCATTGGGCTCTCATCGTGTACTGGGACACGGCCCAACCCACTCAAGATTTGGTTCGGGGGTTGGTTCTATTGTTCTATGGTTCTATTGTGTTACCCGTACCTTTCCCGGCAAGTACTCGGCTGATACATTATTAGCCCTAAGTTCCGATGCGAATGTCGTCTCCGTCTCCTGAAGCTATTTACTTTACTTGCAGGGGTCTTAAACTCTTAAGTGGCCACTTTTTGTTCGTTTGAGCATGCTGACAGGTATTAGTTTTAGGATGTAATATTACATTGGCTTATGGTCCTATTGTGCATGTGTATATATATATATATGTATATACATGTATATCTATGTCTGTGCATGTATATGTATATATTGTAGGTTATCAGGTCAATCCAGTTCTTTGATTCAGATGCATAGCGGTGTTTTTGTTTCCTCGTGGCCTCCACCTGTTAGAAAATTCTATTCTTTACCATATAGTTCAGTGGGCAAGATACCTTTGACGGAGATACAATATTTTCCTAAATAAGTAAAATATATATCTCCTAGAAGTATCTTGCCCACTGAACGCTGAGCTCCCTCCCAGGGTTTCGCACCCACCCCGCTCACGAGGAATGTCCTACTGGGGATAAAAAATATGGCGAATACTTCACTACGTGTCAGAAATCACGTGATTGCACGTGTCATGAACATGACAGAGGATATGTACCATATAATTTCGTACTGTAACCCCTCCTACTTGGGATAATATACCATATAGTTCAGTGGGCAAGATACTTCTAGGAGATATATATTTTACTTATTTAGGAAAATATTGTTTTTGGAATATTTTTGTTCTATCCCAGAATACACTTCACCGACAGCTATATATGGACCACACACACACACACATCCCATGGCGATCACATGCGTTAACATCATGCAGCCCTGTAAAGCGATAATTATGTTGTCGAAATGATAATGATGACCGGTTGTCAAAGAAATGCAGCATCATGACATTAGATTTTTTTTTTTTGGCAAATGGGGGCAGTGGAAGGATTTTATTTTGTATTTTCTATGCACCATTCTGTGACCAAGAAAAGAAGACTGTACTTAGTGTTAGAAAAGTGTAATAGCTGTCAGTAAACATTCAATTTATATAGTCTTATTGTTGTATAAAACTGTACATGCATGTAGGGGTCCATATTAAGAAAATTGAGCACAACTTACTTCGGTGAAGCCGCTCTGTACCAAGTATTGCTAGATTTAATAGTATGCTCCTAATCTACCTAATACCAAAAATAAATTTGGGGCGTGCCAAAACATTTGGACAGGTTGTGATGATAATAGAGATCTATTTTTTTTTATTTTTGGCCTTACCCTATACCCAGGAAATGTTTTCTTAGTAAGTGCCATACATACATGAATTTGAACATGCATTCACAATTTCTTCCAGCTCCAAGCATGGTGGCGTGGTGTTATGGTGCGAAAGAAAATTGGTCCATATAGCGCCAAGAAAAAGAAGGGCAAAGGAAAGAAAGGAAAAGGCAAAAAGAAGAAGTAGTCCTAGTTTAGTGTATCGTAATCTGTGATACTTTTTTTCCAAATATATATACTCAAGCTTTCAATATGTTTTCATCTATAAATGCTGGCACACATGGACCGACATCATGTTCAGTCTCAAGTTAGATTTTTTATCTCAAATATTAAGCATTTGATCAGATCTTGATGAGTAGTCAGAACCAGGAATTTTCCCAGGATATATAAGTTTGAAAAAGGGACAAGATTATCACAGGAGTGATTAAACGTAGGTCATCAACATTGCATCAGTTTCTGGAATCAGTATCCAAGGAAAGCTAAGTTTTTTATAAATTTTATATTCCATTTCATGAATCTCTTGTAGAATATAGAATATCCACTAAATAAATTAGCAGTAGTGCGGAAAATTTATTTCAGTGGATATTTTACTTGATGAGATTCATGAAATGGAATATATGTGAACAGTCGTTGGGCGTAAATATATACACCTCTCAGTTATTTTTGTTGTTGTGATGTACCACTTCAAACATGACATCTTCAGAAAGTATACCAAAAATAGATCCCTAATATTTGTATACTCATACGCATATCAAGACAATACATTTTTTCGTGAAATACAGCTGATTGTTTTTGTTTTGCACTTTTCACATTGTCATCCGAAGAAAGTGAATTGATTGGAAATAATTTGCAATACATTGACCAGACATATACATGTTGCTTATATTGTCCTTTATTAATGTAATAGCATGATAAAATGAACAAGCGATCAACTTTAATATATTAAAGAAAGACTTAACACATCCATTACATACATATACAGCATGCTTTCTCTTAAATTAATCCCAGCCTGGGGATATTTTCTGCTGACTTGCCATTGTTATTGATTTACACATTTACTTTAAACACGATATAGGCATCAAAGGCTGAACACAAAGTGCAAATAGTCCACGAAGTCACATTTAAATAGCAGAAGAAATGCACATTGCAAAATGCACTCCCATCACGCTATTCATATGCAAAAAGTGCTGCCCGCCCGCGTATATGTAAAATTGTGATTATGAACTCAATATAAATTCATTGTCTATTTTTCCTTTTTTTATTCAACATGTGCCTCAGGTGCTGGCATACCGGTCCGCTGTGCCCAATTGAAAAATGGGCAGGATGGAATCCAAATATAAAATTAACGAAGGATATATACATATAATTCTAAAATGGAAAGATCGAGAATTACCAAAAACTCATTAAAAGCCTTATGATGGTAAATATCCATATCGGTACCAAATATCACTGAGATCGATAACCCATGGCAGAGATACTCAGGCGAACAGACAAAATGAAAGTGTCAATGACACTTTAGCTCAACTTGCAAATTGGATCATGCCATATATTACGTCCATAAAGCGACAGGGAACTCAGACAGTTTATATCCTTATGTACTTAGAGGTTATCCTGAAGATGCATAAACAGTTTGGGATTAATCGGATGAAAAAGTTTGGCTGTAGGGAGTGCCCAAGGATGCAGTACTACTACTAGAAAGAGTAAAATCTGGATCTGATGGATTCAAATTTGAAATCCATGATGGGCTGCTGGTGGCCATGTTTTTTTAATGAATTTTGGAGAAAAAAAATTATGGCTCCCATTTAGAGGTCACCCCGAAGATCTATATGATGTTTAGAGATGATCGGATGAGGGCGGTGACCTGTAGGGTGTGCGGAAGGATTTAGACTTTAGTAATACAAATTGTCAATTCCAAGATGCCTGCTGGTTGCCATGTTTTTCAATGAAATTCAGAAAAATTTGATGGCTCCCATCTACACCCCCTTGTACGTGGTATCGCCAAACCCGAGGGTATCGCCAAACCCGAGAAAATGGGAAACTCATTTTCACGTATATGAAATGGGGATATGTTGGTTTGTCATCGTAAAACAGACAAGAACAACGTATGTGTAAGTCCACATGAAGCAGGAGTATTGATCCACCCGCTGTCAATCAGTTTTCCCAGATCAAACCATTTAATATTTTTTTGCAAATTTTTTCAATAGTGTTTTTGCTTTTGCTCACTCAAATTTTCAAGAACATCCACCCACTAGTATCACTGGGGCTCAACGATTCCTCCAGGATCGGATCTAACAGGTTCAAAATCGGATCTAACAGGACTTCGATTCCGACTCAAACAAGATTTTAATGCCAAAATGTCGGCTTTTGTATGAAAATTGACAACAAATCTCTGAAAATGGTAAGTATGAGCACTATATTGCCTATTGGCCTGGCATATAATTAGTGAAATTCGATTGTAGTAACCCGAAGAACCTGTATATGACGTCTAGCAAAGATCTATGCCATTTATGCGCCTTAATTACGCTGAGATCAGTCAAAATCGATGGGGAAATACATAGCACCGAGGTTCAAGTCATAATGTTGAATGGGTATAAATATATATGGTAATAAAGTCCTATGCATAACGTGTTATTACTGTTCGAGTGCATATTGAAACAAAAATGAATTCAATTAGTCGTGAGTTTGTGTTTTAAACACTAATTTTAAAAGTATAACATCGGCTCCGACCCTAATTTTGATATATTCCGACCCCAATCTGTAGAAATTGATCGGCTCCGACTCTAACACACATTAGTCAATTCTTTTTCTGGAAATTGTTTAAATGTCTTATTGGCCATGGGTGTCAGATTCTTGCCGTTTTCATTTAAAATAATCCATTTCTGGTCGCTAGAATACCTGACACTATAAATTGTGTTTTTGATCACATTTATCTTTAAGATAGTGTGTTCATAACTTGGAAGATCTGACATTTTTGTGGCTGGCCTATTAACAACATAATCTAAGGATATCTAATGATACCATTGTACATATGCGTGCCATTCATGCTATCATAGGTGGTGATTAACGAAGACTTGCCCATCTTCTGTTGGGTAGTATATAGACATGCCCAAATAAGTGTGCATTTACCTAATAATATAGTCAGTTTAAAATGTTAAATAAACCACACGAAAATGTCCGAAGTAATTTTAACCGGGGTATAAATGCTGCACGACAAAATTGATGTTGGTAAAAACTTATACTATTAATATATTCCGTGGTATTTGTGATAAATGTACATCTTATTAACTTCATAAATAATCCGATTCTTTGTCTTGTTATATGGTGCGTCTGGGTCAAGGCCATAATTGACTTCATTTTGGTATTCTTTTAAAAGGACTGTCCTATTTAAAATGACATAAGCGATGTAGTTATTCATGTGATAATCTACCTCTCGTTATGTTGGTATATCGTATTTTATGAAACTTCTTCGAGAAATTTGATATAATGGTTATATATATATATATGTGTGTGTGAGGGTGTGTGTGTGTGTGTTTCCACATTTACTGAAGTCAGTTATTTACTACATAAGCTTATTGCATTTGTAAATAAACAAAAGGGATTGAAGCAATACTATGAAATTTAATTAAGTTCCTCTCCCGCAAAATACATGAAACAATTTGCAAATACATAATTATATATATATAGTTGATGACGGATTCCTTGCATCGTCCATGAACAAAAAGAGAAAGTAAAGACAAATTATTAATAATAATCGCATATATATATTGTCATGAAAACAGTCATTCACTCTAAGACTTATGCCCTGTCATACGACCATGATACGGGCATGCTTGTTCCTAGACTGCCTCCACGCAAACACCTTGGAGCAGCCACCACACGGAAACCGAGCATTCTGATGCTTCGACATGAGGTGGTCATGTTCGTTTCTGGCAGAACTCAATGTCTCTTCGCATAAGTCACATGTGAGACGCGGGCCCGCGCAACTCTTCAAGTGTTTCTTGAGGGCCTTCTTCGACGACACTTTATTGTGACAAATGTCACATTCATATGGTTTAAGACCGGCGTGTGTATTTAGGTGCGAGTCCAAATCCTGCTTCCCGTACATCGCCATTCCGCATTGATTGCACTTATACTTCTGTGCAGTTGCCGGCTCGTGCTTCATCTGGACATGCACTGACATGCAGACGCAAGCCGGTGGTTGTATTGAATGTGCGGGAACACATGTCATGTGGCACAACTTTACGGACGCTTCAGAATCTCCTGATACACATGCTGATTCGGATGGTTCTTCGTGACGCTTTAAATGGCGTGTGTAGTTCGACTTATATTTTGTGGAATAGGTACAAATTCCACACTGGTGCATTTCACTTTGTTTGGTAACTGGGGTAGAGGCAGCAATCGGGACCGGGTTTGAAGAAATGTCAGTCTCAATTTCTTCACGTTCAGCCGTATCCAATGACACGGACAAGTCCAACAAAAGCAAGGAATCCTCGAAACTTATTAGAGATCCCGTAACGCCTGGAGATATATTCTGAAAGTATAAATGTATAAATAATTCAGTTTACATGTAACAATTTATAGTAAATACAGGCATATGCGTGTTGTGCAGAATTTTAATTAAAATTGGTCATTGCTTTTGTTGGACCCCCCAAATTGTTCATGACATATCAATTGGTATGTAGGCCTATATATGCACACATTTTCCCGAGAATTTTGACAACAGGTTATATAAGATCACGTATGCTATTGCGTATAGTCATAATTATACTGCACTGTGGCATTGGGGTCGTAAATATAGTGCGAACGTATCTGGTGATCACGTGAGGGTCGGAGTATTTGAAACCTGTTACGAATCACCGAATGAGGCAGAGTATTTTTCGTCATATTTCTTATACATCGTAATTACTGGGTCAATAACTAAAATTATGGGCTTATGTGATAATTACTAAATTCATTCAGAAACCATTCTGTGTGATTTGACATATACAAAGGTAGTGATGAGCCGATAATCGGGAACGACAATCGGAATCGGCCGATTGTGGCCCATCGGATGACAATCAGTACTCGGGTTTGAACATCGGGATTTCCAATTGTCTAAATAATAAATGAGTGCTTGTTTTTCTTCAATAAACTGTTTTAAATATGACGATGTTTTGTTGAATAAATAACCAGTAAATATGGGAAAGTGATACCAAACACAAACTTGATATACATGTCCTCTGCAATACCCGGCCGTACCTGGGTCTATGTTTGAACAATACATGTATATTAGTGGGGATCGCCGGGAAGCACGTGACACGGGTTAGAGTGAGGCAGCGAGCATGTCGCCGTGATTGCACATAATATTTCATTAATTATTGGCATACCGGAACAGTCGTTTCAGTCGATTGATTTCTTTAGCATTGTGATGTACACAGAGTACATATCATGGGACTCATGTACGCCCATAGGTAACTTTATTGTTCGTCAACATGTAGACATTTTGATTTATGTATGTCAAACTATCAAAAATCAAAATGTATACATACGCAGTACAACACAGCTATACATGTAGTACATACAGCGTAACAGGTATAAACACTACAAGAAACCGAAAGTGCATGTCACGTGACTTTAAATAGTTGAAGGCAATGTCATTCCATCCAGTCAGCCTCGTGTGACGTCACGTATATGTCACCACACATGATTATTGTGATGACCACGCCGAAATCGAATCGTGTCTGTGAAATTGACATGAACATGGTGTAACTTGCAACTAGTTCAGTCGGCTCATTTCCTTTGATGTGATGTCTTTGAATTGGGATCAAAGAAAAATGCCGTTTGATGAATTGTTATCAAAAACGGACCATGAACATGTCGTCATGCAGGTGGCTACATCAAACTTTCAAAAAATTTGTTGTGGAATAGCCTAGAATACATGGGTATGTTGCCTGTATTCGATCACTAGTCTGCCCATACCCACCTCTACTTACCCAAACATATACTTATGTATACAGTGTACTGGCATATTACTACGTTTGTTGCTTGCTTCTAATTCTAAGTATTATATAACACATATAACATATTCTACTATAATTATTGAAATAATCGGAATCGGCACCTGAATCGGCCGATTGTGATCTCAAATAATCGGCGCACGGCTCTATTTGACAATCGGCTCATCACTATACAAAGGTTAATAACAAGTCGGGAGATGCACATTAAATTATCAATGGGAAATGCATACACAAAAGCACGTGCTTGAGTTTGAAGTCAAACAACCATTTACACCTTTGTTTCGGGTCATTGTCATTGATTGTGTCGGTGTCACGACGGTGTGTCATATCCTGAACCAAGATACATTGAAGTATACACGTTATAACTCACCTTTCTGTCATTTTTTCTTCTTTTGCGGGTTAAAAACTTCTGGAAAATTTAAAAAGTCGGAATGGGTCGGAGCCGATCAAATTGGGGCCGGAGTAAAAATCTGTTAGATCCGATCCTGGAGGAATCGTTGAGCCCCAGTGAGTATAGTTCCTGGAATTCTGCCAAAACAAATGCCGGTATATAGTTGAATCTGTCAATGAAGCATAGGATTGAACAGAATTAAAAAAATCAGTGTCGTTCTCAATATCTGCGCGATAGGGAGTGACCACTGTCGGCACAGAAAGGTGTTAACGCTGCAGACGAAGATGTCACCAAACGCCAATCAAATATGCAGTAAATATGCGTAGTACTTAAGGAGTTCTCGAGTGTTTTTATGTGTATCTGAGACTGATCAATTGGTCTGCGAATATCATCTGAAGTATGAATCCAGAACATATTCGAAATACATATCTATTATGAATGTATTTCAATTCAAATTAATTGAACATCCATCTCAGCATTCAGATTTGCGATCTCGAAAAGGTGAATGAATGATAACGCGATGCCTTGATCACACGCACGTGAACGCTACGTCCCTACGAATCAGAGATGGTTATATGGTCCGGTTTAAGGGTGTGAAAATCAACAATTTATGTTTGACACCTTATTATGACCTTCTAGACAAGTTCCTTAACATTGTGACTTTCAATAAATTGGGTAATTTTAGTAGTAATTTTAGTAACACATACTGCTACCTCATATCCAAATGTACACAATATTTCGAATATGTTATGGATCCATATTTTAGGTGACATTTGCAGTCCAATTGATCAGTCTCAGATACACATAAAAACACTCAAAAACTCATCAGAACTCGGCGTTTGGTGACATCTTCGTCTGCGGTTTTAACACCTTTCTGTGCCGACAGTGGTCACTCCATACCGCGCGGATATTGAGAATGACACTGATTTTTTTAATTCTGTTCAATCCTATGCTTCATTGACAGATTCAACTATATACCGCCATTTGTTTTGGCTGCGTGGAAGTCCAGGAACTATACTAGTGGGT
Organism: Siphonodentalium dalli; assembly: GCA_032622095.1. NCBI lineage: Eukaryota > Metazoa > Mollusca > Scaphopoda > Gadilida > Siphonodentaliidae > Siphonodentalium > Siphonodentalium dalli. The sequence goes on along the minus strand of CP136064.1, from coordinate 171,373,893 downwards.
GGATGTTATCAAAAATTTGAAAAACACTATTGAAAAAATTCGCAAAAAAATATTAAATGGTTTGATCTGGGAAAACTGATTGACAGCGGGTGGATAAATACTCCTGCTTCATGTGGACATACACATACGTTGTTTGTTGTCTGTTTTACGATGAGAAACCAACATATCCCCATATCATATACGTGAAAATGACTTTGCCATTTTCTCGGGTTTGGCGATACCACGTACACGGGGGTGATCTAGAAGTCTCCTTGAAGATCCGTATAAAGTTTGGTGATGAGGGATGTGATCAGTAGGGTGTGCCAAAGGATTTAGTCATGCAGAGTAAAATCCAAGATGGCTGCTGGCAGCCATGTTTTCCATTAAAAATTGTTTCAAACTCGATAGCTCCCATCTAGAGGTGATCCTAAATATGCCTGTAAATTTCCAAACTAATTCTCCAATAAATGCAGGCTGCAGGGCATGCCAATGGATTCAAATTTCGGAAAATAAAACGATGACTCACATCTAGATGTCACACCTAACATCCATATCAAGTTTGGGTATAATTGGATTAGAGATGTGACCTGTGTGTTGATGGACGCATGGCTAGACTGACAAGACGAAGGACGCCAACCCATCGCAATAGCTCAAACTTGTCAAGTTGAGCTAAAAACATTATTTCCAGGAAAACAAAGAAGGATAATTCTAGAACATAAAATGCGAATGTCATTGGGCACCACTTTTAAAGCACTCCTGATGGCGAACCTCCATACCAAATTTCATTGAGATCCAATGAACCATGCTCATCGGATGTGCTTGGGTGTAGCCTGGCTGGTTGCCAGCACTAGTAGGAAAATACTGTTTGATATAACAATGTGACGTGGGGGTGGGGGGTGGCCTGGCTGCTTGCCAGCGCTCGCTTGAAAATTACCTGTCATTGACGTTTGATGCCTTGCAACTTAATATACTGTCTATAGAAGGAAAATCGTAATGCTATAATGTAGTTGGTTGAATGTATTTACGAAATGCTTCAGATTTCCAGCGCGCCATCTGACGAATTTGTGCATCTGAAAAACTGCGGTCGGCGGCCTCTGAAGATCCCCCGATACGGAAACTATGGCCCTTATATACAGATGGATCCAAATTGCAGAAGGATAAGGCCCAGTGTAAGCAATGGTCAAATTCTTTACGGCTTACAGGTTTACTGGATAAACAGGGGGCCTGCGGCTGTACTGCGTAGTTGGACAAACCAAAACAGTAGGTAAATGGGGCAGCTTGAAATTGGAAGGTGATGCCGTAACTCTATGTAGTGAGGTAGCCCAGATGGGTTATGCTTGAAGTTGCGAAAGCATATAGACGCTTCTGTTTCTGTGAATGATACGTCCTGGAATTGCAGGACTTAGTCAATTTGTGATTTATTTGTGACGCACAATTCGCCAATACGTGCCAGTGCGACAAAAGCCAATGAGAAAATACACTGAAACAATAAGGTAAGAGACTGGTCCGAAAAACAGTAAGTTAACGCGTCAAAATGTCAGGTCAATAAATTGCGAGTTATTGGCAAACGCACGTCCGAAGGTGAATTAAGTCGGCATATTCCCATCAGGGATTTCTTCACCAAGAAATGGGTGGTGGGGTCTTGATTTATGATAAAAGGCTAAAGCTGATAAAAATGTTTGTACCGATTTGTGGCCATAACCATGATTAAAAATAGATATGACACAAATTGTAATATGTTATTTAGGCTGATAGGCAGTGTTGCATTGACTTTGAGGTCATAGCAATATGATTGATATAAGCCCCAGACTTTCTTGTATAGTTTGAATGTGGCTGGTGCTAAAGAGTGACTGAGGAGATGGCAAACTATTCCAGTAAGCATTGGAGATGTAGTTAGCGACAAAAAATGCTCGAATCGATACAAATCGGATAAAAGCGCCATTTTTTAGTATCTTGTAGGACAGCATCTCTAGTCTAGGTATTTTCTCAAGAACCAACTTTTTAACCGACGCAGAGCCGAAAATTCAAGATGGCGTCGAAAATGGCACACCTAATAGATTTGCTTCTCGATTTGTTATGGTAAACGTAATGAATTCCCAAACATTATCTAATAATGGTGTTTATAGAATAACAACCGCAACTTCAGTTGAAAAATGGCCACAATTATTCAAGATGGATGCCAAAATGGCGGCCAAAACATGAGAAATTGGGTTTTTTTCCCTTCTTTTTTTATTAAATACTTTACAATTTTCGAGATAATATAAGAGAAGATATCAACTATGTGTTCATTATTCGATGGGATAACTTCTGTGGAAGAGTTATGCACATTAAAGGTGAAGTAGTATTGTTCGTTCTGGTAGAAATGTGAGGTAGAATATGTGCTATATAAAATTAATGAAATTATTCTCAGACTGTGTTTCATTCTGTAAATGATTAATAACCAACCGTGAATATTAATGACACTGATGTCATCAATTCTATTTGCGACACTACTATATGGTTGGATCAATTGAATACAAATTTGAATGTCGAGATGTTTACAAATAAAAAATCAATTTAGTAGTGGTTTTACCACGAAATTAGGAAACACTAAATGACAGACCCCATACTCATCACTCAATTTGGTTCTCAAAACAGGAACATATGGAAGGTATTCTGCAACACATCTTCATCATCTGGCCTCGTATTCAAATTAACAATACTTAAATTCAGTGTTTTATGTCCAATTATACACAAAAAGATTGAAGCGTATACTCGATAGTATATTTGAGTTCAGAATAAGAAATAATATTATTTCCTTGTATCATATAGTGTCCTCAATTATTCCAGCAACAGAAAATGAAACAATCATGCGAATAGCCCAGGATTCAATAATATATGCATTAATAGTGGAATGTGTTGCATATATATGCATATGTATAATTTTGTGTGTTATATTATTGCTGGGATATACTCCAGGGGGCCATGTGGTGGGAAGATGGGATCAGTAAATTTGTTTTAATAAATTGAATTGAACAATTCACTACTCACAACCACATCTGCACAACTCCTTACATGGAAGTTTGCTTTTTGAACATTTGCAACTGGAACAAACCAATTTGCAAACAGATTTAATCAATTCGGTGCACACTCTAGCCACTTCTGTGGTTGTCGTCCATACAGGAACAAAAGTATCGTCAATCAATTTCGACCCAAAGGAGTCACATTGGGGGAAAACTGTTTCACCAGAATCGATTCTATCACCCTACCGGTTCCGTCTCTATCAAATTAAGTTCCGACACTTTCGCGGTTTGTTAAAAAAATATTCAAGGTTTTGAAGGCTGTTTATACACTGAATGTCAATACAGAAAGTATTCTCCAATAACAATCGACAGAGTAGGTCTTTGTACGTGCTTATTGGTGGTAGTAATGCAAATTAAGCTGCTTGTGGTGCACATTTAGAGACGTGCATTTGTATGTATTTCCCACGAGAATTAAGCAGCAATTTGATGCTCAGATATTCAGCCTTATCACATTTAAATTGGGCTGGAACTTGTCAGGTTTTATGATCAAACATTGGGTTATTATAGTGTCCTGGTGTTCGATCATACATTGAGACATGTTCCAGCCCAACTAAAGTGTCAAGGCCAATAAAGTTATCATCAAATTGCTGCTTACTAGTAATTTACATAGGAAATACACAAAAACGCATTATGCATCTGTGCACAAAAATAGCTGATTTCGCATTATTATCATCAATAAGCACGGGCAAAGACCTAATCTACAAATATTTGTTTAGAAAATAGTTCTGTTTTGACATTTAGTGAATAAATGGCGGTCAAAACTTTGAAAATATTTGTTTTAAATCACAAAAGAATCGGGACTTAGTTCGATAGAGACAGAACCGGAAAGGCGATAGAATCGATTCTTGTGAAACATTTTTCCCCAGTGCTGGAAACTTTGCATCTATTATGGGGCTTACAGTCCATATACTAGCCTGGTATATACTAGTAGCATCGTTTCTTTGGTGGTAACTGTTCATGTGCATGGCCTTTGTTGAACATGTCATGTCTATCTTCATTAACTGAGGTCAGGTTCGGAGACTTGTCATAAACAATAACGGCAAAATTCTAAATACACTCAAATAGTGGTGATGGAACATCAAGTACCACAAAAGGATTCCTCGTAATTGACATCAAGCATTCTGTTAGCTCTGGGTAAGCTTTTCAAGCATCCCAAAATGCGCGCTTACCCTCACCAAAGAAAAAGGAAGTTGAGTCGCATCCTGATATCGCATGGAAATGATGGAATATTGGAAGCACAGTTAAATTTTCTGAGCCCAATTGAATTGTACATATCAACTATGTTGCGGATAACATGGGATTTAGACTTGCCGAAAGACACAGTTTCAAATCTTTGCATTGGAGTAGCATAGCGTGCAGATGTCACAGATGTCACAACAGAATCACGATAATATCCTTGTCAACAGTACGAACAATAATCGATGAATAATTAGTTTGTAGCATATGAGATATATGTCCGACTAATCTACTGTCAGCTTCTTCATATGTACATCCAAAGAGAATAGGTTCCACATTAGGACCTTGTTATCATCCTCCGTTACGAAGATGGTTTTCCCTATTAGGGTTTCCAATTTAAAGAGACATTCATTGACCAATGCAAACAATTCTTGCTTGTTGGTGGTGTTTCTTAGAAATTCATTCCAATTCGGTGGAATTTTTGTGGTAAGCCCCCACCTTACATCGAATGCCACAACCACGTTTGTCTCACGTTTTGTTTTGATACTACCCTCTATTTACCTGTCCAAAACCAAGTCAATTCTTCTACAATCTGCGAGCTGCATCATAAAATATGGAATAAACGTTGTGCTGTTATACATTCAGAGGTATGCCTGAATTCAGGTCTCGGTAAGTGTATCAGAGCACCCCCGTCGAACACCTTACATTCGACCTTTGGATTTGGCTCTGCAGTGTCTAAGTAGTTTGAATCGGATGGGACCTTCATGCAGCTTAGGAAGTCACATTTATTACCACCCCTCCTTTTATAGATGGGGGAACCGCTGGTTTTCATGTGAGAAGAACATATATTTAATATGCTACAAACCGATAATTTATCGATTATTGTTCACACTGTTGACACATATATTATCGTGACCATGTTGGGACATATGCATGCTATGCTTCTTCAATGCAAAAATTTGAAACTGTTTGTCTTTCGAGAAGTCTAAATCCCATGTTAGCTACAGCATAGTTGATATGTGCAATTCAATGTGCTAAAAAAATTCAACTGTACTTCCAATATTCCATCCGATATTAGGATGCGACTCAACTTACTTTTTCCCTGGTAAGGGTAAGCGCAATTTTTGATTGTTTATGACATATCTGTGAACCTGACCTCAGGAATGAAGATAGACATGACATGTTCAGCACCTGAACATTTACTACCAATGAGAAACATGCTCTTGCAAATGAAAATCGTGCTATATATATCAGGCTGGTATCTGGTCTGTAAGCCCCATAGTAGGTGCAAAGTTTTCAGCACCTGACTTCTTTGGATGGAAATTGATTGACGGTTCTTTTGTTACTGTATGGATGACAATCCAGAAGCAGCTAGAGAGTGCACAGTTGATTAAGGGTGTTTGCAAACGGTTTGTTCTAGGTGCAAATGTTCAAGAAGCAAACTTCCATGTACGAAGTTGTGCAGATGTGGTTGTGAGAAGTGAATTGTACACTTGAATTTATTAAAACAAAGCGCATTTTCAAATTTCAAAGTATTGGTATTTTGAATACGAGGCCAGATGATGAAGATGTGTTGCAGAATACCTTCCATATGTTCCTGTTTTGAGAACCAAATTGAGTTTGACGATTATGGGTTTTGTCATTTGGTGTTTCCTAATTTTGTGGTAAATCCACTACTAAATTGAATTGTTATTTGTAAAGATCTCGATATTCAATTTTTTATTCAATTGATCCAACCATATAATAGTGTCGCAAATATAATTGAAGACATCAGAGTCAATCACGGTTCGTTTCTAAGCATTTACAGAATGACACCCTGTCTGAGAATAATTTTGCTCATTTTACATAGCACATATTCTACCTCACATTTGTACCAGAACAAACAATACTACTTCACCTTTAGTGTCATGACTCTTTCACTGAGGTTATTCCATCGAATAATCAACACATTGTTGATATCTTCTCTTATATTATCTCGAAAATTGTAATGTATTTAAACAAAAATAAGGAAAAAACTAAACATTTCCATGTTTTGGCCACCATTTTGGTATCCATCTTCGATATTTGTGGCCATTTTTCAAATAAAAGTTGGGGCTGTTATTCGATAACAACCATTCTTAAATAATAGGGTGGAATTCGTTATGTTTAACATATCAAATTGAGAAGCAAAACTATTAGGTGTACCACCGTCAAACTGGCAGCCATCTTGGACGCCATCTTTAATTTTCGGCTTTACGTCGGTCAAAAAGTTGGTTCTTGAGAAAATTCCTAGATTAGAGATGCTGTCCTACAAGATATTAGAAAATTGCGCTTTTATCCGACCTGTATTGATCAAATCGCTAACTACTTACACTATTGTGTCTGGCCTTTGAATAGGCGGTCTTTCCATTCCTTGAAGAGCACCTCCTTCATTCGATTCTCTAAAATAATTCTGCTGCTCTGAAACAAATGAGATTTGACAATGTGATGAGGATAATTCATTGTCTGTAGGTACCTAGCTATACCCCTATGGTAGGCAAACAAAGTATCAGGCTTATAAGATTTTCCACTAGCACTGTGAGTTTCGATGAGGAATATTCCAATATGCAAATCAAGTTCAACTGGAGGAATCTCTGATGGATCCCTGGTTTCAAATCGCGGAGCCTGCGCTAGCCAACTGCGGAAATTCCTCACTACTCCCAATGTGACTTTTTCAGTCGTAGTTTTGTATGTCTTTTTATCTGATTTCTCCTCCACCTCAGAAAAGATCCAAGATAGTGAATTTTGTTCCAGAAGGGCTCTCTCTTTGACATCTCCCTCATCTAAAGAGTTGCCTACAGACTTGAATATCTCACAATCTTGGAGTGTCTGAAGAAGAGAAGTGCAAGTATTAAGCAATTGAATAAGCACTGATTACTGGCACTTAACATATATACTTTATTGTTCCAAATGAACAAGCAAGTACATTTATTAATTTTGTCATCATTTCTGCCCTGCACAATGCTTATTTGGGTCTGCACATTTATTTTATATGCTCCGGCCCCAGCAAAATAGATTAACCCTTCCATGACAGGAGTTTCCTGAATTTTTGCGAAAATCCCTGTATTCTCTTCAATATAGGGAGCCTCGCATATATAAGAGAATACATTGGCCTAACAATATTTACCTTGACCTTGTCAGCCAGTTCATTCTATTATATATGTGAGGCCCCCTATGGGAGACTCGCAGTTATATAAGAGAATGCACTGACACAGGATATTTAATGCTGCACCAGTGCAGCTGCAGTCATGAAAGGGTTAAAGAGAAATGCATGTGCTTGAATGGAAGTATTAACTAGAGATGGGCCTGTCCCAGATGGGACTGAGGTATACCCCGCGTATTCAACATGTTATTTGAATGTAGTAGCCATTAATGTATATTGGGCACTGAAATATGTGAACAGGTAACCCTAAATCCCCTAAGCCCTAACACTAATCTTGAACCTCTTAACCCTTAATCCTAATCCTAAAACCTATTGACTGAAAAATGTAGGAATAAAAGCTCGGACAAAATTATGCATTTTGAGAAGATTTTGTAAGTTGAAAAAGGGGGCTAACTCCACCAAAAAAGTCGAAAAAAAGGAATAACTCCACCAAAAAAAAGTCGGACAGACGTCATAATCGCAGGTGCACAGGTTCCCATGGTACTAAATATCGGTGCCAAGATTAAAAAACATTGACCTAAAAATGTAGGAATAAAAGCTGCGACAAAATTATGCATGTTGCAAAAAAATTCGAAAAATGGGGACTCCACCAAAAAATGTTGGAAAGACGTCATAATCGCAGGTGCACAGGTTCCCATGGTACTAAATATCTGTGCCTAGTTTTAAAAAATTTATCCAAAAATGTAGGAATAAAAGCTCGGACAAAATTATACATGTTGCGAAAATTTTCTAAGTCGAAAAAGGGGGGATAATTCCACCAAAAAAAGTCCGACAGACGTCATAATCGCAGGTGCACAGGTTCCCATAGTGGTTTATGTCTGTGCCAAGTTTCACATGGAAAATGATCATAAAACGACTGAGAAAATCTCTGGACATATTTGTGTCCATGGACGGATGGACAGCACGACGGATGGACAAGCTGATTCCAGTATACCCCCCCCCCCCACAACTAGTTGCAGGGGTATAAAGATGGTCTAGTTATGCTTCCTATAGGTAGCAATTTCATGGGGTTGTAGGGGGGGGGGGGGTCTGAAAAATAAGTAAAAATAAGCTAGTGTAGTCTGTGTTAAATGTGACATTACTGGTTTGATGGCTTAATTATTTTATAAAACTCACAGCGACCATTCGAAAATGTGCATCTTTGTTGCCAACTGTGCTTCTTCGTCCATACTTGTAACTGGCCTACCATTGTAACATATTTTACCCGCCATATCAAATCCAGTCGGAAGTCGGGATTTTTTTTACCCTGTGCCAATGCATTCTCTTATATATGCGAGTCGACCATAGGTCGCCTCGCATATATAAGAGAATGCATTGGCCTAACAATTTTTTACAATTTTAATTATTTTTTCTTGTATTCTTTAACAATTATATAATTTCACCCATACAGAGCCCCAGACAAACATGAGCAGACGACACTCTTCTATATATGTGTGGGGCTCCCTGCAGGGTAATGGATGTTTTTTATTTTATGTCCTAAAAATTGTAAGAAACATTTATTTAAAAAAAATGATAAAAAATTGTTAGGCCAATGCATTCTCTTATATATGCGAGGCGACCTATGGTCGACTCGCATATATAAGAGAATGCATTGGCACAGGGTAAAAAATCCCGACTTACGACTGGATTTGATATGGCGGGTTACATATTTTCTCACAAATTTATCCGAATTTAGCAACACAATTGAGTATTTCCTATAGTCGGATACCTATAGTCAAATCTTCCTGCAACCACCCTGCGCTGAAATGAATATTCACCCTTCTGCCGATTTCCATTTATTGAGTCGAATTCGAAACTGGGTATATCTAAAAAAAATATATGACCATGCTTCTTTGTGCCAAACAACCAACCATCTATGTTGCAAAATTCCTGTCTTAGATATAGATGTAGATGTTTATTTGTACAATAGATAAGAATTTTGTAACAAAGCATTGATTTATGAATTAATAGCATTGTACAGGAGCAGCATGACCTACTGGCCATCTTCCTGCTTCCTCTCAATAAATAATACAATAAGAAAATATTATGGTGTATGTAGTTTCAGGTTTGCTGGTTGGTGTTAATGTTAAATATACTATATTGATATTTTAATTGAAAATGGTATAAATTGTGAACTTAAGAGTAGATATCTTATATAATTTTGGGTTTGATGGACAAGTTAGAAAAACTAAATCGGAATAATATTGTGAGGTCGCGACGGCCCTATATAATATAGTTTTTTAATTAAACAGAGTGGACTGCGGAAACCAGGCAATCAGGTATATTTTTATGACAACATAAAGTCATAAGTCATACATAATTTGCCTCACCATATATAATAGTTCAATTTGAAAATTCACGGATGCCGCCGTGTATGACACGGGGCTGTCTGGAAGGGCGGATGTTCAGGTGATAACTCGAAGTTGTAAGTTGCTTGAGGCAAGTGATATGACGATTATCTATCGCAAATATAGCATGATTTGATTTTACATGTAGCCAAATATTTACCTATTAGTTCAGTAGATAATAATTTTTTGAATACATAATTAAACATTGGGAAAAGTATGTGTTGGTAGATTTTCTGAGAAATTATTATAATTAAAGTAAATATTGCATGTATATGTGTACGAATTGCTGTCTAGAGGCAGCTATTTCATTTCCGGAAAGAGATATACTCAAATCCAGCTTGTCCTGCGCTGAAATGACACATTCAATGAACTATATTATTCAAATCAGGTGATATACGAGTGTCATATGTTGTTGAATTTTGTAGAATGATATAATTGATGAGGCGCTGGTTTTGCTGTGCCAATGGTGTTGAGTGGTTGCGGAAACATTTTGTAAAGGGCTATGTTATTATTGAACAGCTTTTCTCAGTCAAATTGATTCACTTGAAAGAATTAGTGTTTTAACGAATAACCTACATGTAGCTGACCCTATGTATCGGTAGTTTCATTCCCCAGGCACTAGCCGTAATTCTTATACCTGTCAATTTTGTGTTACTTTTGTGTGTTGGAGTTGCCTATGGTTGACATCACCATGTGGAGCAACACTCGTAAAAAATAAAATTAATATAATAAATTCATGCATAGTCTGTACATTAATTGGAGTTGTCTCTTTTAACTGGGCCTAATCATTCTATGGGTAAATTTTACCATATATTGTCACAGCCACAAGTGCACCCATTGTGACAATACCTCAATGAGGAAACTATGATCGTCGCATAACACCAGGGTTGGCGCTGGACCAGATTTTCTCTTGCCAAAATGAAATTATTTTTTGCCAAATTTAATTGAGGATATAATTGGTGCGGATTGAAGGATTTAAATCAGTGTAAAAATAATAAATAACATCTTATCTATGTTATTCATAGTCCCTACGAGAAATACGTCTAATGGTCGATATAGTCTTTATGTAGGTAGACACTCGAGGTATACTTTCATTATATTCTCATTTGTGGTAGATATAAGCATATTGTAGACCAAATATTATTACCTGGAATAAGAATATGATAGCACTTTAATATACCGGTTAAATACATTACAGCATTCACTGGTTATGTCACAATCGAAAGGATTGATGTCATGAAACCCATTATGTCACGATATGTTTTGATGACAAAAGTTTCAACGCAAATGACATTGTCATAGCACTAGACTGTCTAGCAATGCCCAACTAATCGCTATGTCACATGCAAATTGTTGATGTCCCGGAATTGCTTTAATCCCTGCTATTAAACGATCATAGTTTTCTTGTTGAGGTATTGTGCAACATGCGCGCTTGTGGCTGTGACAATGTGTGGTGAAATTTACCCATACAGTGATTAGGCCCAGTCAAAAGAGACAACCCCAATTAATGTATAGCATATTCATGTATTATATTAATTTTATTTCTTATGAACATCGATCCACATGGCAGTAGGCAGGTGCATAATATGACGTAAATCATAGGCAAATCCAACACACAAAAGCAACACAGACTTGAAAGATATAAGATATACGGCTGGTGTCTGGGGAGCGAAACTACCAGTACATGTACAAAGTATCACCTAGGTTATTCTTTAAAAGGCTAATGATAAGATATAAATTCTGCAACATACATGTAGATGGTTGGTTGTTGGACACAGAGAAGCATGGTCGTATATATTTTTATTATTTCTTAGTAAATATTGCAACATATAACTAGGAGTTGCACGGTTGTATCGTTGAAGAAGCACAGTTGGCAACATAGATGCATGTTTTCAAATGGTTGGTGTGAAAACTATGAAACTCCCCACTGAATAGTTCACAAAAAGGTGAAACTTTGGGATGCAGGCCAACTTTGTGTGTTCAGTTATAGGAAAATGGCCCGATTTATCTCCCCTGAATTCTGTCATCTGCTCTTGCAAGAATTTTTTTTTAAATTGCTAATGATAACTTTTTTTCTATTTCAAATATTTCTCAGGTCTAACATATGTAGCTTTATAGGGTAGAAGAAGCTTATATATTTACTGACATTCCCTCTGTCATGGTCTGCTTTTGATTGAAAATGGTCAATTTTAGTCAAACAATGGGTTTTGTGTGCAAACCAAGGGTCATTATAATTCAGTGGCAAATTGTACGAACAAGCCAAAGTCATTCATTTACATCGACCATTTCTGTCGAAAATATGCTTGATGGGACCTATGCCAAAGATAACGGCTCAACATAGATTGAAGTACAGTACCCCCCTCCCAAGTTGGCCATAATTGTTGGAAATTGTGTATTGCTGCAATAAAAAGTTTTATATGGTTTCCTTGGTACGAAATAATACATATGAATCGAAGACCCTGTCCGGAAACACATCTATCAATTAATATTGATTTTATTTGTGACATTTTACGGCTGGTTTTAGTGTACCTTTTAGTGTACCTTAGTGACCTTTAAGAACAATGGCTCACCAGTGGTTGTGATCTTGAGGCTTGTCTGGTTGTTGCGGCTGTAGCAGTAGTGGAACTGGCAGAAGAATTGTTTGTCGTAGTAATAGTCTGGTTGATAGAAGGTATGACCTAGAATAAATTTGGCCTAAGTTGGTTTTTATTCAGTTTTGAAAAGGAATATATCCTCTATAACATATCCAATGTAATTGAGCAATTTTTTTAACAGAGATTATAAAAATGCCCATGTTCCGGTGTTGGGAAGTAGGTTTTTCTACAATATTCCTCTTCTGCGAGACCAGAAATCCTTACTCCTCCATTCGATATATACCACTTTATGTGAAACTAGAGTACGGGAGCGAATAGAGTGACAAGGGCAGAAAATAATGGAATCGCGGCCATAAAATGGCTGCCAAAATGGACGCAACTCCAAGCCATGCTAAGACGAAAGCAAAATATTGGATAACCATCTAGAAGTGAAAATACATATTGGTCAGTTACAAATAAATATGTTGTTAAATATCTATAAAGATACACATATCATTAAAACAGATCCATCTGAATGATTTATTGGTCACTGCAATGCAGGTTAAACCCAATGATTTACGTCTTTAAAGTTCGGTTTTTCTGCTTAGAATGCATCCAAAAGTTGGGCCAAAAATAATAATTTCGGGCATGCAACACACGAAGTAATGTTTCGCCGAACAGTGAGTGGTAATTCATTTGGAATGATGATTAATTATTGAATGTAATGCAGAAACTGAAGTGCACACTCTTGCAGTGTAAATACAAGTTACATTTCCAGATTTGTCAACACTCTCCATGATAATAAACCATACATGTATGTCGTAATGCTGATTATACTGTAAAGAAACACTCATTTCTTCAATAGATTAGCAACCCATGGCACCAAATCGAAAAGATGGTACATCGTACATTTTATTTAAGACTAATTTTCATGCTGCTACCAAACAGGTTTCTTAGTTGACAATTTTGTTCAAATTACTTCAGTCAGTAATTTACAATGGGAATATGCATATTATTAGTTTTCAGTATCTTGTTGTTTGAAAGTATCTTACCATTGCCACCCACAAACTTGGGCTAAATATCAGGTCATCAGCATTTATAGCTATTATTTCTACATTGACCATTCACTCAATGTTGCTATGTATGGTTTTGTGTGCAGCAGATATGTGTAATATTAGGGAGATGGGGTAAAAGCGGTGATGTATTTGCAGAAAACATTATTTTTCGCCAAAAATATTCTAATATACGTATATGTATGGGAGACCAAATTCACATTTATTAATAATTGCGCTGAAGCGCAATTCAATTGCACTGAAGCGCAATTCAATTGCGCTGATGCGCAATTCAATTGCGCTGATGCGCAATCCAGCTTGATTCATATCAATTGCGCTGAAGCGCAATTATTGTTACAAGCTTTATTAATACACCCCTGAATAGATAGGTTATTCCATTATCATCAATTCATATGGGATATCCACCAATTGCGCTGAAGCGCAATTCAAAATTAATTGCGCAATTAATTTTTCACATACTACCCAAGCAATTCAATTGCGTGCGCTTCAGCGCAATTCAATTGCGCTTCAGCGCAATTATTATTATTAAAGTTGGGTTGAATAGGTGCAGGGAGAAAATTAACTGGTATCGCATCGCAATTTGCTACCCAAATTTGGATAATAGCTATGCAATTTGGTTTCAGAACAATGCTATCTAATTATGTCATTATGAGGTTATTTACTAATCAAAATTTCAAAAGTAATTTGCTCCCTGAATAGGTGGGTTATTCCATTATCATAAATTCATATGCGATACCAACCAATTGCGCTTCAGACTGCTTCCTTGCCTCTTATCGTGAGTATTATGAGTTAACTAAAAACAGTAAACAATCATGAGAGCACCCCTACCTTTTACATTAAGGGCTGAGAGGATAATATCAAATGATTTATAGACTGAGTCATTTTATATTCGTTTAAAACCACATCTCAGAAAATTCTTTAGAAGTCTTCAGTCACATACAGAAGGAATACCCCGGGGTATCTCCCCCCCGCCCTGTGTATCTTCCCCCCACCAACTCATATATTTTTTTTCCCTCACTTATTTTATATTATTATGGTAAGAAATGCCGGGAAAACTATAACCCCTCACACAACCCAATAGCATAAATATGTCAAAATATTACCTTACGATTTTATCGTTTATTTTGCTTTATATTGTCATGAAATGGCGAGAAATTAACTTTATATGAGAACAATTTAATAGAGTAAGAATTTGGGGTGGGGGGGGAAATATCCAGGCCTGAGTATTCCCCCCCCCCCCCCCCACCCAGCACCTACATATGACAAAAATTAATCGTATGATTTTATTGCTTAATTTGCTTTATATAGTTATGAAATGGCGAGAAATTAACTTTATATGAGCAAAATTTGATAGAGTAAGAATTTGGGGTGGGGGGAGATACCCAGGCCTGAGTATCTACCCCCCCCCCCCACCCAGCACCTACATATGACAAAAATTAAACGTATGATTTTATTGCTTAATTTGCTTTATATAGTCATGAAATGGCTAGAAATTAACTTTATATGAGCAAAATTTGATTAGAGTAAGAATTTGGGGTGGGGGGGGGGGGAGATACCCAGGCCTGAGTATCTTCCCCCCTCCCACCCAGCAACTACATATGACAAAAATTAAACGTATGATTTTATTGCTTAATTTGCTTTATATAGTCATGAAATGGCGAGAAATTAACTTTATATGAGCAAAATTTGATCGAGTAAGAATTTGGGGTGGGGGGGGGAAGATACCCAGGTCTGAGTATCTTCCCCCCCACCCAGCAGCTACATATGACAAAAATTAAACGATGGTTGTATTGCTTAATTTGCTTTATATAGTTATGAAATGGCGAGAAATTAACTTTATATGAGCAAAATTTGATAAGAGTAAGAATTAGTGTGGGGGGGGGGGGAAATACCCAGGCCAGAGTATCCCCCCCCCCCCCCCCCCCCCCCCACCCAGCACCTACATGACAAAAATTAAACGTATGATTTTATTGCTTAATTTGCTTCATATAGTCATGAAATGGCGAGAAATTAACTTTATATGAGCAAAATTTGATAGAGTAAGAATTTGGGGTGGGGGGGGGGGAAATACCCAGGCCTGAGTATCTTCCCCCCCCCCCCCACCCAGCAGCTACATATGACAAAAATTAAACGTATGATTTTATTGCTTAATTTGCTTTATATAGTTATGAAATGGCGAGAAATTTACTTTATATGAGCAAAATTTGATAGAGTAAGAATTTGGGGTGGGGAGGGGGGGGGAGATACCCAGGACTGAGTGTCTTTATGTGTATCTCATACACAAATCTTTTCTGATTTTATCTCTATATTGCTTGCTTTATATAGTCTTGGTGGATAACTTTAAAGGGATTGTGGAGATCATGCACATTTAATTATTGTCATATGTAGGCGCTGGGTGGGGGGGGAATACTCAGGCCTGGGTATCTCCCCCCCCCCCCCCCCACCCCAAATTCTTACTCTATAACATTTTGCTCATATAAAGTTAATTTCTCGCCATTTCATAACTATATAAAGCAAATTAAGCAATAAAATCATACGTTTAATTTTTGTCATATGTAGGTGCTGGGTGGGGGGGGAAGATACTCAGGCCTGGGTATCTCCACCCCCCCCCCACCCCAAAATTTTTACTCTATAAAATTTTGCTCATATAAAGTTAATTTCTCGCCATTTCATGACTATATAAAGCAAATTAAACGATAGAATCATAAGGTAATATTTTGACATATTTATGCTATTATTGGGTTAAGTTAAACTTCAAAATAACCACAAAAAAATAAAAATTTAATAGTTTTCTCGGCATTTCTTACCATAATAATATAAAATAAGTGAGGGAAAAAAATGTACGAGTGGGGGAGGGGGGAAATACCCAGGGTTGGGTGGAAGATACCCAGGGGGGAGATATCGTGTTACACCGGTACCTTCTGTTTTAGTTGGGAAAATAATTGCGCTGAAGCGCAATTATTTTTCTATTGGATTTATTCATACCGGTACCTTCTGTTTTAGTTGGGAAAATGATTGCGCTGAACCAATTATTTTTCTATTGGATTTATTCATTAATTAACTGGGGGGTTTAGCCATATATGAAAAATTATTTGCGCTTCAGCGCAATTAATTATGAATTGCGCTTCAGTGCAATTGAGTTGCGCTTCAGCGCAATTGAGTTGCGCTTCAGCGCAATTGAATTGCGCTTCAGCTCAATTATTAATAAATGTGAATTTGGCCTCCCATATATATGTGCTAGAAATGGAAATGTGATCAATTACATACTCTACTTTAAATTCTAAACTTAGCCTGAGATGGAGTATGATACAAATAGGCTATATGTGGGAGATATATGCTATTTTACTTGTGGCCGACTCCAAATTTACATAAGATTCTGCAAAAAATATTCTAATAATACGAATATGTGCTAGAAATGGAAACCCAAATAAAAGGCGAATTTGAATTATAGGGATACAGCAAAAATATTCCCAATAATACGAATATGCGATCGATTGCATATTCTACTTTAAATATTACTCTGCATCTATATTTAGAAATGATATAATTTGCATACTCTACATTAAATACCTTATCTTCCCCAAGTTGGAGTAGTATTCTATAAATAAGGTTGAAAAACTACATGTATATAAAT
The DNA here is from genome assembly GCA_032622095.1 of Siphonodentalium dalli. Taxonomy (NCBI): domain Eukaryota; kingdom Metazoa; phylum Mollusca; class Scaphopoda; order Gadilida; family Siphonodentaliidae; genus Siphonodentalium; species Siphonodentalium dalli. Next base: position 171,356,888 of record CP136064.1, on the reverse strand, counting down.
AATACGTTGAATTTTCAGATGATGAGAGCTTAAAAATAATTCCACAAACTTGCTTTAAAAAAAGTGTCAATATCTGAACAAATATATAGAGAGTAATAGTCCATGAGCTGGTAGGACCCCTGGTGTACCTTAACTTCTTTGGTATTTTCATGTACCTTAATGTGTATTGGTATTGTTCAGGAAAAATGAGGAAATTACTTACAAGTTGTGGTTAATAGATAAAATCGACTATATGCCTTCTATACATGAATACTGACATTGCTGATGCACCTTGGTTAATAGTAGAGGTATCCTATCAGCTTCCAGACTATTATATTTAGGGGATAACGGTGTAGTGTTTTGTGATTTCAGAAAGGTACATGGCGAATATACTGTGGCAAATTTAGTTAATGGGCGACGGCGGAGCATTTTCATTGCAGTCATGTGACCTTTTGACCGCTGGTGATGTCATCAATGAACACATCATATATTTTGGCTACCGGTGGATAGAGTATTCCAATACCTACAAAATGACATATCACCTGTTAAAATCAAATCACAATGACATCCCATTTATGGGATACCATTTCCCCCCCGCCCCATCATAATCGGAAAAAAATGGTAACTGAGTAATGTTAAACTTTGACCCAGTAGGTACACCAGGGCCCAAAATATTTGCTGTTAACATCATTTTTCCTGAACAATACACATTAAGGTACATGAAAATACCAAAGAAATTAAGTTATGGGGGGGGTGCACCAGGGGTCCTACCAGCTCATGAACTATAATCAATTGGTTCCTGAGAATTACGTTAAAATAATTCACGAGCGGCGAGTTTCTTACCTAAACATCTCTCGCCTCGGGTGAATTATTTAACGTAATTCTCGGAACTGATTGATTACTCTATTTATTACACTTCTGCGTCAATTTGGTTCGTCAAATATGATTAAAACACCTAGAATTTATGCATGAAAGTCCTGATGCAGAGAAAGATCAACCATCGGAAATTAAGTCTAGATCAGTAAGCGACGTAACGTCATGAGAAATGACATAATTCACTAGTGACATTACCATATTTAATTAACGTCGTTTTCAATGGAAATCACATATAGGAGTGTAATAAAATGATATAATGACTGAGATGTGTCCCCACATGTCGGTCTCCCGGTTTTCAGCCCTGGGTCTTGGCTATCTGGACAGTCGGCCTGACACAGCATGTGTCTGTATGGCAGTGGCTAAAAAGGTCAGGCAGCCTGCTTTGAGCATCAATTTTCTGGGCTGGGGAGTCGATCCAGGGTACTTATGCATGGGAGCATCGTCCCTGTCAGCCATGGGACAAGTCTATAGTAGATTCATCTTGAAACCAACATATGGTCAAATACTTTCTTGGATAATGATCAGAATCCACAATTAGTTGTATGGAAGTTTTATATATGTTTTTATTTCTTTACTTTTTTGTTCATCTATATATATTCAGCGGAAATGTATTGTATGACTTCAGACATTTTCATTCATGATGTCTGTTGTTTAAGAGATGTAGGATGACAATTTCAATTAATAAAATGTGAATGAACTGTCGGGGCTTTATAGGGGACTATCATAAATGAAAGTATGTATTCAACTATATATTAGAAGTAAGAATTTTTTTATCTATTGTCTACAAGACGTACATTTCTCAAAAGAGCAAGAGGCCCATATAGAATCTGAATGGGGGTACAAGGCACATTTTATTCAACCTCTCAAAAAAAGGTGGAAAATTGTAAAAATTAAGAAAGCTGACATGGGCAATTTTTTAAGCAATTAAATTATATATTGCCGGCAGCCTCTCAATTTAGTGAATATAAATGGTCGATTAGAATGTCGACACCAGCAACTACCTGCACACCAATAACCCAAATGCAAGGTTGAAATTAATGAAAATGAAAGTGGCAATGTCACTGTAGATCAACTTGGGGAGGCATTAATTTTATGCTGAGCAGTCAATAGAGAATAAGGAAAGTCAAAATGTTTCAGTGAAGGGATTGTATTGTGTAGATATATGAGATTGATTTCACTTCCAACATTTCTCCAATAAATGTGGGCTGCAGGGTGTCCTGATGGAATCAAAGGTGAAATCCAACTCGACTAAAAATCTGGTTTTCGAACGCGGTAGTGAAATACTCATATACCAGTATACCAAAAGTAAATTGAAACGGTTTATGTTTGTTAAATTAAAGTTATCATGCTAACAGCCTTAAAATTACTAAAAATAGACAAAGGGCCATAACTCTGGCAAAAATGTTGGAGTGGGCCCAATTTTCTGTGGTCATGAAGTTGTCACACAAAGCTATAAACTCACATACCACGAATTGTCAAAATCCATCGATAAATGGCGAAGTTACAGAGGATTAGCATGGACTAGATCATGCCATGAATCTCTACTCTGGCTAACGCCCGTAGAGATCATATTCCACCAGTACAAAACATGGGAACTTTTTGAAGTTTTGACAGGGATCCTTTTAAAGTCGAAAAAATAACGCAGGGAATATGTTTCTTAGTTATTATCTGTTCCTTAATAATGTATCTCGCTGTAGGTGAATGTCCCAACTAAAAATTTCATGCTTTTCCTTGACTTTTGTGAGCCGATATCGCCATAAACATTGAATTAATTACCCAGGAGAAATTCCATAATTGTAAGCGACGCGTAGCAAAATCGCTCACAAAATCATTTAAATCATGAAATTTAGAGTTGGGACCTTCACCTACAGTGAATTACATTATTAAGGAACAGATAATAACTAAGAAATATATTCCACACATTATCTTTTCGACTGTATAAGGTTCCCTGTCAAAACTTAAAAAAATTCCCAAGTTTTGTACTGGTGGAATATGATCTCTATAAAGGGCTTTAACCATACGTAGAGATTCACGGAATGATCTAAGCATAGACCAACCGTCCACCTGCCAACCATCCGTCGTAAAATCATGTCAGGTCGGAAAAAAAAAATAGACAAAAAATAATTTTATTTTGAACGATTACCAGTTAATTTTCATGGTTAGTCAATTTGGGAAATAGTTATTATTGTGGTGAAAACCTTATATATATGTGAAGATATAATCTCCCTACCTGGAAGTACTTATAAAGACTATCTCTGTTATCAATACTATTTGTCCGGTCATCAAGCAGGAACTTGATATCTGAAGCTCCTACATCATCTGCATTCTGTATTAGTTCCTGTAAAACATCAGATTTCCCTCATTCTACTTCATACAGTAATGCCCTATGTAATCGACTCTTTAACCACAGCAGAATTATGGGTAACTTTTCAGGATTTAGTCGGAAATATGGCTTGTTGCCATTCATCGGAAAGCTCTCCCCGAGAGCTTTCCAATGAATGGCAACAAGCCATATTTCCGACTAAATCCTGAAAAGTTACCCATAATTCTGCTGTGGTTAAAGAGTCAATTACTTAGGGCATTACTGTAGTTCCATACAGAAATTGCTATTATTGCGTAGGGATTGAGCATATTACTGTTTAATATAGGTCATTGTGTTCCACAGCTGAGAGATCGGTCAGTGCATGAGCTGACCATGTGAGTTGAAATATATGAATACCCAAAGGCGCTCATGCATTTGGCCGCCATGTATTCAAGGAGTCACTTTATCGAGAGAGAAAAACAATTTTGACAACTGAAGAACTAGGGAGGGAAGATATTAGTGAGGGTAATCAATCCCTTGCATTTCTTCCCTCCATAATTCGTAGAATTCTTCTCATCCATGTATAAACAAGAGGATGAGATATGAATTATCCTAATTAATGTAGACCTAAAATTCTACTGAAACTTCAACATTCAACAAACATATTATCAGCATGAAATTAATAGTAACCAACATAACCTTGTTTTTACAGCTACCACTGTGCCTAAATAGTGAGAGACATTAACATACTTTAGAAATTGAAAATTTCATTATTCAATCCTTATATGTAAACTACTCCAAACATGTTGGGTGTTTGAGCAGATATATTGTTGTCTATAAATGAGAGATGAGTGAGGTAACTTGGAATAACTTGTTTTCTGATCTCATTTTCGAACTAACCCCATTTGACCACTACGTTAACCTTCTGGTGTCAATCGGATGGTTTATAATTAAATATGTATAAAATTAGAAATGTTGCTGTGAAAATCTGGACCAATGGAGTGGAGGGACATTTCAATGTGCCATTCTGATCAATACAATGCGATTTTGAAATGAGAATTTGTTCAAGCCCAAATTTGGACAATGGCATGTGGTATCTTAGAAGACTATACACCAAATTTCAAGCCAATTGGTCAAATAAAATATGGCAAAATTCATCGGATCAAAATTAAATTCTAAATTCAATTGTATATATTGTTCACACACCCAGAATCATTTCATACCTGATACCATGCCATTAATATTACATATGGAATTCTACTCTAACCCAATTTTAACTCGCCGATTTGAAAAACTTAATCAACAAGAAATGTCACCCGGAAGAGACTATGCCCCGTAATAAAGCAACTCGAGAGCGAATTTATACCCTGACCCTCCAATAAATTGTAATGTTGTGTTCCATGAAGTCTTTTTGAATATATACCCAAATACTTTCATGAAAAACCTATCAGATTTAGTATCTGGGCCCAAGGTTATATAAAGAATGCATTGAAAATAGGCAACATCATGATGTCATTTCCATATAAGGTATGTGTGTGGTTTTGAAAATAGATCGGATCACATCCGACCTTGACCTTTGACAAACCACAATGCACACATATTGCGACACATCGTCACCCTTAGGTTAACCATCATGATTTGTTTCATTGAAATCATGTGAGGTACACAAAAGTTCTGGATCGGACACTAAGGGTAGTATCTGGTGACTTAATTGAGAGAACGTACCTTGTCCTGTGAACTTGACCTTCAACAAGTGTAAAACATTTTTGTGTGACACATCGTTTCTTCATTAGGAACAACTATGGCAAGTTTCAACAGAATCCAAGAAAACATCATGATGTTTTGGAGCGGAATCGAAAAATCTTATGGACAGATAAGACAGACAAGCTGATTCCAGCTGATTCAAGATTTGATTTTGATTCATGAATATCACCCCTGATTCGATTCGAGTTTTGATTTTATTATACACCCCCGATTTTCATGGCCCTAAAGATTAGTGCGATAAACTTGGCCAAATATGGAGAGTTCATGTGACCTGATTTTAAACTTAAGACAATGGAATCAGATGGAATGCAAATAATAGATTCAATGACACTGTAGCTCAACTTGGAGAGGGGATAATATCATACATTAGTCAACGGAGCAATTAGGTATGCAGAAAGTTGAAAATTATTTAAGTACGTAATACCAAAGGCCAACCCAAAGAGCCTTATGATGTTTGGGATCAAATGGATGAAAAGGTTGCCCATATGACCAAAGTAAAATACAAGATGGCTGCCAGCAGCAATGTTTTTAATCAAATAAATGTGGGCTGCAGGGTGTGCCAATGAATTAAAATGTGATATCCAAAATGGCTGCTGGCGGAAAAGTTTTTTAGTAAATTTAAAAAAAATAGATGGCTCCCATTCAGAGGTCTCCTAAATAAGGGATGTGGCCTGTAGAGTATGCCTATGGATTTAGTCATGCACAGAGTAAAATCCAAGATTTTAATGAAATTCAGAATAAATAGATGTCTCCCATCTAGTGGTCACCCCAAAGATCCATATGAAGTTTGGTGATGATAAGTTGAGGGATGTGGTCTGTAGGGTGTGCAAATGGTTTAGTCATGCAAAGAGTAAATTCTAAGATGGCTGCCGGCATCATGTTTTTCATTGAAAATCGTTCAAATTCAATAACTCCCATCTGAGGTGATCCTAAACAAGTCTGTAAATTTTAAAACGATTCACCAATAAATGTGGGCTGCAAATACTGGAAAAAATTGATGGCTCACATCTAATGGTCACTCCGAAGATCCATATGAAGTTTTGTGACAATCGGATGAGAAATGTGGCTTGTAGAATGTGCTGAAGGAAATTATTGATGCACAAACTAATCGATGCCAACCCATGGCAATAGCTCAAACTTGACTGTCAATTTGAGATAACAATACTGATATATGATATATTAAGCAATTATTTCATGTGTCTTTTGGGAACAGTCAAAATTGTTGTCCCGAGGTATCAGGAATGACTATCAAACTGTTGCCCAAGCCTTCGATAGTCATTCCTGATACCTCGGGACAACAATTTTGACTGTTCCCAAAAGACACATGAAATAATTGCTTTGTTACCCAATACATTTACTTGTATATAATCAGGTCATTGCTAATTAATCACACTCTTTAATAGTGTTATTTCGAATTATGAGAACTAACTGGAATATACCGCCATGTATCTGAATGCAAAAAGCCGAACTAACTAACTGGAATATACCGCCATGTATCTGAATCCGAAACGTCACGGAAATTGCAAACCATGTAACAGTTCGTTCAAGCCAGTCAACAGTTCGCTCGGAGCCAGTCAACAGTTCGATCGGGTCGGGCAACAGTTCACTCGTGACGTCACGAAAGCTGACCGTGATTGCAAACCGGGAAACAGTTAATTCAGGGCGGGCAACAGTTAACCAGTTAATTCTAAATCCCAATGATTTACGAAGTAAAACTCTAAAACTCTACTATTGGGTAACAAATTTATATATTGACTGTTTTTTGTTGTTGCATTCTTGTGGGGAAAGGCCAACAATCACAGCACCAACCACGTGAGCACATAATTTAATAAAAGCATCGCTTTGGCGTGGCAAAATACGCCCGCGGTAATTTCAACAAAGGGCCCGAACGAGTAATCCATATACCAATTTGAAAACGGATCCCAAATTCGAAATCGACCTGAATTTTCGGCTAGTAAACTCATATACCAAATTTCATTCCATTCAGTTCAGACTTACTAAAGTTATCATCCGGAAACAAAAATTGAGTACAAATTCCAACAAAAAGGCCCGTAACTCTGGTGAAAATTGGTGGGCGGAACCCAAATTCAAATTTGACATGTATTTTGTGCTAGTAAACACGCTTACCAAATTTCATTCCATTCAGTTTAGACATACTAAGATTAACATGCGGAAACAAAAATGGGCAGATGAACCAATAACATAATATGTTCCATTTGTTTCTTCAAAAAAGGCATATAAAAATAGCCAATTGTTATGCATCACCTGAAATATTGATATTTCAGACACTGCTTGCGACTCACACCATTAATATATTACCCAATGCAGATTCACACACTGTTTTATATAACCAATCATTGCATGGTAATTTCAGTAATTTACAGAAATGCTTTCCACTGTCCACATGAGATTTATAAAGGCGGAAATCTTAAAGATAACATCAGCTTTTTAAAGGAGACTACAAACAAAACATTTTTAACATTTATAAATAGAAATTTAAAGAACATTAACATAACATTTAATAATATGAAACAGAAAATAAAAGCAAATTTTAAAGAAATAGGCACAATTTGGATGTTGATTCATTGCAATCATATCATACAATAATGGAAATATATGTCACAAGTATGTATCCATCTTAGAAGGCAGTTGGTTAAATAACATGAAAGAACACTATTATGAATATATATATGATTATATATATAATTTTTTTTAACCAGATACCATTTAGAGAAAGTGTTAGTTTCATTTCATCTGTTTCATTATTGGCCCAGAGAGCGGGAACTTGATGGAACGTTTCCCTAAATAAAACAATTGGATTTAGTAATAAACCAATCGTGCAAACGTTATTTTATGAAAGAAAAATATTATAAACTATCAATCCTTATACCACCACTCTGTAGATTTAATCCTATGGAATCCATTTCAAACAATGCATAATACCAACTTTGACACATCTAAACAAACTGGGCCTCTTGCAAAAAAGAAATTCAGTGTGATCAAAACTGTCATCTGAGATGAAAGTCATTGTTGCCAAAATTTGATGTTTTGGGTGCCCAGCTTTGTGAATCGGTGTTTTAGATACCCAGTTTGGTCTTAGCCGTTTTATACTACTAGTATATCAATTAACATCCATTTTAAAAATTATATGGGAAAAAGCAAAAATTTGCTTAATCAGGAATGTTTGATCTGAAGAATAATCCTCATGTGTCTGATGATCGGATGCATGATTACTGTAAATGTTTTGTTAAAAACATCAAATAGGCTACCCAAAAACACAAGATGGTTACCCAAAACAACGAAATGTGGTGACAATGACCCTACAGCTTATTGGAAGTCTTATAACATCAATTGAGGGAGAAATTCACATATTAGTGAAAATTCAGTTCGCAAAATGTCCGCATATAAATATCCATAGTTTCATTATCTTTTGGATCCCACCCTCGATGAAGATCTACTAAATATCACAGAATGTTGTTTTGACTATGCTCTGATTAGTGAATCGTCCTGACAATCCTGCTCGCCGTGCCATTTCTTTCATTAATTTCTTCAGGGCATTACAACCAATTTTCAATGGACTGTACCACTCTTCAGCATTAGGTAAACCAACACTCAAGTAGAAAGGAGAGTCAGGCATCAACATTATACTGGGTCTCCGCCGCCAATACTGCTTATATATAAACACTGGGCATCGCTCACCCAAGCCGCTATCCTTGAAAACCACAATAGAATGTGAAAAACGATCGTCTGGATTATTTTCGATAGGTTGGGTATACTGCAGATATTCTCTTCCATCTTCCGAAACGCAAAACTTTATGTTGCCCCAGAGCAGCATTTCGGTTTCTTGACTTTTGGTAATGTGAAAAATTTTAGAGTTATAGAACCATACAGTGTTCAGCAAGTTTCTCTTGTTTGTGTGTCCAAGTTCTCCTGATGTCCATAAAGCTTGCTCATCACTCGCAAGAAGTGGTTGAGATTTGAAAGGCCGATTTCCCAAGCCGATTCTTCGCAGTGACTTTACAGTGTTTTTTAACTTCGTTCTACTATTTATGAAGGCGTCCGATTTCAGAATGTCTGCTTCGTAACCCTTGCTTGTCAAGAACCGAGCGATTGACTTGTGTATTCCCCAGAGTGTTTCCGGCTCATAACTTTGCCCATCCTTTTTCTGTATTGTAGAAAGGTACTCTCCAATGTATGAATCTAGCGTGGTAGGCGGCATCTCATAAAGTTCTCTTTGCTCTAAACGTGGATCATCAGATAACCACTTTTTGAATCTTTTTTGGTCCATCAGAGTTTTTCTTACAGTGTGTTTGTTGTAAGGGAGGCCATTTTTATACATCTTGGTAATAACTTTTCGTTTAGGTTTTGTAACAGGAACAGAAACATTTGGTAACAAACCTGATCCTTGATTGGAATTATTTTCAATTTGAAGTGGCACCAAATACTGCCTCACTGGAGGAACCTATTGACAAGAAATTTAAATGAAAAAATTTATTAATGTCAGTAAAGTAAAATTCTAACTCTTTTAGATTATCCTGTTCAGTTATAAAAGTATACGATATTAGAAGCATATTATCCCTTTCATGATGGGAGCTGCACTTGTGCAGCATTAAAGAACATGTGCCAGTGCATTCTCTTATATGTGTGTCTCCCATAGGGAGCCTCACATACATAAGAGAATGCACTGGCTTATAAGTCAAGGTAAATATTGTTAGGCCAGTGTATTCTCTAAAATATGAGAGGCTGCCTTTCGATGAGAGACTTGCATCAAATATAAGAAAATGCATTGGCACAGGGTTTTTGCAAAATTTCAGGAAACTCCAGTCATGGAAGGGTTAAATAATCTTAGACACATCAACAAACGTACTGGAAGATTTTCATACTTCCGCTCCTCTCATAGTCATGGCCAGGGATGACACTATGCTTATTAATTGGCACACCCAACCAATGCTAAATGGCTATCCCATGTGCAACAATGTGTGCACGTTAAAGATTCCTAACGTGGCAATGAAGTCATGGGTTCGGCAAATTTCCTGGACAAATTGGTTGGATCTACTCAATCCCCAGCTTATAATAGTCAGCGAATGATTGCATGCCGCACCGAAGAAGACCATGGACTGTTCTATTATTTGTCTGGAGGGATTATTCCAGAAATATAAGCAGACGATGGACAAACAACAAAGATAATACACGTGCAGAAGGATTCATATTTGTTGGTGGGAAATGTTCAGATAATAAGTTAAAAAATGGCTATTATCTTAACATTTCCTAAAAATCTAAGTCGATGGGTATTTAGTAAGAAATGGTTAATATATTTGGGCGTTGGAATACAAAGGTCAACTTATAAAATGCAAGTGAACATTTATGAAAGAGATAATTTTTATTGGAAATGAAAATATATATGTATTTATAAACCCATCCACCAATAATTGGTACAAGATTGAAATATTCCTGAAAATAAAACAAAATGCAGTTATAAAAGACTAAAAATATATTGGTATGCCTAAAATGTATTCAGGATCCCAGACCCTCAGTTACGAAAGAACATACAATATCTTATTACAATCAGCCATGTTGACTTTGGTCCACTGAAAAATTTAACAAGAGCATCGCTAAGGCATGGCAAAACACACCCTTTAGCCATTTTTAATTGTACTACCACAAAATAAAATAATAGTTTGAGCTGATATACCCCTAATTTCAATGCTAATATGCGGTCAAATTTTAAGTTGAAATATGGCCATAACTCATGTGAAAATAATTGGACTGAACCCATATTCGAACTTGGCCTGTAGTTTTAGCTGGGAAACACACATACCTGCTTTGGTTCAAATCAAATAATCCAAACAGGAGTTATCGGTTGGAAACTGAAATGTTATGAAATTGGTCAAATTCTAAGTTAAAAAAGGGCCATAACTCATGTAAATATTATTGAGCTGAACCGATATTCGAACTTGGCCTGTATCTTTAGCTGGGAAATACACATACCAACTTAGGTTCAGATCAAATATTCCAAACTGGAGTTATCGGTCAAATTCTAAGCGAAAAGGGCCATATCTCATCTCATGTAAAAATAATTGGACGGAACCCATATTGGAACTGTATTTTTGCTGGAAAATACACATACCAACTTTGGAGTTATCGATCAGAAACAGACAGCATATGTTTAGTTATCAGGTTTCTTGTGTATGTTCTGTGTTGGAATGCTGAGATGTGACCTCTTAGCTTAGCAATTTACAATTTAAGGTGATATGATAAGTCTTCCACTAGTCTCATCATCGAACTAAAAAATATCCCCATGAAGAATAGTACTAATATACTGAATGTTGAGTTTCGCAGGTTATTATTGGGGATCTCGGTAAAGCATATTAAATTTGTTTAGCCATTTCATGTGTATTTCGTCAAAATATGATCTATAGGCACTCAACATCACTAGTTTATAAAACAAAGGTTGATCAGCAAGCCGAATGGGACCATTCAGATGGAACTAATCTATAATGAGGGGGCGTTTACTTATCTATGGCAATTTAACGGATGTGTTCTTTTTTACAGAACACTACTTTTCATCCGATCACATTCATGTGTGGGGAATATTCAGACATAAAATAGCACCATGAAGATAAACAGAGATATTCGAGAGATATTCGCCGACGATTGTCAAATCGATTACTCAGGTAGAATCGAATATCATTTTGAATACCGAATACATTCCCTCGATTCCGTTATATACTAATAAACAGCTCATCTTTGCCATGACCGAGTTGATCCAATACATATGGTGGGTAGGCAGGAAGACAGCCAATGAGGCTATGCCAACCCAAGCAGATGCACCCATTTGAGTGACAGCATGATGTAGTTTTCTACATCTCGCTGACCCTCAACTGGCCATATAACTGATCATGTATAATAATGCCATGTACAGTAATGCCCTAAATAATCGACTCCTTAACCACAGCAGAATTATGGGTAATTTTTCAGGATTTAGTTGGAAATATGGCTTGTTGCCATTCATCGGAAAGCTCTCACTGAGCCATATTTCCGACTAAATCCTGAAAAATTACCCATAATTATGCTGTGGTTAAGGAGTCGATTATTTAGGGCATTACTGTACACTGCAAAACTAAATTGTAATTATAATTGTTTGTATTTCTTGTATAATTTATGCACTTTTGCTTTATATCATCTCTCTCTCTCTCTATATATAGCCTGCATTCAGCTGCATTACAAATATTTGTGGAAAAGAGTAGATGCATGTAGCTGATCATACAGAGGAGAAAAAAGTAATCAAAATAAACTATTGATCATCACAACAGTTTGACAAACAGGTGAATGAAGTGTACATGAATCGCACAATATTATAAAAAACATAAAAATGTTCTGTTAAAATTATAAAAAAAAAAGTATATTTCCTCTCATAAAAAATTTTATACAAGAGCTGGGCTGTCACCTCATGGACATACCTAGATAAACAAAACCAGGTAACTCTTGGATAAACTGGAAAACACAAATGGATCAATTTTTTTAATCTGTTCCGATGGCCAATATCTATACCCAATTTGATTGAGATCCATTAACCTGTGGCTGAGTTTTCTGCATGAACAGACAATGACACTGTACATACCTCAGTTAGCTTGGCATTAATTTTTATGCTAAGCAGTGAATATACTGATAAAGAATAAGGAAACTCAAAAGGTTTTAGTGAAGGGATTGTATTGTGCAGACGATATTGTTTTTATTTCAAACATTTCTCCAATAAATATGGGCTGCAGGCTGTCCCGATGGATTCAAATGGGAAATCCCAGAGGTCCCCCCAAAGAACCATATGACTATTAGTGACAATCAGATGAGGGATGTGGCCTGGAGGGTGTGCTGAAGGATTTTATCATGCAAAGAAAAAAAAATCTATGATGGCTTCTGGCAGCCATATTTTTTTTTTATGAAAAAAAATGTCTCCCATCTAGTGATCACCACGAAGATCCATATGAAGTTTGGTGACGATCGGATGAGGGATCTGATATTTGGTCTGTAGGGTGTGCCAAAGGATTTAGTCATGCAAAGAGTAACATCCAAGATGGCTGCCAGCAGCCATGTTTTTCTGAAAGCTGAAATTGTTTGAGGTGATTCTAAACATGCCTGTAAATTTTCAAAACAATTCTCCAATAAATTTGGGCTGCAGTGTGCAGCTGGCGGCCATGTTTTTCAACAAATTTCGGAAATAATCGATGGCTCCCATCTAGGTCACCTGAAGATCCATATGAAGTTTTGTCAGATGAGGGATTTGGACTGTAGGGTGTGCCAAAAGATTTAGTCATGCACAGTGTTCGCGCTGTCGGTGGCCAAATTAGCCAATGGCCAAACTTTTTTGAATTTGGCTAATAAAAATGTCATTTGGCTAAATTTTGGCCAATTTTTTTTTACAGCAAATGGAGACGGAAAGCTAATTATTTAAAAAGCGCTGAATAGATCGACGTACAGTCCAGACGAACACAATGAATAGGTGAATACCTAATGATGACGCTTTTGTTTTATGGAGTGTTTTTGTAATGACCAATAAATTGGCGGATCGGAATAGTATCCATCATTCACATTCACTACACATAATCAAACTTCACGAGACAGCAACAGATAAGCTCTAACATTTAAACGGCCTAATCGTCAAAACACTTAATCTGTACTGGTTATGTAATGTTTTGTTGATTAGGCAGTCTGTATGATAAAATACCTAATGTATTGTTCCTTAATTGGGTGTACAGGCAAGAAGTTCTTAACTCAATGATTACGTAAACTGCATCCCGTCTAATAACGACATGGCTTCACATCATAAAAGGTTTGAATATGTAGATATTCAACAGTTATCACCTTCCTACAACAAGCAATAGTTAGCGACCGTCATGGTGTCAGCGACATAGAGTTATTACAATCTGTTTAGCGGATGTTAGTGATTATAAATAATTATATAGAATCTTGGTTTCATGTTTGCGAATTTCGTTTCAGTTAACTACTGAACAAATGTTGAAGGAGAGTAAAAACATGAAGGGAAACAAGTATCAACTATAGCCAGAACAGTCCATCGTCTCCGCGATAAAAAATATTCTGACTGATTTTCACCAGGCTTTTTGCATATGGTCGGATGTGAAATCCCGCCGTATTTTGTATTAATGCTTTACATGAATTGATCTGTCTGTGCGACATAACGCATACCAATGTTTTTTTCATTTGGCTAATAAAATTTTCATTTGGCTAAAATTTTGGCTACAAATTTTTTAGGTCCAGCGCGAACACTGGCCATGCAAAGAGTAAATTTCAAGATGGCTGCTGGCAGCCATGTTTTTCATCGAAAATTGCTAACTTTGATAGCTCCCGTCTAGAGATGATCCTAAACATGCCTGTAAATTTTCAAAACATTTCTTCAATAAATATGGGGATGCATGGTGTGCTGATGAATTCAAATGTGAAATCAAAATTCTTCTGGTGGCCATGTTTATTAACAAATTTCAGAAAAAATTGATGGCTCTAGAGGTCATCCCGAAGATCCATATGAACGGATGAAGGATGTGGCCTATAGGGTGTGTCAAATGAAATTGTTAACAGGAAGGACAGACGATGGACGCCAACCCATGGCAATAGCTCAAACGTAACTTCTTGAAGTTGAGCTAAAACATTTTCATATAAAGAAATAATAATACACTGTACACTCCTCTAAGAGCCCTCAAGACATCAAACATCCATACTGTTTATTCAGAATGGCTAGCACCTGGGCACGGTGACATGGTTAAGATATTTTATTCTGACTGACAAAACAATCTACATACCCCATTCCTGTCAATTAGCGGTGGTTTATCGACTGGGCTGAGGCAAAAATAATTTTGCCATCTATTTTTTTCAGCAAAGGAAAATTTCAGAACCTGCCAATGTTTTGTGCAAAATTGAAACAAATTGCTGCAGTCAATGTCTTATTGTTGCACTGTATAGGTCTGAAAACTGCAAAAAATTGTGGTTGAAAGCCAAATTACTGAGATAAGATGGACTATCTTGATAATAATTTTAAGCTAGACCCAACAGAAGTCTGCAATGAAAATGGACCAAGTTCCATTTGTAAACCTGAAGTTTATGTGTAGAGCATGCAACTATGCAGGTCCTGAGCTGTTTAACCGAGGACAAATTTCTAGCCTTGGCAATTTTTTAACCTAGGAAAATTTCTAATTAAGAGGGCCGATTCCCAGATATCCAAAGAAGAATACAGTAATGCCCTAAAAAATTGACTCCTTAACCACAGCAGAATTATGGGTAATTTTTCAGGATTTAGTTGCAAATATGGCTTGTTGCCATTCTCACGGAGAGCTTTCCGATGAATGGCAACAAGCCATATTTCCGACTAAATCCTGAAAAATTACCCATAATTCTGCTGTGGTTAAGGAGTCAATTATTTAGGGCATTACTGTAGCTCTAACATGGAAATTCTGAACAACATCCTTTGATACTTGTTGTGATGAAGAATGATGAGCATCCACATTCATTGAGATTTGACACTGGAGGATCCATGCTTCCATAATAAAAAATAAAAGCCCCATAAGATCAAACTAACCTCTCAAAAAAGAGGTAGTAATTACAAATAACCCCACTTAGACAATACAGACCCTGAGTTCTTTTGTGATATAGGTGACTCTTAATGGCTAAGACACTGCGCTTGTGTAGTCTTACCAAGAAATCAATGAACCAGCATTCGAGCATTGAACAACAGGCAATTACAATGTAGGTGCAAGTTGTGCAGATGCTCAAATTATCAGGTTGTCTGTTGATTGCTTAATTATACAACACAAGTGCGACTGTCTTTATCACTACACAAAATTGTTGTAATTGACATTCTTCTGGGGGAAATGGGGGGGGGGTCAAACAAAATAATACTAATTTCGATAAAAATGCTGTATATAGAACTAATTTCGTCAATGATACTTCGTTTTCTCACGCATAAATTAATACAAATAATATTTTAGTTGCAGAATGTTATGCTATTGAGCTTAAGTTTATAGTAAAGTGAGCATCACCCCCCCCCCCCCCCAATACATCTCATGCTGTGATGGGAGAAAACAAAAGTAACTTTGTTGAAATGAGTTCTATATACACACTGACACTGTGACACGCCCCCCCCCCCAACTTTGTCTTTGGTAACCAATACTCAATATGTGACTGGAAGTTTCAAGCCTAACAGTAACACACCATCAGTTGGAGACTTCACCCGAAAATAGGTTGCAAATGGTTTCATATTTTAATTTTTCAACCATTATTTAGTTGTGACTAAATTGGCATCAGATGGAAATTCATAACCTTATGGTTGTGCCCAGTTAGCAATTAGAAATTTCCAACAGGTGAATGGAGGGTGCAAATAGAATTTCCCAAGTTGGGAATTTATTCTGGTTCAAAGAGGTGCAGTTATAAATGCGATGAAGGTTGTGGTGAGCGAAGTTATATTTAAAACGTATTTACAGGGACGTGTCTGGTATGTTTCCATTGGGGTGTAAACATCACAGTCTACAATGATCATAAAAGGTATAGATAGACCTACAGTAATGCCCTAAGTAATCGACTCCTTAAACATAGCAGAATTATGGGTAACTTTTCAGGATTTAGTCGGAAATATGGCTTGTTGCCATTCATCGGAAAGCTCTCGGGGAGAGCTTTCCGATGAATTTCAACAAGCCATATTTCCGACTAAATCCTGAAAAGTTACCCATAATTCTGCTGTTTAAGGAGTCGATTACTTAGGGCATTACTGTATTCCATGAATATTTAGTATGGTACATAAAAATAAATGAGTTAAGCCAGTTTTCTATTAGACGAGTTATAGCTTAAGAATTTCTAACTTCAACATGAGTCAGACTTTTTTTCGTGTTCGGATAATTATGAACCATCTTTATCAATATGTGAGAATGTCTGGTAATCGCATGCATCATTTGACTGTTGGTAGCCGACAGCCTAAAGTCTCGATCTAACCCTCGCTATTGGTATTAATAACGGGTACTGATAACTACTCATCAATTATGATTTACTAAGCCGCCTTTAGTATAGAAAGGGTAGTAACATTATGTGCTGCTTCAAAGCATGACCAGCCGACCAGGCTTGCTCACTTTTATCAAACAAATGTCATCCGTCATGTACATCCATGATGAGTTGCTCTGGATATTTGTCCTCAAGAATTTTCTGTACACCAACTAATCTTTTCACCCTCTGGTTTATGAAATTCCTCAGATTCTGGTCAATCATTTTAACGCATTCCCTCCAAGCCTGCCTTCTTTGTCCTATACTAACAACTCCATACTGATTGAAATAAGCATTTTTTATCATATCTAGTTTCGCACGATTCAAAGGCTGTTTCCCTCTTGTGCCAGAACAGTTCCTATTTATAATTTCTCCAAAAGTGAATAACTGGAAGAGTAGTAAGCGAACAAATCGGTTGTAGTCTCCATGAGATTCTTCGATTGCCATCTTCAACACTGATGCTGGCATACTATCAATATTTTTGGGCTCTTTCTTCCCACATTCCTTGATAATTTCGTCTAAATTCTCTTGAGAAATATTACTGGGGAAATCAACCAGATAAATGTTAAGGATTCGTTCATCATTGACAACAATTGGGTCTTTTATAACATTTTGTTTTTCTCCTGAAATCTCCCAGGGTCTTGCAGCTACAACGATATGATTGGGGTTTTCTACAGGAATGGCAACAACTTCCGTTTCCTTATTATTTATCTTACTGAGAAGGTCCTGAAGACCGGGATCATTAACATTATTCACGCTACAACTCTGCTGTGGTTTTGTAGAAATCTGAGACTTCAAATTCTCAACCTCGGCTGTTAGCAAGGAAACTTTAGAATGAAGCTCAACCAGCTGTGCTTTGCATGAACATCCACACACACAGCCTGGTGGTGTTGCATTATGGGTGGGGATCGCCTTTGGAATGCAATCCTGAAGTGACTCAATCACAACATGAGCTCCATTCTTCCGTAGCTCTGACACCATTTGAGAAGAAACTTTATGCCGTAGCTCAAAACCAGGATTTTTTGGTGCTGATTCTTCAACCGAAAGAGTTCTTCTATGAGAAGTCTTCTCTTCAGCTTTTTTCAGATTGCGGTGCAAATTACCTCGAGGCAAAGAATTCCTATATCTGGTCCGAGAATGGATATTTGTTTTGTTCAATCCATTGATAGAGTTCTCTGATGATCTTGTTTCTTCAAGTGTAATATCTGCTATTTCGATGTCATCCTCAGTATCAGTGCTAACGTTGTAATCAGGATCTGAGGCATCATCAAAATAATCTGTTTCCTCCCCATTCAGGACAATCACATTCTGTAAATAAAGGAATGGATGAATGAATGAACAAAGTTGCTGACCAGAACGGTTCTAAATATTGTCTATAAGTTTGCTCCAGTTGATTAGTAATGATTACCTGTAGAAACAAAATATTAACCCTTTCTTTTCCCAATGACGAGTAGTTTCCTCATGAAATGTTTATTGAATGGCTTATCTGAACATTTCCCCAACCAATGAATACATTTCTCGAAATTGGCCATGGCAATAAGCAATGCTGTGAGAAATGCCATTACAATATATGAAATCTATCATGCCGTGCAGCATTAAATTTGCCGTGAGATATTTTTCCTAATTTCGAGGGCTGTGAATATGAATACTTCTGCACTTGTATATCTGCTTGTCTGTCTGTCGTCTGCTTATAATCACAGAAGAACCCTCCAGATCTATGAATAATAGTATACATTTTGGAAAGAAAGAGTTAAATGTCATTATCTCTCAGTGAATGTCAATAGATGAATCAAAAACTAAAAGAATTGTCAGTCCAATATCAAATTAATAATCAATGTAAGCCTAGGACTGGAGCTATGTTAATTTAGGGCCAATAAGTTTGGCCACGACACTAATTAAAGTTAACACTTCCATAACTGGAGCTTCCTGAATTTTTTTGAAAACCCTGTGCTAATGCATTTTCTTATATATGCGAGCCTCCCATAGGAAGCCTCACATATATAAGAGAATACATTGGCCTAACAATATTTACCTTGACCTAGTAAACTGGTGCATTCTCTTATATATGTGAGGCTCCCTAGTATGTTACTCAAACCTATATAATTATACTCCGGTAGGATGATCAAATATAAATGGAGAATAATCTTGTTCAAAGTAGTAATTTTCACAAATATTATATCCAAATTGACAACTCACACCGCCATTTTTATATGTTAGTAAAATGCAGTGACTCTCGATGGTGAAATCATTTTCGTTAGTTTATCACGAATAGATGCGTCCCAAATCGAGTATTAAATATTTACAATTGAAACTAGTTCAGACGATGTGTTCTATGGAGTGGTACGGTCGTTTTGCTTCAGATTTTCGGCAATGTTAGTAGAATGATACATTCCTCCACATGGCATAGCGCCTGGACACTAACTAATCAGTTTCACGCACCAGAACAAGTACATAATATGTCTTTAAGGATAAATAATTCTTCAACAGCACAATTCCCATAATGGAAAAGGTTAAGGGTTGAATTTGTCAAGTTGAGCTACAACAACATGGGGGATCTGATCCTCGAAAAGTCATTCCGTCCGAGCAAATACCGATTCCGTTGTGAGTTATTCCGCTTGTGGACCGAGCAATTTTCAAAGTTACCGGCAGAAAAACTTGAAGATAACACATGTAAAGTAAGTTTAACTAGAGGTGGAACTAGAGGTGTGATTGTCCCAATGGGACTAAGGATACCCCCCCCCCCCCCCCCAACCCCGTGTTTTTAAATACTAAGATGTTTCACATATTAGTAAACATTTAGTTAAAATAATAAAATAACTATTCCCATTGCAGGTGCACTACCCTAACCCTAATCTTAAACCTATTGACCGAAAAATGTAGGAATAAAAGCTCGGACAAAATTATGCATGTTGCGAAAATGTTCTAAATCGAAACAGGGGAATAACTCCAAAAAAAAAAGTCAGACAGACATCATAATCGCAGGTGCACAGGTTCCCATGGTACTAAATATCAGTGCCAAAATAAAAAAACATTGACCTAAAAATGTAGGAATAAAAGCTCGGACAAAATTATGCATGTTGCGAAAATGTTCTAAGTCGAAAAAGGGGGATAACTCCACCACAAAATGTCGGACATATGTCATAATCGCAGGTACACAGGTTCCCATGGTGGTTGATGTCTGTGCCAAGTTTCACGGAAATTGATTAAAAAACGACTGAGAAAAACTCCGGACGGACGACGGACGGACGACTGAGAAAAACTCCGGACGGACGACGGACGGACGACGGACGGACAAAGTACAGTATGTTAATGTTCACCTCTGGCGTCAACTGGGACATTTTCCTCAATCATTTTAAGCCAGCAAAATGTTGAAAGGGGTGATTTATGTTTTCGCTCCAATTCCTGCCCTGTATGTTCGGTTGTCGTCTCAGTAAGTTGACCAGAAATGTCAAGTTTTCTAGTGATAAACGTCTCCATGGGGCGGCCCTTAGCTTTTGTCTTAAAAATAACGATGATAGTATTAAAGTGGCATGCAACGAGACTCTTTATATGGTACATTTTAGAATTATCAAATATTATCGACGCCTCATTTTCCTGATATAAACAATATTCATCGTTGAAAACTTTACTACGTCAGTGTAATTACCAGTTTCGCAGGAAGTCACACATTTTACTTTGAAATTGAGATGAGCAACAGCTAGGTCAGTATGGTATATCAAATAGCAAGGCAAATAATCAATGATGATACAAGATACATGTATATATTATGCTCGAATATTTCCCCGACACAGTTACTAAATTACTGTAAATTACTAATGTTACATGCGCACATTGTTTCGTGTATATAATCTACATCAACTAGTATATGTTTGGTCTTGACATTCGACATTGTGTCCTGATCCCTATTAACATTATAGGTCGAGTGTGTAAATAAACTGCACAACGGCGCATATAGTTATCTCTCTTTTGGGCCAACTCAATGCTCATGCAGGTACTGAATGCAATCATAGAGAACACCGAACTATCAGATGTTATTTTTAGAGACCAGTATACCAGAACATCTGGGTGCAAGGATGACTGAACAAATATTGAATATATGGTGGAATCAGGGGTCCCCTTGGGTAAAATTCGCTAAATTTATATTCTGAGCGTGTGTCTGGTAGCTATAATGGTGGCTCTTGTAGGTAGTTTTTAGATTCAGTACGGGGGGGGGGGGGGGGGGGGGGGGGGGGGGTGTTGTTGGGCCCTACAGAGATTTGTGGGGGGGGGGACGGGCTGGCTTTGAACTCCAGCAATTACCAACATAATAACATATATTTTTCAAGAAAGAGTATTTGAATGTACTTTTAGTATATTTTAAATTACCAAGTTTCTGGAAAGAGTATATATGGCCTCACGTTGTCGGCCAGGTATTAGAATTCAACCGAGCCACAGACAATATTGTTATCATGGATCAGGCATGCAATGTAAGCCCATATACTCTGTCCACAAACTTGCTAATTAATGTATTTGTCTGCCTTTCTTGTTTTGAGAATACTTTATTTTATTTTGTCAAACTAAGAAATAATATATATGGAGATATAGCACAGTAGCAATGTTATATTTTTATGCCTCCGAAACATGCCGAGCATTGCCCTTTGAACATGCTTGGGACTATACAACACACCAGGCGCCTATTTTTAGAAGCAAATTTGATTTTTGAGACAGTGCAAATTTTTTTGGATTGGGTGGGATACGAATAAAAAAAAACAAAAAACAAAAAAACAACAAGAGCTACGCTGGGCGTGCAAAATACGCCCTCTCTTGGGTCGGCAGAAACTGGTAAAAAAGGGGCATAACTCTGGTAAAAATTGGCGGACGGAACTCAAATTTGAACTTGACCTGTGTTTTGGTGGGAGAAAGTAATATACCAAATTATCATTGAATCCGATAAGCTCTAGTAAAGTTATCATCCGGACAACAAATTTCAGGGATTTTCTAAGTCAAATTACGTCAAATAAGGGGCATAACTCAGGTGAAAATTGGCAGACGGAACCCAAATTCGAACTTGAGCTGTCTTTTCTCCTAATAAACCCACATACCAAATTTTATTGAAATCAGTTCACTCTAACTAAAGTTATCATCCGGACAACAAATTTCAGGGATTTTCTAAGTCAAATTACGTCAAAAAAAGAGCCATAACTCTCGCAAAAATTATCGGATTAAAACGAAATTCGGACTTGAGCTGTATTTCGATATATGTAATCCACAAAAAAACGGGTTTTTGCGAATAAACATTCCAAAATTGAGTTATCATCCGGAAACCAAAAAACATAAGAAAAACTGAATTTTCTGAGTCGAAAAAGGGGCATAACTCTGCCAAAAATGGTCAGACAGAACCCATGTTCGAACTTGACCTGTGTTTTGGTGGGAGAAAGTAATATACCAAATATGGATTCATTCCGATAAACTGTACTAAAGTTATCATCCGAACAACAAATTTCAAGGATTTTCTAAGTCAAAAAACATCAAATAAGGGGCATAACTCCGGTGAAAATTGGCGGGCGGAACCCAAATTCGAACTTGAACTTACTTTTCGGATAATAAACCCACATACCAAATTTTATTAAATTTGGTTCACTCTAACTAAAGTTATCATCCAATACTATAATACGGCCGTTTTTTCAAACGGGCGTATAAAAAACAAAAAATTTGCACTGTCTCAAAAATCAAATTTTCAAAAATCAAACTTGATTCTAAGAAATAATAGCTTATTTAAAGAACAATTGCTTTTAATAAAGTACCTCAAGATATTATTGGAAATGAAAATTTCAATTGTATTGTTTAAAGTAACGATGGGATGCTTGGGAATAAATATAAACAATTTTTCTCCAAAACATTATCACTTTTGCTTCAAAATTCACATTTGTGCACAATGCTTTGTGTGTGGATATGAGTGAGCAAACCCTTGTAATTTGGTTCATCGTGCTATATATGGGACTAAAGAATAAGTGTGCGAAGAGTAAAATACCTTGGAAACAAGTCCTAGCATTTCAATATTTCATAAGTTGCTCCCTCGAAATACACCAATTTGTAAACATGGTCATGGAAAATCGAGCAAATCTTTTGTGGAATCGGATCTTCTACCACTTGGAATGGAAATTTTGCTCGGGCAGAATGAGTTTTCGAGGAACAGATCCCCCACAGTGTACAAGTGGCTGTTCAAAGGGCTATGTTCAACATACCCCTTTGAACAGCCACTTGTACACTGAGCAGCCACTTGTTCAATGTTCACATTGAACTGTTTTGAAGATATATTGGGCGATTAGTTCAGTGAACAAAACTGATGAATCAGTACCAAGACACTTGTCCACAGAAATAATGTAGCCTTCAACTAATATTGCCGAAAATGTTTACCACAAGCAAGTTTGTACTATTTAAGAAAACATGTCTATGGTACAGAACTGAGCACAATTGTAAATATTTACTCCTTAATATGGGACAAATTTATCACAGACAACCAAATGGCAATGATTTCGCCAAAGAGAGACACTGTGGTGTAAATACATGCAATTCAATTTTAGGAATGATGTTGTGTGCTGCCACTTTGCATAAAGAATTGATAAAAAATAACTACTTTGACCAAGATTATTCTCTATTACCATTTAAGCACCCCAACAGAGTGTTCCACTGTACATACAAACTTATATATAAAAAGAAAAAATTCACATGAGAATTTCAAAATTTTCTGGATTTTTGAAAATTACACAAAGTAACACAAGATCTCAAAAGAAAAAATCCATAAATTAGTTGCTTTTTTAAGTAATCTGAGAAATAGTACTGACTCATAAGACACGATTATTGCTTGGAAACATTTCAATAACTGTCTGTTTCACCCATTTGCAGCCATATTCGCTGTGTCAGTTCTGAACCAAAACGATCAAGGATAAATGAAAGTAAATGGTTGTGCTGTATTAAATCTAGATCAACATTGCCCAGAGGTCTCATGGAGAAGATCAAATTACCTAGTCTGGTTACGAACATTTTTAGATAGATCATTATTCAGCTTGAAATGATATGTCCCTGCAAATATCTACCCTTTCCTGACAACAGCAGTCAGATTGTCATTGTACCTGTCAAACCACAAGAAAATTGGTGGAAAATTTCAGCTCAGATGGAGAATTTACAGGCAAAAATTTGGTACATAGAGGGATAAATTTAGAATACATGTACATCAATAAATATTTGAGAAGTTTAGAATTCCAAGTACCTTAAGGGGCATTCCGCCCGATGCCTGATGAGTCCCGACCTCCACGCAAAGGTCATATCACATATTTCACACTGATAACGATCATCACCATGCATTCCATGTACATGTTCCTTTAAAATATCCTTACGAGTAAACGATCTCTCACAAATTTCACAATCGTATTCAGCCGTTTTCCTTCCTTTTCCAACAGCATATCGCTTCTTCCATCCAATCAGCCACCCACCAGATGCACAAAAATTATCAAGGCCAAGACTGATTGCAATTTCCTTTGCTCTTGTCTGTATCATTAGGTTGGTAACCTTGTTTCCCTCCTCAAATTCCATTTTATACCAAGCATAAACTTGTTCCTCAATAGCTTTTGACTTTGGTGGAGCCCCTGTGTGTAAGCTTTTTGCTTTTGAAGATTTTTCTTTCATAACAACTTGAAGTTGATCATAATTTCGATTCCAGTCTCTGATTAGTTTTTCAGAGACCCCTAATTCATTTCCTGCTTTTCTGAGGCTTTTACCACTTTTTCTAAACCAGTCTACCACTGTCACTTTAGTCGCAACAGTGTAGCGACTCCGAGGTATGGCATCATTGGCATCAGACTGAAAATATAGGGGTAAATCTAAGTCAGCATGTTTTACAAATCTCACTGTTTATGTCAGTGCATGCAACAGTTTCAGTATAATCTTGCATCAGGAATGTGTTTGTTTGGTTTTAGCATCATTACAACAACTAAATGTAGCATAATATAATGCTGTGGTCAGTACTGTTCAAAATGGTTAATTTCATGAGGAAACTTCCTCACTATATGTAGAAATCAGACCCCCGGTAAGCATTTGACAAACTTGCCCAGATACACGAATCAGATTACCCTTCCTTTGCAAATCAGGCCAATCCAGGAATTGATATAGCATCACAGTCGCTGGATGGCTTACAAATTGCCAGTTAACTCTGTCATCAAACTCATCACTGAATATACTGATATAGATGTCCCAGAGCCCTGGATTTACAGCTTGCCTAAGTAAAATTATTTTTCCCTGATGTATTGCTTCAATACTACTTTAGAGTGATGTCAGATATGGCAAACTGCATGTTTTATGATTGTTAGTTTTAAAGTGTCCTTCAAATTGTGTTATATACCAGTTGGTGACATCACCTCAGAATGTTATCTCAGGTGTGTGTCTATTGTATATATACTTCTAGTTAATATCTCAATATCCGTTATGTAATATGTAATGTATTTACTTGGATGAGAGAATAAAGCATATCACAGTGGTTACAGACCTGTGAGAACTGAGAAATGACATTCAAACCCAATATACACCAGTTGTATCCCCTGTATCTGGGATATCTTAAAGGTACTCAATCCGATCCCCATGTCATCAAATTTTCTTTAAAATACGCTTTTGTTATCAGAATCAATTAATTACAACAAAATAATGGTAACCACTTCAACTATGGTATAAAATTTCCCAAAATGTGTTATTTATGAACACATTGTTCAATGAAATTTGACCCTATTACCACCTGATTTTAGAGTTATCCATCTTCATCTGCAATTTTGTCCGAGAGCGTAGCTTTGACAATTTTTTTCCAGGCCACAAATAAGTGCATATCTCGGGAAATAAAACATTTTAAAAATCGATATCTGATCACTCTAAGATTTGATGGGTGGGATCCTCGACTTGAATCAAATATTTTTAACCCCTTTAATTCATAAACTTATACCGTAATGTTATCGGTATATGATTGTGATAAACAATTATAAACCAAAACGGTATGTGACTCAAAACATGACTTGTCTACAATATTGTGTCAACCATTTTTAGTAAACCCCAAAATAGTAATTGCTAGCTGATGTGCCCGACTTCGACTGGGCTATTTAGGGATTTCTTTGTAAAAACTATTGTTTGATTGGTCCAGAAACATGCCTATATGACTGTATAAGAGCGAGGTCAAGGTCAAGAACACGGTTGCACATGAAATTGACATGCCCATGTTCCCGGGATCAAAGTAGGCCTGCATACCAAATTTGAGTCAGATCGGTTGAGCAGTTTCAAGTCTATAACACACATACATACATACAGAGAGAAGTTCCAAAACATATAAAGACCAGCTGATGTACGACTTCGTCTGGGCTATTTAGGGATTTCTTTTGATCGCCTCCGTTTGGGCAGAATATACAGCGAGAGAAAAACTATTGTTTGATCGGTCCAGAAATATGCCTATATGAGCGTATATGAGTGAGGTCAAGTTAGGTCAAGGACACGGTCACACGTGAAATTGGACCCGAACTTGTTCCTGGGATCAAAGTAGGCCTACATACCAAATTTGAGTCGGATTGGTTGTGGTCCAGAAACATGCCTATATGAGCGTATATGAGCAAGGTCAAGGATACTGTCTCACGTGAAATTGGACACGCCCATATTGTTCCCGGGATCAAAGTAGGCCTACATACCAAATTTGAGTCGATTGATCTGGCAGTTTTCGAGTCTATACGACACATACACACATACATACATACAAACAGACAGAAGTTCCAAAATATAAACAGACTAGCCAATGAGCCCGACGTTGTCCGGGCTATTCAAAAACCAAATTTCAAGTCGATAGCTCTACCCGTTTCCGAGATCTGGTATGCGCATGCGCGAAGCTGGCATCGCACGGGCTCGGCGACCCGATAAAATTCGTATCCGGGGCAAGATACATTCACATACCAAATTTTAAGTCGATAGCTCCACCCGTTTCCGAGATCTCGTCTGCGCATGCGCGAAGCTGGCATCGCACGGGCTCGGCGACCCGATAAAATTTGTATCCGGGGCAAGATACATTCACATAGCAAATTTCAAGTCGATAGCTCCACCCGTTTCCGAGATCTCGTCTGCGCATGCGCGAAGCTGGCGTCGCACGGGCTCGGCGACCCGATAAAATTCGTATCCGGGGCAAGATACATTCACATAGCAAATTTCAAGTCGATAGCTCCACCCGTTTCCGAGATCTCGTCTGCGCATGGGCGAAGCGGGCGCTGCGCATGGGCGAAGCGGGCGCTGCACGGGCTCGCCAATACGACAACGACGACCGCCTGGTCAAACTACACACACGTACCAAGTTTCGTCCCGATCGGTCGAGAATCGTAGATTTGTATAAATGACATACATACAGACAGACAAACAGAGGTCTTCAAAATATATATGAGATGACATCATACAGGTGCTGTTTATATTTAGGCTGGGAAAATCTCTTTATTGCCATACATATTATTAGCATTGATACCGAATATCAACCAAAGGATATCAAAGTCGCTAACCAATATATGTAGATCCCTGGAAATATTGTATTATTCTGGAAAGTTATGGTCTGCCCACTAAAGTGGCTGCCGTGGTGAACCGTAAATTACGTCGTGCCCGTGATGAAACAGTTAAAGGCTGACGCTCAGGGGCCCTTCTGCCTCAAGATATTTTTTAATGTGGAAACAAATTTATTTATTCAGATGGTGAACACACCTTGGTGAAACCTTGAAATAACGGGATTTTCCCTGGTGTAATGTTACTTTTCACTTGGTTGGATATTATTTACTGGATTAAAACAGTTTCAGTATGGTATAACCTGGTAAATAATGGTTTTACCTGAGTTTAACTATAGGTACATTCTTATATGGGCACTGCAAGTATATATCCGAAACTTTCAATTGAGGAAAACATAGAACCGATTCAGGAATTCTAAATGTCTTAAAGACATATTATGGACTTATTCGGGTGCATGAAACTGATAAGTTATTATTCGGGAGCTATGCCAATGGGAGGAATGTAGCATTCTACTAACATCACCCAAAATCTGAAGCAAATCGACCATAACACTCCATAGAAAAAATCGTCTTGAACAACGCTCAATTCTAAATATTTACATCTCGATTCGGGACGCAACCACCAGCGATAAACTAACGAAAACGATTTCACCACCCAGAGTCGCTACATTTAATTAATATATAAGAATGATGGTGTGTCATGTCAATTTGGATTTAATATTTGTAAACTATAACTACTTTCAGCAAGTTTATATTCTCCATTTTATTTGATCACCCTACCGGAGTGTTTCACATCACTTTAACTCTTGAGCACAAAACTTCAATTTCAACGAGTAGTTTAAAGGTAGTGGATTGTTTCACAATGGAATAATAAATACTATGGAAATATTAGTACATGTATATTTAATAGGATTGTTAATTCACAAACCTGATCATCACTCAAATACAATCGTTCAAATAATCGCTTCAACTGAGGCAAGTGGGTGGAAGGACAATCGATTAAAACATTAACACTTTCATGACGGGAGCTGCGCTGGTGCAGCATTAAAGATTATGTGCCAGTGCATTCTCTTATATATATGCGAGTCTCCCATAGGGAGCCTGACATATATAAGACAATGCACTGGCTTACAAGGTCAAGGTGAATACTGTTAGGCCGATGATTCTCTTATATATGTGAGGCTCCCTATGGGAGGCTCGCATATACAAGAAAATGCATATGCACCTGTATGCACAGGGTTTTTCAGGAAGCTCCAGTCATGGAAGGGTTATAACAGGTAAGATTGAGATCATATGGAAAATTCTTGCCTCTAGTCATGTAGACAGGCCTGTACATTAGCAGACTTTCATACTGGGGCTGACCCATATAAAAGTACTTATATACATGTACCAGTATAATCTTCAACTTCAAGCTATTTAAGTGACAGAAATTATCACCTAAAAAAGATAAATTGAGTGCGAGTCTTGTTTTTAAATACATCCATCATTATTTGATCAAGGGTTAAGCATATGTTTTCCTCCCCATAAGAGTGAATCTATTCGACCGAGAATTACTAACAATAGATGAACTAAAAATAACAATATCTCAGAACTAAGGAACAAATAAATCAGACAAAACTGGTTTTCAAACTGGTTTAAGATATTGTTGTGAAGGATCCATACACCAAATATGGATGAAATTGGTTGGTGTTTGTTCTAGTTATCATGCTAACAGGCATAACATTTCCTAAAATTGCTAAAATAGACAAACTAAGGGCTATAACTCAGGTTAGAAAGATCAGACAAACTCTCATTCGAGATATTGTTGTAAAAGATCCATATTCCAGATATGAATGAAATTGGTTGATGTTTGTTCAAGTTATCGTGCCAACAAACATAAAATTTCCTAAAATTGCTAAAAATAGACGAACAATTAGGGCCGTAACTCAGGTAATAGAAATCGGAGAAAATTAATATTCGAACTAGAGTGAGATATGTTTGTGAAAGATATACATAAACCAAATATGAATGAAATTGGTTGACATTCGTTCAAGTTATCGAGCTGATGGACATCTATTTATATAAATAGAAACAAGTGCCATAACTCTGGTTAGAAAGTCGGGGCAGACCCGATTTTCTGTTTACAGCTGTCACACATGACAATAAATAAATACCAAAAATTGTCAGAATCCATCAATAAAAGGTTATGTCATAGATTTGTTGTCGCCCACCCGCCCTCTAACCGTCCCTCGCCAAACCAGAAGTTGACTAAAAAGTAGAATTCAAAGTACCTTAATGTTTGTATTCAGGTCGATGACTGATGAGTTCTGACCTCCGGGAAAAAGTCATACTTCACACTGATAATGATCATCACCATGCATTCCTTGTTAAGTGTTCCATCAAAATGTCCTTATGCGTATAAGATTTCTCACAAATTTCACGCTCAAACTCAGCTATCTTCTTTTCTTTTCGAATAGCTTTTTGTTTCTTCCATCTTATCAGCCACCCACTAGAGGCACCAAAATCATCAATTCAAAGACTGAATGCAATTTCCTTTGCTCTTGTCTGTATTATTAGGTTGGTAACCTTGTTTCCCTCCTCAAGTTCCATTTTGAACCATGCAAATGTTTGTTCCTCAATAGAGCTTGACTTCGGGTGACCGTGACCCCTATGTGCAAACTTTTTGCTTTTGAAGATTTTTCTTTCAACAGAGCATGAAGTTTGTCGTAATCTTGATTCCAAACTCTTTATTTGTTTTCTATAGAAAACTAATACACTCTCTGCTTTGCTGAGACTTTTACCACTTTTTCAAAAACAGTCTACCATTGACAATTTAGTCGCAACAGTGTGGCAATACCGGGTTATAGCTCTATAGGCATCAGGCTGAAAAATAGGATTAACTTGAAAATCAGAGATTTAAAGACAATGTTTTATGAATTGTGATAACCATGTGTGAGTGCACTCAAAAGTCTCAGTTGTGCGAGAGGGGTAACAACTAAGTGCTAGAACTTGTGCATTTCATTTTGTTATTTTTAAAAATTAGCAGCATGATTAGTCATGTCCTCTAAAACATTTAAACTATATTTATTATATACTTGACTATAAAATAATAGAAGATTACCTAAACATAGACCATTATATGTATCTCTTCAAAGCTAGAATGAAATACAATTTTGTTATTTCACTGTTAAGCTTTCATTATTTCACTATATAGCTTTAGTTATTTTGCTGTAGCTGGCCGAATGACATGATTTTGCAGTATATAGTGTTACTATTTAAAATTCACCCTCTTGGGACCTCATTATGCAAATATCAGACATACTAAATTCAGGCTTGCTCTTGCAATTACATGAACAAATTGGTTATCAGACACACTGGTAGATAAACTCCCTTCAAAAGGACAGGCATCATTTACTCTTTAAGACCTAGTGACATAATTTGACATGCCCATTGAATACCTGTGATGTTACCAAGGCGAACACCTACGATAACGTCAAAATGCCAGTTATAGCAACCACCAGGTGGTTGTTTATACCTTACGCGCAGGTGAATGACGTCATATATTTTTTTCTATATACATCAGTGATTTTTCAAAGATCGCAGGTATGGATTTTGGAGAAATTGTCACGTGACTTCCGGTTAGCAACAGTGTGAAGATTGCAAACAACGCGAAATTGTGAATGAAGCGTCGCGATGAAAGTAATTATACCTCACAACTTAAGAAGAATTCACATGTGATTTTATAGGCCTATTCATTTCATTTAGACCAATTTCGTTGGTTAGCTTCATAAAAACGAAAAATGAAGATGCCATGACAAGGTTTCTGATGTCATTTTCGATTTGTGGGCCAGAATCCAGACACGATTGCACAATCCACGACATGTCTTGTCAAGTTTCATGTCATCTCCGCCATGACCACTTCATTGTGTTACATAAATTATTCTTAGTGTTGTGTCGCCGATAAAAAAGCTAATTTTAGGCACAGCATGTATGGTTGCTCCACTACGTGTCACATATGATTCATATTATTTGAATGCTATAAACAGACTCTAATCTATATGACTGAAATGTTCTGAATAAGAAATAAATTGATTTACTACAGTAATATAACTTGAATTATAGATATCCAGCCCTGTTAATTAGCTTCTCTATTGGCAAATGCCAAGGCAAAATTTAGCAGAGGGCTATGTTCAGAGCTATCAAAAGTTGCATTATTTTCCCAGTATGCATTTCACAACAATTTAATTCCTCCCAAATGAGTTGTTTGTGCAAAAGATGGTAACAGGCAACCAATTTAAGAATTTTACATGATTTTTTGCATAAAAAAATTGGAATTTATATACACGTTAAAGCACGTCACCAAGAAGTTTGGTGGAGAAGTCAAAACGTGTCACCAGATGTCACTTTTTATCAGTTAAGTCTCATATTAAAATGGATAAAATTTAATATATCACTTCAAAGTCTGGAACTTAAAATTAGGAATTGATCACTACAAATTATGGTTATGGCATTGTGTGTAAAGGCATGCAAGATTATGTTAGTCAACGAGAATTTACCTTTAAATTCCAATGTGTAGTTTTTCAGATTGGACTTAAAAGCTGCAACACATTCACAGACAAGCGAAACAACAGACATGCAAGTTGCTGGATTTATTTATTTAGCCCATTCTGAGATACTTCATTTTCATGTTTGTGGCATTCTGAGAAACTTCATTTTCATGTTTGTGGTCAACTACTAGTACAATATTAGAATAGATTATCTGCTTGTGATTCAATATTTTAATTAGGCAAGTGTCACTGACTTGTGCAGTAGTAGTTACCATAACAATCAGCCATCCATATTTGAGTTTGAGATCCACATTTGAAAAAGAGTTGTTCATGATTTTTCAAGTGGACTATTCTGGCATACAGGATATTACTGACAACTACTGTTGCCAGAGAATTTAATCGGTACCATAACATTATTATTGGCTTTTCAATATATTTTACTATTACTTTACATTGGCTACAAATGGCTCAAGCCTTTTAATTTAGTTTAGTTAGAAAACATAACTGAGCAACTACATGTATGAAAGACCTGTCTTGCATGGTTCATTGAAAACCATGTGATATTCCCCAACTTCCAGCAGATAAAATAAGTTACAGGGTGAGTTGTTGCCGGATACAGTGTCATATGAGGCGAAGTGAGATTAATATCGGACGATGAGCTAGCCGAGCCCGATATTAATCTCGTTGAGCCTCATATGTCACCGTAGCCGGCAACTACGAGTCCTGTAATGATTTTATCATGCTTTCCATGTGAGAATTTGAATTACTTGTACGAAGTTCATTAGATTCTAGTAAGTTAATTATGTCGTCTATGGCTATATATTAACTTATGTACGTCATGGTGACGTGCCATGGGCGTTGAACGTCAACGCATTGAGTCAATGGCTAATCACCCGAAGTAGGACAACAAATTGAGTTTGTTATTTAATTTGTGAGTCTTTAGAATTACTCAAATATATCATATGTAGGTGTTAGCACAAGGTACTTTGTCTTTAAATTAGAAAAAAATTATTACCGATAGATATCCCTTTTCTTGATGCTAAAATGCACCGAAAATATCCCCGAGGCGGCAGAGTTTCAAAAACAAGATGGCATCTATTGACCCCATATGAATCCATATACCCCCTGGGGCTTTCAATATGGGGTAGCTGTCAATCAAGGTGAACCTATTATGCCGTCATATCCTGTCAGTAGATCTCCACTTTCATTGGTCAATCTAATAGGCCAGCATGATAATGCCCCATATGAGTTACAACAAGAGATAGAATACAAGTAAATGAATCGACAATATCTTTTATGTCAAGTAATATTCAATGACTGTCACAAAATATAACAAGAGCATTGCTAGGGCATGGCAAAGTACACCCTTTAGCCATTTCAAATTGTACTATCATCGCAAAATGAAATAATAATTTGATCTTACAAAGAATATCTGATATACTCCTAATTACAATGCCAAAATGCTGTCATATTCTAAGTAGTAAAATGGCCGTAACTCATGTGAACATAATTTGACAGAACCCATACTGAACTTGGCCTGTAGTTTTAGCCTGGAAATTACCAGCTTTGGTTCAAATCAATAATCCAAACAGGAGTTACCAGTCGGAAACCGAAATGTTATGAAATCGGTCAAATTCTAAGTCAAATAATTGAGCTTAAGAGAAAATAATTGTGCTTTTAAAACACAAATAATTACACCCACTTCATTCTCTACTTCATAGTAAATTGCTGTTGAGTTTATCAAAGCTAATGTAATTAAATCGGATAATTACATTAGGTCGAGATTTTATCAGTGCAACAAAAATGACCCAAAAGTACTTGCGCGCAATGATATTTGTAGTCCGTTGCATAGTAACTAAGGACACCGCTTTCTTCGCACTCGCTTCGCAGTGTACACATTTTTTTCCACAAGTGGAATTTGTTGATGCCCTCAAGCGATATGAAAATAATAATGAGGCATATTCCCATGACACTGAAAACCATTTTGAAAACAGATTAATATACAGTTATCGCCCGCAATTGAGTGAGACACGGGGATTTGTCGCCCGCTCGAGACCTGGAATGTCACCCGAGGGCCGCCAGACCCGAGGGTGACATTCCAGGTCGAGAGCAGCGACGAATCCCCGTGTCTCACGAAAACAAGGGTGATAACTGTTTTGTTATCTGACAAAGGAGTACACACGAACCTCCTTAATAATTAAGCAGGCATAAATACGCGCATACATTCTTTAATCCAGTTCGAAAAGTTAATTTTATGTTGGAATCATCGCTATTTAGAAAATAAAACATTCATAATCTGGATCAATTAAAAACATATTATGTACTTGTTCGGGTGCGTGAAACTGATAAGTTAGTGTTCAGGCGCTATGCCAGCTGGAGGAATCTAGCATTCTACCAACGTCGCCAAAAATCTCAAGCAATTTGACCACACCACTCCGCAGAAAACATCGTCTGAAATACGCTGAATTGTAAATATTTACTACTTGAATCGGGACGCATCTATCGGCGATAAACTAACGAAACACATTTTGCCATCGACAGTCGCTGCATTTAATTAATATATAAGAATGACGGTGTGTGTTGTCAATTTGTATATAAATTTTTTTTAAATAACTACTTTGAACAAGAATATTCTACATTCCTATTTGATCACCCTACGGAGTGTTTCACATCACTTTAACAGACCCGTTATTTGCGCAGCTATTCTCCGGTCAGTTTGCTGGTTGCATGGTGGAAATCGGTTCACGGAAAGATGAGTAAAGCAATTTCGAAGTTGAGTAGCCATGCAGCGAAATGTTCGGTTTCGTTTCAAATGGCCGTGAAGACGCCGACAGACGTGTTCATTTCCAGATTGCTAAAATGTGAAACTAACACGTTGTAGTAGTGCAAAAAGAAATTGACATATGTCACAGATTGTTAAGCAACATACGGGTATTCTCTGAAGTCTGAGGAATGTATTGAAGAAAAGAAATAGTCAATTGATAAACAGTAAAGAGTGGCTATTTGAACTAGTACATAAACGTAATTGTGACGTATGTACATCGTATGTGCGATTGCATGCAGCACACACCAACTGCATAATAAGGTTTATCTATTTGTCCTACGGTCTTTATTATTGATATAAAAAGGTCCAATAGGAACATTACACATTATAACGGATTTGTGTCCGCGATAACACAATTTATACATAGCGTGCTTTAATTGCAACTAAAAAAACACACAATTATGCAAATTAGCAAACACCACAGTTCGCGGTTGTTATGATACAGTGGGGTTTATAAAAACAGTGTTTTCGAAAATTGTTAGAGAGCTGTGAGAGTGTCTCTGCACGTTGAGTTCTTCGTAGTTCTATGTTTACTGGTAATAGCTGAGCGGTCAATAACTGAGACAATGTTACCCTCGAGGGTAATAAGGTGATTTACGGCCCGCCATGTGACGCACTCTCAGCCAATCAGAAGAGAGGAAAATGGGATGAAATGTGATGAAGGATAACAATGTTTCTTATTCCCATGCATGCATGATATATTAAGGCCACATACACAAAATAGATCGTTTCTCAGAAAATTAAGCCTCGCTTGCCATAAATAAATAAATCTATATATAAATACTTCGTGATTTATAGGTTTGTGATTCGGCATATGCCTTTAGATTGTGTAATTACATTGGGAAACCGAGATTTTTCCTTAAATAATTGTGTTTTAAAAGAGCAAATTCAATGATTAAAAGTGAATTTGGCATCGGACCATACTTGCATCCATAGACCTACTCTACAGAACGCAAGCAAATCAACATCCATTTTAAAGGAATGCTCAGATATGTTCAACAATCCACACATAGGCCTATACCCGAAATCACCCATACCATTTTTAGTTCAAGCGACCAGTATTTTTGCTCAATTTTTTTCAACTTTATTTCCAGAAATTTTGAATGTAAAAGTGAAACAAGAGTGCAGGGGTCAATATCACGATGCCACAAGTGAAATTCGCCAAAAATTATTAATATATGGTCAAAAGTTTCTTTCCCCAATTCCTATGTTAAAAATTGTCAGCCCTTGAAAGTCAATATTCACCTCGGCCTATGGCCTTCGTGAATATTGATTTCCTCGGGTTGACAATTCCTCGTGTCAACCTCGAAACAATGCGATAATTTTATATTGTATAAAAACAAATTACATAAAATTATTTAACAATACTTTCACTTTCAGTTTTGTTTTATTCAATGCCGATTCTTTCGTTTTGAAATGAAATAAAGTTGGGGATGAGATCCCAGCCAGCAGGTCCCTGTTAACAATGGACGCTCGGACTATCGAACCCTCTATAATGAAATGTGGGGGGGGGGAGGATATAAAGTCATCGTGTATAGGCCTATAATGTTTGCTGTGGAGATGTGCATGGATATCCTCATTCAAAAATTTTCACTTTACACCTACCCCACATCAACCCGATTATCTCAATCACAGCTTTTTAAATCAATCACAAATGTAGCGAGATAACATTCGTAGCTTTTCTAATTCCATCATTTTATGACGCGAAGTATGACGTCATCGCGTTCGTAACTAAAATATGAACGTCATGCTCCAAAATTGAGTTCGTTTATTAAGTTATATTGGAATAAAACTGAGCACTTTCACAACATTGATCGAAAACCTTAATTTATTAGATAAACAAATATTATGTTTAAGTTGTTTTTAATTCATCAAATAAAAAAGTGTGATTAGCCTAACTATTCTCGTTCATATATATTAAGACTGCGTGAATATGGAAATATTATTCAGTGACCAAAGCTGTTTTGAAAAAATTAGTACCAGATTTTGCAAATACCTCCTGGGAATATAAAAAAAATCATCGAATTTGGCTAGTAGATGCGAGTTTGGTCGTGAACCAATAGCAAACTTTATATTTAAACAAGCTCTAAAATATTACATATAGTCTGAGGTTCGAAATGGAATAAAAGTGAAACGTGCAGGCATTTTTCTTTCAGAAGCTTTTGAGAATTGTTTCTAAAGGTATTTTTTATGCTGATTTCAAAAACCAATGTTGGCAAGTCGACAAATTATTATTTCTGACCCAAAATGACAATTCAAAATGGCCGCCATCAGAACAAAGTCTAGACTTTCGTTTACTATTATATGTTGTTCTAAGACATTTGAATATTATACATTTCCGTAATTTCGAACGGATTGTGGCAAGAGACACTATACACAGAACATATGTGGTAATTTAAAGTGAACATGTTTGACATTTAACCCAATTTATGCCCAAAAATGACAACAAATGCGAATTTTATAAATTATTGCCGTCTTAAATGACAGAAAGTGAAGTATATCCGGAAATATATCCTTCAAATAGTTGAGACAGTTGTGTCTAAATGTAATTTGTATTCTGATTCCAGAAAACAATGTTGGCAACTCGACAAATAAATATTTCTGACATAAAATGACAATTCAAAATGGCCGCCATCAGAATAAAGTCTAGAATTTCGTTTACTGTCATATGTTGTTCTAAGACGTTTGAATATTATGCATTTCCTTACTTTCGAACGAATTATGACAAGAGACACTATACATAGAACATATGTGGTAATTTAAAGTGAACATGTTTGACATTTAACCCAATTTATGCCCAAAAATGACAAAAAACGCGAATTTTATAAATTATTGCCGTCTTAAATGACAGAAAGTGAAGTATATCCAGAAATATATCCTTCAAATAGTTGAGACAGTTGTGTCTAAATGTAATTTGTAATCTGATTCCAAACAAGACAGTCAATGACTGTGGGTCGCTCACCAGACTGTAAGGACTGAGAAGACAGGGACTCTGAAGACTACAAGAGTCAGTACTTGACAAAATCACTTAAGACAAGTAGTTCTAAACATGGACATAGCTGGATGTTCTCAAATGAGCAGGGCTCTTCACCTTGAAATTTCTAATTGCACATCACTGACAAATCTCCAACCTCTTACCTTTTAAAGAGGACAACCATACCACAGTACTAAGTTCACAAAAATCACTTTGTACATTCCTCTTAGGTTGAATTTTACAACTGGTACCAGTACTTCAAGCTTTCAAACGTTTGATAATTACCAACCTGACACCCCCATAAAGTTCAAATTTGTGGCCAATTCGGTCCAACAGTTTAACCTGAAGTAGAAACATATGGACTGATGGTTTAAAAACATACATGTTAGAAAATCAAACCAAACTACGAGAACAGTTCTAACTTATTTTTGGTGTGAACATCTAATCTACAACTAATTTAGTATCGGGCC
Source organism: Siphonodentalium dalli (assembly GCA_032622095.1). NCBI lineage: Eukaryota > Metazoa > Mollusca > Scaphopoda > Gadilida > Siphonodentaliidae > Siphonodentalium > Siphonodentalium dalli. The sequence goes on along the minus strand of CP136064.1, from coordinate 171,318,596 downwards.
AGATCGGGCATGAAATTTTTTACTTTTGATCAAAATAGGGGGTCAAATCTCCACCCCTCTACACTCCCTCCCCATTGCCTCAAACATTACCCCCACCCAGGCTGTCTAGAAATCAATATTATTATACCAGTACCAAACAGCATAGAGGAAAGTTAAATCTCTTATCTCTGCCCCTATTAGAACAAATGTGAATCCTCATCTATGAGATCCATTCATCTAGTAATATCAATATACCCCCCAATTTTCTTTGAAAAATCAGGGTATGATTTCACCTGGATAAGTGCTGGTTAAGAAACTAATATTGGAACAGCCGAGTCTGTATTTAGTGTCTGACCTTTGCAGGTGAATTTAATGACAATATTCCGCAAGGTGGACTAACATCACCGAATTCACCCTCTGGGGACCTCATTTCCTAAAAATGACCCCATGAACAAATCTGAACCCCAGTCACCCAAGGCCCCTCCATACCAAATATAAGCTATATAGGCCTAATGGTTCTTGGGTAAAAACTGTTTTAAGACTTACTATGGAGGGAAAGAGTTATGGCCCTGCCTTGGCACCTATATGTATTTGATGTGATGAACTTAATTGAACAAATCTGATTGTGAGACACCTAGGGAACATGCACACTGAACTATATAAACACATTGAAATCAATTGTTGATAGATGGATGGATAGACATTTCAACAGCCAGACGGATGGAAGCCTGACAGATAGAAGACAAATTTAATCCAATATATACCCCCCCCCCATTTTTTTTTTAATATTAGTCGTATGATTTCATCTGGATAAGTGGTGATTAAAAAAATAATATGAAATGGCCAAACCTGAATTTAGTATGTCTGACATTTGCAGAATTAGGTCCCAAAAATGTGGATTTAATGACAATATTCTGTAAGGCAGGCTAGCATCACCAAATTCATCCTCAATCTGATTAGGCCTCAATGGCCAATAAAACCAAGGAACAGATTGAAGTCCTACAGTTGAAGTTGGTGATACACACCCATTGAGCACCTCAATTATGCATTTTATCTTCTGCAAATTAGGGGGACATTGAAACTGAACAGGTGGAAAAAAGTTACTAAATCAATGAAGTCCTACAGTTGAAGTTGGTGATACACACCCATTGAGCACCTCAATTATGCATTTTATCTTCTGCAAATTAGGGGGACATTGAAACTGAACAGGTGGAAAAAGTGACTAAATCAAACTGTCAATTTGATACTTAGGATACTTCCCAGAAGATGAGGACTAAGCAGAATTAGGTCCCTGGCGGGTGTATTTGGTGATGCTAGCCTGATGTATGGGGTAGCAGCACTAAATTCACCATCTGGGGACCTCACTATGTAAATGTCAGACACACTATTTCCAGACTTGAAGAAATCAAAGCCATTCACAGTATCATTGAATGTCAGTCATCACCTAACCATGGGAGCACCAGTTTGTTGTTAAATTGCTACAGATATGTTTAGATTAGAATAATACATGTCATCTGGCCAGTTTATATAATTAATGACCTGTACCTTTACAGATATATATGCCTCTGTGGTGAGAAGAGGTATTAAATTGAGAGGTGATATGGCTTGGAAGGGATGTTGGTTGATGGCAGGGTTGGGTCTGGACCATGTGAGAGGGGGTGGGTGGGGGAGGGTGGAATGTTTCCATAATTTCATTAAAGAGTAAAGTTTCATAACTCTGCAGATGTTATAATGGTGTCACTTTTTTCAAATTTAAACAAAAAATTGTCCCAGAAGATGAGGCCTAAGCAGAATAAGGTAATTGAGGGTGTATTTGGTGATGCTAGCCTGCTGTATGGGGTAGCAACACTAAATTCACCATCTGGGGACTTCATTCTGCAAATGTCAGACACACTATGTCCAGGCTTGGAGAAATGAACAATGGACTATTCCTATTTATTCTTGTAGACTCTGATAGAATAGTTGTTTAGCTAATGTCATGTCTTGTAATAACAGATGGTAAACTGGTCTGAAGCAAGCAGTCTTCAGCAAGAGTATCAGGTGACCACACTATGATAAATTGGCTTTTTCAATAATACAGGCTTCAGTGTTCTCTTAAAAATTAATAGTGCATAGCAAAGAGGTGTGAATTATAAAGGGCCATAACTCTGTTAAAATATATCGGATCAAACCCATATTTTAACTTGATCTGTATATAAGTGTCAAAAATTCATATACCAAATTTGGTGTTGATCAGATGAAAAATGTTTGAGTAATCCTGTCTTGGATGAATTCTATATCAAAACAAGAGTGGAAGGGGTTAAATAAACAATACCAAAATCCATACAGATGAAGAACATGCTAAGAAAAATCTAAGTAAAAAATATGAGGCTGTGATGTGTCCTAAACAAAAATTAAAGGTCAAAATGCAAAAATTAAATTTTTTGTTTTTAAAGTTATGTCCCTAGCTCTGCCCCTATTTGACCCAGTGACCCCATTTGAACAAATCTGAACCCCAGTCACCCAAGGTCTCTCTTTATACCAAATATAAACTAAATCGGCCAAATATTTTTTTAGAAAGAAGTCATTGTAAGAATTACTATGAGTTATGGCCCTGGTTTCTCAACTAATTGACCGGGTGACCTCATTTGAACAAATCTGAACACCAGTTACCCAAGGACCCGCCATACCAAATATTAGCTAAATCGGCCCAATGGTTCTGAACAAGAAGTCGTTGTAAGAATTACTATGGAGGAATAGAGTTATGGCCCTGGCTTCGCAACTATTTGACCCAGTGACCTCATTTGAACAAATCTGAATGAGAGTCACCTAGGGAACATCCACACCAAATATGAACCAATTCGGTATGATGGTTTCAGAGGAGAAGATGTTTTTTTAAAAGTTGACAGACGGACGGACGGACGGATGACGGACGAGGAGTGATGACTATAGCTCCACCGGAGACTTCGTCTCAGGTGAGCTAAAAACAATGTTGGCAACTCGACAAATAACTATTTCTGACCTAAAATGACAATTCAAAATGGCCGATAAAATAATCAGTTAAAATTCTGCATGTACACCTTGCTGTTACACACCCCTTCTTGCACCCACATTTGATTATTTCGAGACATGATTTTGGAATGGGCTCTAGTGACATTATGGTTGGATCTAATCGACCATTTTCTTCTTTCCATCCCATTGTTGAAGGATCCGGTAATGTTTACACAGGAATGGTTGCTTGTTTCCAAACTAAAACCTGGTAGTTTGTTCTCAAAAGGTGGTACCAGTAATGAAATGAGTCACTGGTTGGTGGAAGCTTTTCGGGAGATTCAGTCCGAGGGAACATCCTGAATCTTGCATTGTTGAATTTTGCATCGGAAACTCCATAGAACTTGCATACAAAATTTTCAGGACTTTCAATTGTTTCAGCGGGTATTGCAATATTACCTATACCTGTTAAGAGTTCACAACATTCCAGGTAAATCGTCCATGCATATCGTTTTAATAGACACCCCATATATGAACGAAGTTGAATCACACCCCGTTAAAGCATGAAACACAAGAATATAGTTCAGAGCGTCGCTCAGTATTTGGGTGGCAACATCCCTGATGGGTACAATTTTAGGGCTTTTGGCTTTTCTAGCCATCATGATTGTACCCCATGCTGGCATCAAGTGAATGAAGGATAAGTCTAGTGTCAGCCTCTTCGTGATTAGACTCTAACCCTTTCAAGTCTGCTCCATCTACCGAACAATCTACTTGAAACTTGATGGAAAGCTGGCTACAAATGTGATCTCCATAGTTAAATATAGCCTAGCTACAATTGTGATCGATTTTAAAAGCTGGCCACGAATGTGATCGATCCCTTGTGACAATGACCCCATCAGCATGATGGTGATCAGCCCAACTGTGTCAATCATCATCACGCATACTTCTTTGTTGATGCGATTTGATGTTTGCCGACAAAGCAGTGATCCGCCCACGTGCTATGCTCAGGGCAGTCAGTACACGATATTCCTGGGAATCCCACTCTTGTTTGTCGTTCCACGTTAAGAAACGTGTGATATAGGTAATTTTCCCCTCAATAGTGCACTACTGCAAATGCATGTGCAAGGATAATTAAGTGTGTAACCTGAATATGCATATATAGGTCTGGGATATATGGATTATCAAACATATAACACTGGCTCGTGTGTATGTTGAGGAATATATTTTAGTTCCGTGAAGTACATGTAGAAACGGCAGTAAGTTGTTGCCGGATTTCTTGCATTATATTTCATCCCAATTCGTAGCACCTGCTCCTTGTTTATATTAAGATACGCGGGCCTTTGCAATCGCAATCGTGTAGCCTATCACAAAATGTTTTATTTATACACACACACATGGGTCCACACAGAATGAATCCTGCGACGGGCTGCGTTAGAACCCCTTTCTATATTGGACTGTCTTCGTGTCTATGGAACCTAGTTTATGTCAACAGGGCTACTTCCAGCTTTCCAAACGTTGGAACTCCACATCCCTAAACGGTGGCAAATGTTTGCAAGTTTGGTCAAAGAATGCGACTGTTTGTCTGGAAAAAAACGCATTTCCCACTAATGCTGGATGGTTCAGTTTACTACCTTTTCAGATTTGTGCAGCTTTCGACCAGCAACCAGTCTATATTTAACAAGAAACATTGAGTGCATGCAAATAAGCAGACTTTTGAACCCTCGGACTATCGAACCCTCGGACTATTGAACCCTCGGACTATCAAACCCTCAGACTATTGAACCCTCGGACTATCGAACCCTCGGACTATCGAACCCTCGGACTATTGAACCCTTGAACCCTCTGACTATCGAACCCTCGGACTATTGAACCCTCGAGTTATTGAACCCTCGAGCTATTGAACCTGTGGACTATCACCGCGACCCTGAATTAACTTGGATTGCAGGCAAACCGCGTGTGTTACGCAGGGCCAGGGTGTCGTGTTTTGCTATATTGATGACCAACGTCATTGAGAATAGCCCGGAAAGGTCCAACAGCTTGCTACCTGTCTCATCGAAACGTCGTGTATCGGCAAACAACCACCAGGGCGTGTGCACTTAACGACGACGTTGTTTTTTTTTGCCAGAGTAAAATTTGGTATCATAGTCATTTTAGGACGATGTCGATTTATAATCCAACTATTGTCTTTCGGACAAGTTAGAAAGGGTCATCGCAGTGGAGTAGAATCTTTTATAGACCTAAGCATGTTATGTTGGAAATTTCCAACGTTGGAAAGCTGGAGTTGGAAAATTCCAACTTAAATTGTGTAAGGTTGAATTGGAGGGGGCAGGGGCTTCAATTTCTCAGAAGGAGCCCTAAGTCTATTTTTATATTCAATATATTTGTTTTCACTGTTTTGTTAATTTTCTCAACAGACTGTACACAGAAAAGTATAATATTTATGCATTTTAGGAATTCATGAATATTAATGAGAAGACAAAGTAAAAAAAAATAATATGCGCTTCTGAGAAATTGAATATTTTACCAATATTACAATAATTATGTTGACTCAGATCTTGAAAATACATTTTCATATTGCAAGGAATTTAGATAAAGCATGTGTGTATTAGTAGGTTTTAAGTTGTAACTATAGTTTCGAGTTACAAAAGCCTCTGGTATATACACCTGGTTTATGATGGCAATACGGAGGGGCATTGCAGTTCAATGGAGCGTTACGACATTGGGGGGGTCAATACTGAAGGGGTCATTGTCGCCACATTTTGGTGTGTTGGGTACCCATTGCAGCTTTACGAACAGGTGTTTTTGATATCCAACTTGACCTTTGCGGTTCTATGTTATATTATGTTATCGTAATCATAAAGTTATATCGATGAGAAAAGTAATTATTAGAAACAAATATCAATTTTATGAAGATTAGTAGCCATGGGTGCGCCATTTGATAGCATGCGTATTTCTTCAACAAATGTTTGCTCAAAACATTACAAAGGTCAAGCTGGGTACACAAAACACCTTTTCCTAAAGCATACCACACTGTGGCGATAACCCTTCAGCGTCAATAAGTGATATGGGGAGGGTGACATGAGAGTTATGACGATGTATGTCATTCATATTAAGGTCATGATCTGGTTATTTTCAAGTGACACAACTTTGCCAAATGTTATAGCCAAGTGACTGTCATTGATGTGAATATCAACAGGTCCAGCATGACCAGCAATCATGTATTATTCTCTGCAATTCGACTGAACTTATATGATAGTTAATTATCTTACATTTCTATAACAAGTCTCTATGTGCTGTTGTCTCTATATATTTGGAGCGTGTTTGGCTTGGTTGCCCAAAGCCCAATTCAACAAAGATGATTTCACAGTCATTCTAAGTGAAAGTGACTATAAAATTTGGCAAACTTTATGTCACTTGAAAATAACATCGGACTATTATCTTAATGAATATTTATTTTATGAATTAACATTCAGAATTAACATATCCCAATACATGTGTTACATGGTAATCGTGGAATAAAACGTTTTCAATAATCAAACAACAATTTAAATTTATGGAAACCAACATTTAAAACATTAGACAAACGAACAATTGTTAAAGATGGTCTATCTCTTCTGGGCATCACTGTGATTTTTTACAATAACATATCGGTATCTATAGAAATAGTGATGTGGACCGGACCACTTTGGACCGGTCCACGGTCCGGTCTAGACCGCGTGTAACTGGACCGGACCAGACCGCTTTTTGCCGCCGGTCCGGTACTCTCCGGTCCGGTCCACTATTTTACTTCAGTTATAATAAACTATCGCGAATATTATTGCGTATTTGCCATCATATCAATTAGAAACAATGTATTGACGCATTCAAGTGGTTAATATCTATTAACCCTTTGAGTGCCTGGTCGATTTTTGTATCAACCCATATATCCTGTGCCAATGCATTCTCTTATATATGCGAGTCGACCATAGGTCGCCTCGCATATATAAGACAATGCATTGGCCTGCCATTTTTTTTTTTTTTTTACAATTTTAATAATTTATTCTTATATTCTTAAACAGACTTATTTTGTAGGTTTAGGGCCGATGAGATCGGCCCCTGGCACTCAAAGGGTTAAATGTTTGATGCCACGAAAACAATGTATAGATGTACTTTGTACATGTCACTTTCCTTATAATGAAAGTGCCAGTGTGCCACATACACAAGACAGTCACATTAATCCAATAGTATTATAGTAGCTGTACTTTAATAGGTATATAACTGTAATTGTCAGGACTATACAATCAGCCATCACAATCTCCAAGACTCCAATATTAATGTAGTAGTCATATTAGTACACATTTGTATAATTGTCATCAGTATAGCTATTTCGTTTAAATTTCAATTGAATGAAAATAAGTATGATATGAAGCATGCATACGATCAGTTGAGTGCCATGTTAGATTGGTTATAACACATTCTGCCCCTAGCTATATATCTGTCCAATACATTTAATTAGTGCATGTTCGCATTACTAGATATACTATTATCGTGCATTGTTCCCAGTATATCCCATCAGAGACAGACAATGATGCACACAATCGGCAAACAATGTAAGTTTTAACATATATGGACTCATTGCAATGCACTGAACTCAGTAACCTTATAGTTTGTACTATACAGAGTAAAAACTTTGAGAAAACAGAGCATTCATTAACATATAGCCTATTATAGGTGGACCAGACCGTTTTGGACCGGTCCAGGCATGTGTACCGGACCGGAATGGCCTGGACCGGAATGGCCTGGACCGGACCGCCTTGGCAGTGGACCGGACCACCTAAGGTGGTCTGGTCCGCATCACTAATAGGAAACTCGTTTCCATGACATCCAGCTCAGCACGGCTGTTCCCACACAAACACAGGAAAAACATCTGATGTTACAAAGATTTCACATGACAGTGTTTTAAAAGATAAATGTTAAATCAAAATGTATTAATGTTCTAAAACTAGCCACATAAGCATTACGCTGTATACTGATTCATAGAAAATATTATTGCACACCCAATGGCTTATTTGTGGGAAATACAGCAAAATACAGAATTGAAAAGTTCAATAAAAAAATGTGTATTGATCTTGAACAATACAAACCTATTACGTCAACAACGTCACTGGCGACGTCAACTTTAACAGAAAATTTCTTCGCTAAATTATGGGGTATAGTCTACATTAAGCACATGTTTGTTCAATTAAATACAACAATGTCGACCTAAATGTTAGTATGTTACAAGCTGCAATCTTCACATGCCACAACACAGTTGTGTGAACATGTTAACGTTATTCAACTCGTTTGTCGTGCCGCGAGGTAAAATTCGAACCTCCGGTTCTCGTTTTACCATCAAGTCACAACAAACTCGTGCAATAACGTTAACCAGTTCACACACTTGTGCCGTTCTATCTATTTATTTCACGGAGCTCCAATTGACTGGTTTATTGACTCGTATGCCTAATTATTATTTTATACCCAGAATCTGTACCAAAAAAATCAGGTAAGAGATACACCATCTTTAACTAGTGTTTGCTCTCAAATTTGACTTGATAAGCATTAGGTCAACTGGACACCAACCATTCTCTGTTTCGTCCTCTTATCAATTTCGATGCAATGTACTTCTTATATAGTGAATTATATAAGTGCTACATTGTTTTTTTGTGGAAATCGTTTCTAGAAATTAGAATCCACCATGCTCGGGTAAAGTGATAACTATATATAATTAACACCTCAAATAGCATAAATTCTCTCTGATACTTTCGCTGGAGGGGTCAGGTTACTTCGTTTTCAGATTTTTGCAGCTTTCGACCAGGGACCAGTCTATTCAACAAGAGACATTTAGTGTGCGCAAATAAACAGACATGAGAGTCGCAAAAACAATGAAACGACTTATAGATAGCAATTTTCGTTCACTAAGCAGTTATATCAACTATCAGACGAAATCGTCCATTATAATGTACATTTACTTCCATGAACTAGAAATTTATAGTTGTTGACGAATTTCGCGTAATAAACTGGTACTTATCTTTGTTCACCGAAAAGATGAAAACATAGTAACCTGCAGACCCTACTGTAGCTCAACTTGAAAAGGTAATAATTTCATGTGTTACAGTCAATGGAGCGATTAGGAATGCAGAAAGTTGAATGGTCTAAGTAATAGCGCCCGCTCTCCCGCGGCGAAGCCGAGGAAGCGAAGCGACCTAGGGTATACGTATGCGAATATGAGATATATACCAATCGACTTTTTCAGCCCACTCTAAAAATAGATTAAATTACCTAAAGTAGAATAATTTATTCATAATTCAAAGGTCAGCGGAGTCCAAAAATGATTGTTGGCGACGGCCGCCATTTTGTATTGATTAATTTCACCTCAAAATGTGTAATTGGGCAAAATGCTCCAGGGCAAAAATAAAAAACTTTGATCTAGCAACTGTTAGCTTTTGTTCATCATATGTAGGAACATCATGCTCCTAAAGCCAAATATATTTTCAAAAAGTGAATGTAAATTGAACAAAAGCTCTGGTTAACAAAAAAGTTAAATTGCATGAAAAAGTTTTGTTTACATATTTCATAAAATTATTAAAAATATTTACCCCCAAAGAGGAATCTAGCGACCTTGCTGGCCATTTACATATTATCTTCAATTTTCAAACGGTATTTCCGCCTAAAAGATCGATGAAATATTCTCAAAGTTCAAGGCCGACAAACGGAAACTTTAAGTTCCGATTGAAAGATCGTAGAGTCATTTTAAGATTGCTTCTTGGGGAAACCAGTAAAGGCGTCATGACATCAAGACGTACATCATGACGTCACTACCTACACCGGCGCGCAAAATTCCAGACAGGACTGCGTCGATGGCCAGACAGCTGAGACTCGTATTACATGGCACTGATGGCAGGCTAAATATCCACATTTACGTTATATGTGATTATTTACATACATTGTATATATCATTTTCTTGTGTCCCATTATAAGGGTGGATACACACATGCATGTAATTTCTGTATGTAAAATACATGTATTTTACATGGCCACACCAATAATTGACAACATTAATCACCTGCGCGTGAGCGGTTCATTTTTAACAGGTCAGACAAGTGAGTAGTGCTAAGCGAAGTCAAATTGTCTTCTATCAGTACATTTAAGGCCAGTCCAAAACATGTCTTCTCTTACGGATGCAGAAATTAGTCAAGTCTGTGTGATATCTGGCATTTTATTAATGCACGAACACCAGAAGCCATACGTCTGGCATACACAGGCTTGATGTAGAACATTTTCAACCATGATGCCTGTTTGGGTGGGGTCTCGAAAGCTTCACATGGCTAAGGGACTTTAGTTGAATGTATCGGTCGGAACAATCTGGGCAAGAAGGTACAATATGATATGTTTTACTTAAATAGCTCAGTTAGCCACCCCACCTGGTAGCTTTCGGGGTCATATATAGCCCCTGCATGCGTCGGGGAAATCCTAATCCACCACTGCTATATTAAAATAAGAGAGGACTAGTAATTATTTAAATAGAAAGTCTACCATATGGGTTATCCCATGAACAATTATTTTAAGTGGCCTGGCGACTCGGTCCAAGATAACAGCTTATCTACATTCTGTCTTAATTGGAACTAGAACTCAGTGCGTTCAACACGTAGGCAATGATTGGGTTGTAAGTGGACACATATTACATCGTCTGTATGATCGATGTAAAACGCCAAATACACGATAATTACAGAGATTACATGCATGTGTGTATCCACCCTTAGGGTTTATCATCAAATCCTTCTTCTATACAGATAAAAATTCATCTGATAATCCCATGAACAGTAACAAGCCGGCGCAAATTACGTTTACGTACATGATCATATTAGTACTAATACTGCATGTTGATTATCAACATGTATATATAAAGTAAAATCCAAGATGGTTGCTGATGGCTATGTTTTCCAATGAAATTCAAAAACATTTGATAGCTTCCATCTAGTAGATCAATATCAAGATTAATATGAAGTTTGGTGATGATCAGATGAGGGAAGTGGACTGTATATCAATATCAACATAAATGACAAATTTCATGATGATCATACAAACAGTACTGCCTGTAGCCGATGCTAATGGATTGAATTTTGAAATCCAAGGTGGCCGCTGGCAGCCATGTTTTTTTGCCGAAAGAGCCCAAAATGACTTGTTCCCATTTACATGTCAATGTTAACATCCATTTCATGATGATCCAACCAAAGATACGACCTGTAGCCTGTATCAAAGGATTTAGTCATACAAAGAGTAAAATCCAAGATGGCTACTGGCGGCAATGTTTTATGTCCGAATGACCTCAAAATGACTCGTTCCCATCTACATGTCAATATTAACTTCCACGACAAATTTCATGATGATTAGACAAACACTCCGGCCTGTAGTCTGTGCTAATGGATTGAATTATGAAATCCAAGATGGCCACTGGCAGCCATGCTTTTCTGTCGAATGACCCCAAAATGACTCGTTCCCATCTATATGTCAATATCAACGCCCATGACAAATTTCATAATGATCCTACAAAAGGTACGACTTGTAGCCCTTGCCAAAAGAATTAGTCATGCAAAGAGTAAACTCCAAGATGGCTGCCCGCGGCCATGTTTTTATGGCCGAATGACCCCAAAATGACTCGTTCCAATCTATATGTCATTGTTAACATCCATGACAAATTTCATTATGATCCAACCAAGGTAGGACCTGTAGCCCGTGCCAAACAATTTAGTCATGCAAAGAGTAAAATCCAAGATGGCTGCTGGTGGCCTTGTTTTTGGCCAAATGACCCCAAAATGACTCGTTCCCATCTACATGTCAATATTAACATCCGTGACAAATTTCATTATGATCAGACGAACAGTAGGACCTGTAGCCCTTGCTAATGGATTGAATTTTGAAATCCAAGATGGCCACTGGTGGCCATGTTTTTTTTCCGAATGACCCTAAAATGGTACATTTAGCTATATTAGCTACGGTTCTAAATTAAAAAGGACCTCATATATACATATTCATACTTGTAAGGTCTACGCATTTCACCCGTCAGATGATTTCTATTTGTTTTATAATGAAGCGGGTGTGTAGAATTCGAATACAAATCGGCTATGTCGCTTTAATTGTGGTACTCTCATGTGCCCAATAATTGTGACGGCCTAATAAATGATGATGGATGATGATTTATGTTGATAATAATAGTGATGGCAATTTCACTCAATGTCGCAATGCCAAATAATAGTGATCATTGGGAATTTTCTCCAAAATTAATAAGCGTGCTGACACTATTAGTAGGCACCTGAGAGTACAGTATCTCAACCTGGTCATGTCACATGCCACAAGCACATATGTATATAGGTATAATCCTGAAAATAAAGTATCTATGGACGGAATCGTTTAGTGTACATTGGTTAGCAACGAACATGTCACACACCAGACATTAAACAAAATATATTAGACTGTTTCTGTGTATAGATGTACTAAACTTTCAAATTAATGTGCAGACCAAGCATTATAAAGTAGGGCTCCACCATATAGTGCAATAGACAGATTTTGAAATGCAAATGCCATCAACGCATTAATTTTGTCTATATAATTATGTATCGCATAACGGTGTCACCCGCAGCGTGCCTCAATGACGTCAGTTTACGTTGACCAATCAAACTAACGAGTATCGCCCGCGCTGATGTCATTTTCAACATGTGTTCTTTTCAACTGATGGGAGAAGATGTGAACCGAATATCATCAATAATTAGTAAGTTATGACCAGGAAAACATGTTTTACATTTTCATTCAATCATTAATATTTAATGTACATTTGAATGTGTATGTGTTGTTACTAGTTAGTGCCTGTCTTGGTGATTTTCATAATTTTCATTGAATTATCGTCAATTGAATGGGGAAGCAAACTGAAACATGGAGTGGATCGAGTCCATGTGTCATGGTGTGACTGGTATTAGTGGCTATTACACCGAGTCAGTAATATATCAATCATAATTTTTCCAAGTTTTATTGAGAATTTGAGACAGAACCTGTAAGAACACATTTGAGCACAGCTACTGGACGTAAAGTTTTGAAAATAAGGTTTTAATCGAATTTATAAATTGGTCTAACTAATATTTAATAGCAATTATAGTAATTAGACCAATTAATAAATTAGATTAAAACCTTATTTGAAGTGTAGATCTTATATAGGACCTCGTTTGCATCTACACAAGTGACAAGTTCTATATTCATTTCGCCCGTCTTGTGATGTTTTTTTATAATGAAGCGGTCATGTAGAAATTTTAATAAAAGTCGGCTATGTCACTTTAATTGTGGTACAGTATCTGAAACCTATAGGCTTACATATTAATAGGGTGGGGTAAATTTTGGAGTTCACAGGTAGTATCACTAATTTGTGGCAATTTTAGTATGGAGTAATTTGCTATTGATGATGGAATACATTTGAAAATCTGTCATTGCAGCAAATGTGGGGTATTGGCCTCTCATGTGGATCAGGATTGAAGATAACTTAATTGAATCTAGAGCAATTTTTCCGAGGGTCCCTCTGCAATTGGACGATGACAACTCAGATTCAGAAAATATTTCAGCCACGAGTTTGTGGAGCATGTGCTTTGGGGTAGGAGTTGCTAAGAACAATTTGTTATACTGTACTGCATTCATTTTAACGGGATGGTTTGGATCAAATGAACCCAAAGGCATAGAACCATCTGATAGAACGATGGTCATATGCGGTTGGATTCTTATTGTTGTAACACATTCATCGTTTGGCGTGTCCTGATCAATTGACTGTGACATTGCAGGACAATTGGTGGTTTCAACTGTAGGAGTGGGTACTTTAATAACATGGTTGGGCAAATTAGGCAATTCTGTACTTTTTTTATTTTGAAACACAGAAAGTTCAATTTTTTCAACCCTTTTCAGTGTTGTTTCAGACAAATTAATCAACTTCTGAATTCCGACATGAATGGCATTCATTTTTGTCATGAGAACCTCTTGGTTTGGCATACTGTTACTGCCGGTAGTCTGGTAAACCATAGGTACAGAACTGATATATGAACTGTGTTCTACTGTAACTGGTGTTGAATGATCATTATCAGTTTCCTCTTTTTGTTCCATTCGATGTCTGTCTACTGCATCACCAAACAACTCATGGACAGAGCGCTCAGCAGGTGTCAATTCTTCGCCCTGAAATGAGAATAGAAATATATAATAATAAGTCCGCGACTCTGAATTCTTATCTTAAGAAGACCTGGTATCTAATCAAGATTAGTCGGCAGCCTTGAATAAGTTGTTCCATAGATTTTTATGCGATTCGATGGAACATTATTAGATAAGTAGTAAGCCATGGTCTGGCGGTGCACTTGTTACTTACTCAGAGTTTGATGCACACCAAGTTCTGTACAAAAACTCATGAGGCCTAAAACTAAGCCCAACACAGTCATTGCCCAAGCAGTTCCAGTGCATGGTCCAATTTCATAATTTTTAACATTAAACATACAACTTATTCAAGGCTGCCGACTAATCTTGATTAGATACCAGGTATTCTCGAGATAAGAATTCTGAGTCGCGGACTTATGATTATATATTTATATTCTCATTTAAGGACAATGAATTGACACCTGTTGAGTGCTCTGTCCATGAGTTGTTTGATTTGTTTGGTGAAGCAGTATACAGAGATCGAAACGAACCAAAAGAGGAAACTGATACATGTAGATCGAGCCCAGAAGATGAATCTACATACACGGACCTGATCAATGCGAAAATACCCATTGTCAGGTCGTCCTATACAGGTCTCCACCAGTCTCCAGAGAGTGTCATCCTCTGATGAATAGACGAAACCTAGTGTGAAATTGCAATAAAATAAGAACAAACAGTAGTCCCTTACATGCAGTGAGTGCACATTCCTAACCGTGCAAAGAACGAGTTTGTGGCATCATCAAAAGGCTGTTCACACACAAGAGGAAACCCAAACAGCTACATGTATGACATATGTTGAAAGAGATATGCACACGCCCACCGAGCGAAATATAATTGTGTCTTTTGTGACAAAACCTTTGCATCAAGGTTGTCACTAATTGGAGTCAATGGACACACTGGAAACATGCACCGCTGCTTTAAAGTGATGTGAAACACTCCATTTGGGTGATCATATAGAAATGGAGAATAATCTTGCTCAAAGTAGTTATTTTTATGAATATTAACCCAAATTTACAATACACACGGTCAGTCTTATATATTTATTAAATGCAATGAGTATCGATGACGAAATCATTTGCATTAGTTTATCGCCGCTTGTTGCGTCCCGAATTGAGATGTAAATATTTACAATTGAGCGTAGTTAAAGACGGTGTTTTCTTTGGAGTTGTACGGTCGATTTCTTTGAGATTTTGGGCAATGTTAGTAGAATGCTACATGCCCCCAGTTGGCATAGCGCCTGAGTACTAGTTTATCAGTTTCACGCATCGGACAAGTCCATAATATGTCTTTAAGTGAATGTCTTCAAAAAACCAGGATCATATCTTCAAGAAACCAGGATCATGTCTTCAAGAAACCAGGATCATGTCTTCAAGAAACCCAAAACCCGGATCATGTCTACAGGTTCCAGGATAATGTCTTCAAGAAACCAGGATCATGTCTTCAAGAAACCCGGGCACACACAAGAAACCAGGATCATGTCTTCAAGAAACCAGGATCATGTCTTCAAGAAACCAGGATCATGTCTTCAAGAAAACCAGGATCATGTCTTCAAGAAACCCAGGCGCACACAAGAAACCAGATCATGTCTTCAAGAAACCAGGATCATGTCTACAGGTTCCGATATCATGTCTTCAAGAAACCAGGATCATGTCTTCAAGAAACCAGGATCATGTCTACATGTTCCTGGATCATGTCTTCAAGAAACCAGGATCATGTCTTCAAGAAACCCGGGCACACACAATAAACCAGGATCATGTCTTCAAGAAACCAGGATCATGTCTTCAGGAAACCCGGGCTCACACAAGAAACCAGGATCATGTCTTCAAGAAACCCGGGCGCACACAAGAAGCCAGCTGGCTGTTTATGTTGTTGTTTTCCCAAATTTCGATAGTGTCGCCATAACATGTGAAGAACCTACAACCTTGAGACTCGTGTGTAATTGATAACAGCTTACCACAATGTTTGTGGGACATACTTAGGAAAATATTACCCCCCATGTTATCTGAATTGCATGTGTTAACATACAACTCAAGATTTCTCTTGATCATGTCCTCAAGAAACACGGATCATGTCTTCAAGAAACCAGGATCATGTCTACAGGTTCCAGGATATGTCTTCAAGAAACCCGGATCATGTCTTCAAAAAACCAGGATCATATCTTCAAGAAACCAGGATCATGTCTTCAAGAAACCAGGATCATGTCTACAGGTTCCAGGATATGTCTTCAAGAAACCCGGATCATGTCTTCAAACAAGACAGTCAAAGACTGTGGGGTCGCTCACCAGACTGCAAAGACTGATAAGACTGGGACTCTTGAGACCATAACAGTCAGAACTTTTCATAATCACTTTATAAGAAGCGGATCTAAACAGAGATCAGCGAATATCTACCTTTTAATTACCAATGGAACACTACAGATCACCCCTCCAGCTCAACATATCCCCTCCTGACCGGGCTCCAGATTCCCAAGTCTTAGGTTGGAATTTCACAACTGACGTCTCAAACTTTCTCAATTGTTCGAAATTTCCATTCTCACAAGCACCTTTTTATAAACTATTTAGACATGTTTGAAGCCCAATTATCCATGAACCCGAAAACAACATATATATGTCAGATTAATCAGTCAGGTAGTTCCAAGGTAGATGTTTTAAGTGAAGTCCCCATAGCCCCGTCATTTCTTAACAGGTTGACCTCATGTTAACAAATCTGAATCTCAGTCACTAAAGGATCCTCCATACTATATGTAAGCTAAATAGTCCAACCTCTCTTGAGAAGACATTTTTAAGTATTACTATAGAGACATACAGTTATGTCCCTGGTCCCAGTCTATTTAATCTGGTGACCCCATCTGAATAAATTTGAATCCCAGACACCAAAGAACCCTTCATACTAAATATCAGTAAAATAGACCTGATGGTCTGTGTGAAGGAAGCATATTAAGAGGAAAACTTTCCTTTGCTTGACCCCTAGTTGACCCCATTTAAAACCAATAACCCCATTTGAAAAAAAATCTGAACTCCGGGTCACCCAAGGACTGTTCATACCAAATATGAACCCGTTCAACCTGATGGTACAGCAGAAGAGGTAGTTTTTAAGAAGTACTATGGAGAGCAAGAGTTATGGCCCTGCCTTCATAACCATTTGATAGAGTGACCTCATTTAAACAAATATGAATGATGAATGTAAGTCACCTAGGGAATATCTACACCAAATATGAACCCATTCAGTCTAGAGAAGATGTGAGCTCAAAAATTACATTTCATTGAACAAATCTGTAAATCACCCCCCCCCCCCCAACACAGTGGCGACATCCCTGCAAGAATATGACATACATGATTTATTTGGATGCCTATTGCCTTAACAAAATTACCATGACCTTGAAAGCCAGTGCATTCTCTTTTATATGGGAGGCTTCCCATGGGAGCATATATGAGAGAATGCAGAAGCACAGTGTCTTCATTGCTCTCACCAGCACAACTCTGGTCATGAAATGGTTAATATTAATAGTAAAAATAAACTTTATCTGTCAAACAGGTAATTTGTATCTGAGATAAACATGGGATAAAAGTCCATTCATAAAGCCACTATCAGCTACCAGAAAGTCTGGGAGACCTGTTGACATGAAGATAATTAATGATGTCACAAACATTTTGCCCAGTGATACCAATGTATTGTGTTACTCCTACAGCTGTGATCAAAACAAGGATTTACATCCACACCTAAATATATAAACCCATTTGGTCTTTAATATGTATCTGGAGAAGAAAACAATTGATGGACGGATAGAGACATAATGACAGATGGATGGATGGGAAAACAGTCTGACATAGAGACTGACAAATTCAATCCAATATACCCCCCAAGTTTTCTTTGCAAAATCAGGGTATAATGAGTTCAATTGGATACTGGTGGTTAAGAACATATAAATATTCGAACAGCCAAGCCTGAACATAGTGTCTGACATTTGCACAATGAGGTCCCCAAAGGGTAAATTTAATGACACAATCCTGCAATGTGGGCTAGCATCACCAAATTCACCCTCTGGGGACCTCATTCTGTGTAGGCCTCAACTGCTATGGGAGACATAGCATTAGATTGATGTTCTCCAGTTAAAGTTGGTGATGTGCACCCACTGGGCACCTCAATTATGCATTTTATATTCACAAATTAGGGGATATAGAAACTATAAACAGAAGGGAAAAAGTAAGTAAAAGTGTCAATTTAAGTGCCTATATACTTCCCAGAAGATGAGGTTAAGCAGAATGAGGACCCTGGCTAGTGTATTTGGTGATGCTAGACTGCTGTGCAGGATAGCATAACTAAATTCACCCTCTGGGAACTTCATTCTGCAAATGCCAGACACTAAATTCAGGTTAGAGAACAATAATTTGTTTTTATTTTAATAACACACATTGGCATGAGTGCTGTCTAAGCATTAAGTTCACACCTGTCAGCCTGATAAAAATCACAATTGATGTTTATATTAACTCTCTCTCTGGGTCTGTAGCTAATACAATTGACTTAATCTGCTGGTGGGGGAGATCCTGTGAGTTAGGAAATGAGATAGGGTGGAATGCTGTTGGTTGGGGGCAGTGTGGGGTTCTGGGTCATGTGGGGGGGGGGGGGGGGGGTGATAATTTTGTTTGTATGTTAAATTGATCAAGGAGTTCCTAAATTTATTATTATTTTTTTGGGAATTATGGCCCTGGCTCCATCCCTATTTGACCCAGTGACCCCATTTGAACAAATCTGAACCCCAGTCATTCAATGACCCCACATACCAAATATAAACTAAATCGGCATAATGGTTCTTGACAAGATGTCGATATAAGAATTACCAAGGTGGAATGTAGTTATGGCCCTGGTTTCGCAACTGTTTGACACAGTGACCTCATTTGAACAAATCTGAATGACAGTCACCTAGGGAACATCCACACCAAATATGATCAAAATGCAAAAATGTAATTTTTTGGTTTTTAGAGTTATGTCCCTGGCTCTGCCCCTATTTGAGCCAGTGACCCAATTTGAACAAATCTGATTCCCAGTCACCCAAGGTTCCTCAGTACCAAATATAAGCTAAATCGGCCCAATATTTTTTTTGAAGAAGTCATTGTAAGAATTACTATGAGTTATGGCCCTGGTTTCTCAACTAATTGACCGGGTGACCTCATTTGAACAAATCTGAACACCAGCCACCCAAGGACCCTCCATACCAAATATTAGCTAAATCGCCACAATGGTTATGGACAAGAAGTTGTTAAAAGAATTACTATGGAGGAATAGAGTTATGGCCCTGGTTTCGCAACTATTTGACCCAGTGACCTCATTTGTACAAATCTGAATGAGAGTCACCTAGGGAACATCCACACCAAATATGAACCAATTCGGTATGATGGTTTCAGAGGAGAAGATGTTTAAAAAAAAGTTGACGGACGGACAGACGGACAGACGGACGGACAGACGGATGGACGGACGACGGACGAGGAGTGATGACTATAGCTCCACCGGAGACTTCGTCTCAGGTGAGATAAAAACCAGGATCATATCTTCAAGAAACCAGCATCATATCTTCAAGAAACCAGGATCATATCTTCAAGAAACCAGGATCATGTCTTCAAGAAACCAGGATCATATCTTCAAGAAACCAGGATCATGTCTTCAAGAAACCCGGGCGCACACAAGAAACCAGGATCATGTCTTCAAGAAACCAGGATCATGTCTACAGGTTCCGGGATCATGTCTTCAAGAAACCAGGATCATGTCTTCAAGAAACCAGGATCATGTCTTCAAAAAACCAGGATCATGTCTACAGGTTCCAGGATCATGTCTTCAAGAAACCAGGATCAATTCTTCAAGAAACCAGGATCATGTCTTCAAGAAACCAGGATCATGTCCACAGGTTCCAGGATCATGTCTTCAAGAAACCAGGATCATATCTTCAAGAAACCAGGATCATGTCTTCAAGAAACCCGGGCATACACAATAAACCAGGATCATGTCTTCAAGAAACCAGGATCATGTCTTCAGGAAACCCGGGCTCACACAAGAAACCAGGATCATGTCTTCAAGAAACCCAGGCGCACACAAGAAACCAGGATCATGTCTTCAATAAACCAGGATGTCTACAGGTTCCAGGATCATGTCTTCAAGAAACCAGGATCATGTCTTCAAGAAACCTGGATCATGTCTTCAAGAAACCAGGATCATGTCTTCAAGAAACTAGGATCATGTCTTCAAGAAACCCGGGCGCACACAAGAAACCAGGGAACATTGTCCACAAGAAACATGATTTATATTCATATTTGATGCTGGGTTCTTGTGTACTTCCTGTACTTCTTGTCAACACGAAACTTTTAATGTAAACAGCAGAAACTAGAACTTAATTTTCTTGTTTAACAGCAGACCACTGGTGTTGCTTGCAGCAGGAAACCGGAATGTGAAACAAACCACTACTAGATTTTGGTCCCAATTATTTTCATTAAAAGTAATCTGAAGAACATTTTAACATTTATTTATTGACAAAATACACCCACGCTGGGCAGTTGTCATATACAGTCATTTAAACACAAGCCAAGACAACTTCATATCAAATATTTATAGAACATGTATTGGTAACTCAACACTATATATTCTCAATTATTTGCGTAAAACTGCTGAATACAGATCAGATTGCAAATACTCGGGTTTTCAGCCTTCATGAGGAATATGAACTTTTCTTTTTCATCATAGTTAACGAAAATTGGTTGGTGAAATGTTATTTCAGTGAAAAATCTTTGCCGCAAATAGTTGTTTTTCACATCTCATTATAAAGTGTTCTTCCATTTCAAAACTTGGGTTGTTGTCACAAAAGATATCCAGTCGACAGATTAATTGCAAAATATTGCAGTATTCTGACAAGAATTGGTTCTACATGGATTTAATCCTGCATGTATTGCATTTTGTCATGTTAAAGCAAAATAAAAACAAGAGACACTATCCCGCATAAATTCACCCTCTGGGGACCTCATTCTGATTAGCCCTCATCTTCTCTAGAAAGTTTCTTTATTATCAAATTTCTAGAGAAACTTCTTCACATAGATTCTATTTCTTTTTTAGTTTAGTTTCTCTATATCCCCTAATTGGCAGACGACATATTGCATAATCGAGGTTCCCAATGGGTGTACTTCACAATATTCACCATTTGGGAAATTCAATTAGAGTCTATGTCTCCCATAGCAGATGAGGCCATGCAGAATGAGCGCCCCAGAGGGTCAATTGGTGATGCTAGCCCACTGTGTGGGATAGCATCACTAAATTCACCCTCTAGGGACCTCATTCTGCAAATGACAGCACACTAAACTCAGGCTTGAACATAACACTACTCAGCACATTATAATAACAGCGTGGTTGGCATGAAATTAGGTCACTAGACGAGCATGCTTGTTTCTCAAAATATAAAAACGTAACATGTATACACAGATCACCGAGGCTATGGAAAATGATCCGGTAGTGTGAATATGAGTTACAAGACAAGGAATGCAAGTAATTGGAACAACAATATCTTATATTATATATATGTTGAGAAATCTCAAGTAACTGAAAGAACATAATTAAATTAATAAACAGAACAATTACATATATTCAGAAGGTAACTCTTTCTTTATTAAATACTCATTGATGAGTAGTTCCCATTGGAAATGTTCAGATAATATAAAGTTCCGTTTGTTGAACACATTGAATCAGGGGTGTGTCTATAGAAACGATATGGGAAAATTAGAAGCAATATTAGGTGAATATAAAGGTTTAACCATTTATATACTAAACACTCATTTAGGAGTAGTTAATATATCCCTTAGGAAATGTTCAGTTAAAAATTTCATAGGTCGTTTGTTTGTTGAACTTATTATCTGAACATTTCCCACCAATGAATATGAATCATTCAACTCTTGTATTATCTATATTTCTGTCTGTCTTCCATGTTTTTTACCTGAAAATCCCTCCAAATGAATAATAGACCATTCCAATTTCCAATGTATACTCTTATAACTGAATGGGAGAATCCATTCAGTATAGAAAGGGTTAATGCTGCAAGTTCATTTTCCCTTGAATATTGATAGAGGTTTGTAACTTCGAATAAAAGATTGAATTGCAATATCACCAGTGAGATATAAAATTAATAAATGGCAGTTTGTTGAACTTATTATCTGAATATTCCCACCAATGGATAAGAATCCTTCTTCTGTGCTTGTATTACCTGTCAATTACTAATATTTACTAATATTTCCTGGACATCCCTCTAAATTACTAATATTTTATATAATATGTTAATAATATTTCCTGAACATCCCTCCAAATGAATGATAGACCATTCCAATGTATACTTATATAACTGAATTGGAGAACCCATTCAGAAAAAAAGGGTTAAAAAAACACTATTTCTGGCGATAGACCTACATTCCTTGAACACTTCCTTGAAATAAAATTGAATTTGTTTTTCACACTGCATTATCTCACAGTTACGTAAGTCTGTTTTCTGGTGATAATCCTACACTCTGCAACAATTTGGTGAACATTTTATTGAATTTGTTTTTCCCACTTTCTCTCTCATGGTACCAAGAATCTCCAGTTTTCCAGTTACGGTTCACTGACAAAAAGAATGGACTGTTGTAGGTACACATACATATGGGCCTCTGTTCCTCATACAGCTTATAAAGAATGACAGGGTCGTGATTCAAATTCCCTGTAGCATAAGCCCTTTGATCATAAAGACTCCTTTTGTCCATTCCATGAGTGCACGTAATGTACTCATGCCCATCGTCATCAGCTTTTAGTTCAATGTTACCCCACTTTAGGTTCAGGAGGTCGGATACTACCCTAATTCCAAAGTTCAAAGCACAAACCACCCACATGGAATTGATTAGAGATCTTGGATTGAATGGTCCAAGAATATTTTTCTCAATAAATAGATTAATTTCTGCTTCTGTTATTGAGCTGACTGAACATTTCGTCACTCTGTCGGAATATTTCCTCCTCAAGTATCTCTGTCTTATTCGCAGAGTTTGCTGAGCCTTATTGAATTTCTTATCAGTCTTGAACTGCACAGAATAAAACATTTTCTTCAGATATCGATCGAATGAAGAAATAAATGCTCCTAAGCTAGTCGGTTCATATTCCGATCCATCCTTCTTTCGAACAGTAAGAATGAATTCGGATATAAAATCTTCGAGTTTATCCGGCGGAATCAACTCAGGGTTTCGCGTTTCACCTTTTGAATTGAGAAACATTCTCAGTAGTTTTAAATCATAATTTGTTTTTCGATCAGTATTAAAACTTTTTTCAGAAGAACTATGCAATGTATTAACTTCATCAACCATTCCAATGGAAAGATTGCAACCTTGTTTATTAAATCGCCTGTTCACCACGATGTCTTGCTGCACAGGAGATCCACTTTCGTCATATGAATCACAAAACGAGTTGTCCGTCTCTTGTTCCTCTTCTTGCTGGAGGCATCTATCTGCCCAAGCCTGCAAATAGTGTGTCTGTCATTTGCAGAATGAGGTCCCTAGAGGTTTAATTTAGTGATGCTATCCAGCACAGTGGGCTAGCATCACCAAATTCACCCTCTGTGAACCTCATTCTGCTTAAGCCTCAACAACTATGGAAGACCTAGGATCAGATTGAAGTTCCCCAGTTGAAGTTGGTGATGTTCACCCATTAGTCAACTCAATTATGCATTTTATCTTCTGCAAATTAGGGGATATAGAAACATCCCAGAAAAAGTAACTTAAAAACAATGTTAATTTGAGACTATAGATACTTCCCAGAAGACGAGGCCTAAGCAGAAGGAGGTCCCCAGATGATGAATTTGGTGATGCTTGCCGGTCGGGAAAGCATCGCTAAATTCACCCTCTGGGAACGTCATTCTGCAAATGACAGACACACTATTTGCAGGTATCTATCTGTCCAAACCATCTACCAAGAGATTTGGATTGTTTTTGTATAGAACTAACTACCACATGTATTTAAATGGACATAGCTCCTTCGAACCCCAAAATTATGAATACATACTTTGGTATGATTATGTCGTTTGTGCCGGTTCCAATTTTTTAATCAGTGGTCCCATAAAAATTGTACCTATGGACCATAGGAAGAATATCTAGAGCAGTTGTCGCTCTCAGAATTTTATGGCAATACTTAATTTTGATGATTAAAATGAAGATAAAGCACTGTGTGAAGTTAAAAAGTTTCAAGTTTAATATACGTTTCCAGACAGTCGCGCATTATTCCATTTCAGAGTCCATGATTTCAATAAATACATATGATGCAGCAAAGGTTCGGGGACAAGCCTGGATATAAGAGGTCGGACACGGTCATTGACCGAGCCAAATACACCGATGACCGGCACCGCCTTATTATCGTCCGTCAGTTTGTCCGGCGCACATTATCTTCACAAAAAATATATAATTAAGGGGAAAACAACAAGTAGATGTATTATCCGCGGCAAAGACATTCAATTACCACTACTGTGCACTAAATATCGAATCCCCCCACCAATACAACGCGTTTTACCGAAAACATGTTAATGATCCGTATACAGGACCTATAAATGTAATTTTAATGCAACCTCTAACCTAAATTGTCCGCGATTGATGATTGATCGCAAACTGCGAATTATCGCTGCCTTCACGTCCGCACTATTTACGACTTTCTATTTTTAGAACGTGAAAAACCCAGAAAAAATGGCTGCCACTGGGGGGAAACTCCAACCAAGAAATACACTTCGTCGTGTTTTTCTCGTTTGACGTAAGATACACGGAGATGTCACAAGTTAAATCAGCACAAGTGTAATATATTCCACAAGTTAAGGGTGTTAGTTGGAGATTTAGCGGAAGAAATTCCGAAAAAATTCATACCGGGTAGTTTTTAAAACATGCATGAAAATAGAGCCTCTATTTAAAATATATATGTCCGGGACATCCCATATACTTCAAATTTGTGATCCGGTGTGGTTCCTGGGTAGCATGTCACAACAGTCACATGTGTGACGTGTCAGTTCTTGTCTATTGACTTAGGCATGGGGCCATGGGCTAACATACTGAGAAGAAACAGGGCCTTGGTAACGGTAAACCACTGCCTAATAATGTAATAGTATTTATGAAACTGGAAAAGAATTCAGTAGAGACATACTGTAAATGACAGCCTTGTCTGACTTTGCACCCCTGTCACATTATGACATGATAAAATGAGCTTCAGCTAAAAGTGATGTAAAACACCATAATTCATAACATGGTACATGTACATCAATGAATCTAATTTGTGCATTGGAATGGGCTAAAAAACGCCTAATTGCTGCTATTTATTGATACCAGGTAAATGACAGACACACTTTTCAAATGTCAGACACCGAATCTTTGGTGCCTGTCATTTTGTCAGACACTCAAAAAAAAATTATATCCAGGCTTGTTCGGGGACCGATTATCGAGTTCGAAGGAGACCGATAATCGTTTTGTATATAATTTCAATGTATATTTCTGGCAGATATGATGTTCGTAGAAATGTATTTCAGGTATTTATTAACCTATTTCGATGCCGGGAATAATTCAAAAGTGAATATTATAAGGTGTATTTTGGAGCAAAATCACCGTGTGGCTTTAACCCTTTCATGACTGGTGCTTCCTGATTTTTGCGAAAACCCTGTGCTGATGCAGCCGCTTGTGAAAATTCAATATTTCTCTCCAGACACTCCTCAGATATTTTGGTATTCAAACAAAAACTGTTGGTATTCTCTATTTAGTTTGCCTTCATAGACAAATAATAAACCCAGTCTTCAGTTTTTTTCTGTTTCATTCAAGCAAATAAGCAAATTAAGTTGGGTTTTATGAAAATTATGTTGTAATTGGGGCCCAGAAGTAATACATTATCTTTATTTAAATTAAGAGGTACTGTACACTAAATCCGGCCATTTATGGGACCATGTTCCTTTATACTCAACAGAATATGCAACAAATGAATGAAATTGAGCCATGGATTAGTGCAAAATACACTCATGTGCTATATGAACGATACAAACAACATGGTACCCAGTAATTATAATGAAAATGAGATTATATCGTTCATAAAGCACATGAGTGTATTTTGCGCTAATCCATGGCTCAAATTCAGTCAATAGTTGCATATATTTTGTTGCGTATAAACAGAGATGGTCCCATAAATGGCCAGATTTAGTGTACATGTCCCCTTTAAGCCAATAAATAAGATTTCCCCGAACTGATAATAGGTATATATGTGTATGATACCCCACAAAAAAAAAACATCCGAGTTTGAAAGGTTATATATAATAAAATTAGTCCATTCATAATTTTGGAGACAATTACTTTGTACAGTGTATTCTACAAGTAAATAGCAAATCTTCAATGTCTAGAAACACATAACAGCTGTGAGTACATGAATCAGGGACCAGCCTAGATGTTTGAAATTGGGAGAAGTCACTTCTCCCTGTTTGTCCCTGTTTTATGATAAAATAAGTATTATGCTGTAAGAGCCCTTTTTTTAAACCATTGTAGTGAGTACACTAAATTATAATCAATAAATATGCTTTTAAATATGCTGGTTGGATATATGCATACTGCTATATGAGAGAGAAGTCACTTCTCCCTGGGACAAAAATAGGGAGAAGTGGCACATTTTAGGGAGAAGATGTCTCCCAAGTCACCTTCTAGGCTGGTCCCTGACATGAATTGAATTGAGATAAAAATGGTGAAAAACACACAGTACTATATTTATTTCAAGGCGTGGCAGTACATTGATTATATAGTGGAAGATTGTCGTCCATTACTGCATGTTCCATGATGGCCCTAGATTCCATGATGGCTGTCCACAAGTACGACTGTGATATTTTTTCGACGATCGCCATTTAAAAGATTTGCCACATTTTTCACAAGAGTATTGCTTCCCTTCGTGAGATACCTTTTGATGACACAGAAGATCACTTTTCCGTTTGTAACTGTTCGAACAAGTATCGCATGGATATTTCACTCCCTCGTGTTCTGATTTAACATGAAGAACAAGTGCTGACTTGCTGTTGAAGGACTTCTCACAATGCTCACATTCCCTCTTTAGACTGTGCTCATGGTTTGCCATGTGCGCTCGAAAATTTGAAATCTGGTTGTAGCTTTTATGACATTCATCACAGTTGTATTTAAACTTCTTTTGGTGGATTGACTCGTCATGCAGCCTTAGTCCAGTCCAGGTAATGAAAGGTTTTCCACATTGTGAGCATATAAATATCTTCGCTGCATCAGATTTTGTTTTTTGTTCTTTATGAGATTGTTTGTGTCGCATCAAACTTGATTTGTGTCTCGTGACAAATTGGCAATCACTACAACCGAATGTTGATGCACTATCTACATGTATGTCTATTTCAGCTGCTACAACCAATGACTCACTCATCTGGAAATATAACAATAACATGTTCTCATAAATAGAATATCTTTACCAAGATAAGTGTGAATTCATGCTAACATATATATATATGCTAATATTGTTGGAAATTTAGTTTTATTTGGCAAAGGCATATTACATGCATATTAGTCCACAACTAAAATCACTGATCTGTGGTGATACTAGTATGTATAATCGCTTGGGTGCTTTAAAGTCTTAAGAGTCATTTTCAGTTCTGCATGAAAAAATGGTTTGATAGTTTTGTTTCCACACTTAAACATGTCGGACATATTGGAAATATTAACCATACGATCTAGCACATACATATCTAATCTTTGATAAAGAAACCAGACTGAGAGTTCCACATCTAGACAGCCCAGTTAATCAGTGAGCTGAACACTGAGGCAAAATGCGACATAAATATATATTTTGTCGCCAATATTTCAGCAGGCAAATTTCAGAAGCTGCTGATGTTTATCTGCAGTTTTGTACAATTTTTAATGCAATCAATTTGCTGTCGAAATTTTTTAATGTCGAGTTGTGCCCAGCATGCATACGACATAAATGGACCATAAATGTAGTTTAGAAACAAGGAAAACTGTCGTGGAAGAGTACCACTGCTCGGCTATGCAGCAAATTTATTCTAAGAATACTATTTTTCTACTTCTCTTAAAACCAATTACATACAGTATTGCCCCAAATAATCAACTCCTTAACCACAGCAGAATTATGGTAATTTTTCAGGATTTAGTCAGAAATATGGCTTGTTGCCATTCATCAGAAAGCTCTGTGAGAGCTTTCCAATGAATGGCAACAAGTCATATTTCCAACTAAATCCTGAAAAATTACCCATAATTCTGCTGTGGTTAAGGAGTCAATTATTTAGGGCATTACTGTATCATGGTACTGGAATTAACTTCTTACTCAGATGATTTTGAGAGAATCAAACTATTACCAACTCCCCTTCCTCAGACCCTGTGGCGGTTATAAAGGCTCTTGTGCGAGGCAATATATCTGGCCTATGCAATCTTTTCGCAGAGGCCAATTCTGCTAATTAACAGGGCTGTCTAGAAGTGAACAAGAGCATCGCTAGGGCATGGAAAAATATCCCGTGGCAATTCCAACAAAGGGCCATTTATAACTCTGATGAAAATTTGGTGGGCAGAACCCAAATTTGAACTTTACCTGCATTTTGGGCTTGTAAACTCACATACAGGTACCAAATTTCATTCCATTCAGTTCAGACTTACTAAAGTTATCATTTAGAAACAAACACTGTATGTAGATTCCAACAAGAGCAACGCTAGGGCGTGGCAAATACACCTGTTAGCCATTTCGAATTGTACTATAATGCAAAATACAATAACAATTTGAGCTTACAAAGAATATCTAATATACCCCTAATTTCAATGCCGAAATATGGTCAAATTCTAAATCGAAAAAGGGCTGTAACTCATGTAAAAATAATTGGACAGAACCCACATTCGAACTTCACCTATATTTTAGCTCAGAAATACACGTACCAACTTTGGTTCAGAACAAATAATCCAAAATGAAGTTATCGGTCGGAACGAAAATTGAGTGATAATTCCAATGAAAAGGGCTGGTAAAAATTTGTGGGCAAAACCCAAATTCGAACTTGACCTGTATTTTGTGCTAGTAAACCCAGATACCAAATTTCATACCATTCAGTTCAGACTTACCAAAGTTATCATCAGGAAATGAAAATTAAGTGCAAATTCCAACAAAAAGGACCCATAACTCTGATGAATATCAGTGGGCAGAAACCAAGTTCGAACTTGACCTGTATTTCATGCTAGTAAACCCACATATGACATACCAAATTTTATTCCAGTTAGTTCAGATGGACAGACTAATAATACCTTATTCTTGACTGCATACCCCACAATGTGAATCAGTCAGACCAATAACATAATATGTCCCATTCTTTTAAAAACGGGTGCATAAATACTAGTAGCACCATTTTCAGCAATGCGCTTCTATGGTCCTCAGACAATTTTGGCTGCTATTGCTTATTATTATGTTAAACAGTTTGACATTTTAGCACTTATTTTTACATGATCAGGTGGTATTAAATGTGCAGGTAATAGGTTGGCAGTGTCGATAATGACATTATAACACTGAGACATCACTTCAATTCAATGATTTCAATCAATGATTGACAAATAGTCTTAGAGTGAATCATACCAATTTCATTTAATATTGTAATGAAATGACTTGGAAAGTGAATGCCATCATAAGAATATTTCTGTGGGTTTTTTTTTCCATAACAACAATGTATAGTCCATATATAGATGAGCAAACCATCCTACTCGTTAATATCAAACAGAAAGGCATTTTTAACTCAAATTATTATGAATTAACCCTTTGAGTGCGAGGTCCGATTTTTGTATCAACCCATATACCCTGTGCCAATGCATTCTCTTATATATGCGAGTCGACCATAGGAGTCGCCTCGCATATATAAGAGAATGCATTGGCCTAACAATTTTTCATCATTTGTTATTATTTTTGACAATTTTTTATTTTTTTAGGGCCGATTTTACAGACCGTAAATTAGGGCTGATGAGATCGGCCCCTGGCACTGAAAGGGTTAAGGAATAATCTCGGTTCCCTAATGTAATTGCTGGTAGAATTATGACATGTTTGGATTCGCCCTTAAGGCTTTATACCTTTAAACTCTTTAATTATATTAGGATACCAAGATTATTACTTATATTCCATCTCAGTGAAAAATATCAGCATAAAAATTAGTTTTGAGCTGCAGATATTGTAAAATATTGGTAAATTTATATGGTGACATTGCCACGACAATACATGATGTGATGAAATTCCTACAGTCGATGTTCACTTCTGCCCCAGTTCAATTATCCTATTTAAATATATTTAGCATTTTAGAAACTGTATGGGAAAATACTATAGAAAATAAAGTGATATGTAATTATTTTAAAATAGCATATCACAACATGTTTCTAAATAAACCTCATCTCGATTCTGGAGCCATGGCCATGTTTTTCATTATTGAGCAAACTACTATTAAAGTGGGTGTGCAAAAAGATGTACCATCTGATCACTTATTTTGGCAAATAATAATAATAATTTATAGTTTTATCATAAATCTACTATTTAAGGGGCAAAATCAAAGCACGGAAGCAGAATATTTGTTGTACAGAATCCAGGTAATAACATTCCAATTTTTCAGGGATTAATGTGAATTTATCATAAATCTACTCACCATTTGGAAATATATCTTTTGAATTTCCACTTCGAAAACTTTAGTCAAAAATCTTGTGTAGATAATTCTACTTCCATTCACCAACATTGGTCTAGTTTATGTTCAAATCAAACAAAGTAATGCATAGCTCATTTGTTCAGGAGAAAATACATTTGTATTTCGCATTGTAAATTGTAAAATGGTTAATATTAATGAGTTATGATGCGCAAAAAAATCATTGTTAGCAAAATTTAATGCGAGTATATATATTGAGTCATAAGATGAAGCAGACATATTCAGGAGCTTTCATGGAGTTTATAAACCAATCAAGTGATTCCAGCTTCAAGACATCAAAATATAGATTATTTCCATGGTTTAAAGATGGTCTATCTTGTAAGGACCACTATTACAACATATTTTTTATAAAACCTGATTTAAGACTACAATTTATATCTTTTTCTGTGAATAAAACAGACAAAATGGAAAATTGGTTATTTTATTTGTCTATAAAGGCATAATACAGTTGTTTATAATGCCTGCAAAATATCTGAATCAAAATGACATTTTGCCTTTAATAATGGAGAGTGCTAACTAGATAGAGTTATCAACGCTTGCTGAAGTTTTCTTTCTAAAAATAACCATAAAACTGTTGTATGTTGTGTGTATAAAACCAGAAAAAAATGAAATAAAATCAATATTAATTGATAGAAGACTTTCCAGACAGGTGTCTTCAATTCATATTTATTATTTTATACCCGTTAACAATATAATACTTAGGAAGAGTTGCACCTGTGTATGCATTTTCTTTATATTCCTGATTGTTCCAGCGATGGAGTGGTCAATACATTAAGTCCCAAAGACATTTCTGACATTACTTTCAGAAACTCTGTTTAATGATACACTCAGGGTTCCAGGCCAATGATTAGGAAAACTGATATACTTTTTATTTAGATACTAGTGACCAGTGTATGATATAACATGTTTGGAACAAGAAGTGCCAATCGAAAGACGCTATTTTGAAATTGTTTGATATTAAATTTTATATGCATTTTTTCCCATAGAGTTTCAATGTTTTATCAATAACATCAAAAATTATTTTGTTACTTTTTCAATAACAAAAATTATATTATTCTGTAAATAGAGGTCTAGTTTATATGTCATATTTAGTTTTCAATATTTTTTCAACAGACCAAAGCAGAAAACGATGTTAAATTAGATCCAGTAATGTCCTAAATAATCGACCCCTAAACCACAGCAGAATTATGGGAAATATTCAGATTTAGATGGAAATATGGCTAGCTGCCATTCATCGAAAAGCTCTTGGTGAGAGCTTTCCGATGAATGGCAACAAGCCATATTTCCGACTAAATCCTGAAATAATTCCCATAATTCTGCTGTGGTTAAAGGGTCATATTCTTCGGGCATTACCATATGTATGTTGTTGTAATTGGAGGTCTGCAGCCCTGAATGCATCTCTAAAGATCGTGATGTCACTATGTTCCTGATCTAGACTAGATTTAGGAAGTTGCGCACAAATAATTTATTTCAGTGACATTTATATGCAAGTATGCCTATCTTAGGCTGCCTTATATCTCGCCATGACATCTATATATTACATTGCATGATTACACTTTCAAGTTATTTCATTTAATACACAAACAAAATTGGCATGCCGTTACTGTGCACCATGCTATTTCTCAACAATTTATGGATTATCTGCATTTGCCTTATTAATGCTCTTTTATCAAATTCATATATGAATGTGATCCAAGCCTGAGTTTAGTGATCCAAGCCTGAGTTTAGTGTGCCTGTCGTTTGCAGAATGAGGTCCCCAGAGGGTGAATTTAGTGACACTATCCTGCATAGCAGGCTAGCATCACCAAATTCAACCTCTGGGGAGCTCATTCTGCATGGCATAGACATAGACTCAGATTGAAGTTCCCAAATCATGAATATTGTGATCATCATGTGATGTCACAATTTGGGAACCTCGATTTTGCAATGTGTCATCTGCCAATTTGGGGATATAGAGAAACTAAACTAAAAAAGAAATAGAATCTGTAAATAAGTTTCTATAGAAATTTGATAATAAAGAAACTTTCCAGAGAAGATGAGGACTATTATTATATAAAGCAGAATGAGGTCCCCATAGGGTGAATTTAGTGATGCTAAACTGCTATGCGGGATAGCGTCACTAAATTCACCCTCTGGGGACCTCATTCTGCAAATGACAGGCACAGCAAGAGATGGACTGTTGTCCGGTGCATACCCCCTTGTGGCATACCGCCTAGTGTGGGCATATCTATAACTTATGACTGCTATACTCAGACAGATGGACCCAAACATCAGCATTTTCATATAAACAATGATGAATAACTATAGAAAAAAAAACCAAAACAAAACAGTTGAATGTGCCATTAAATGTCCTCATAGTGGTGAACATCCATACAAAATTTCATTGAGATCCAAGCATTACTGTTCAAGTTATGACCTGAACAGACATCAGAAGCACCAAACAGCCAACATTTCCAGATAAACAAAGATGAATAACTCTAGAATAGAAAAGCGGAACAGATTAATGAAACCCTCTATTGAATGTCCTCATAGTAGTGAACATCCATACCAAATTTCATTGAGATCCCAGCACAACTGTTGAAGTTACGACATGAACAGACACCAGACAGACAAAAAAGCCAACATTTCCAGATAAACAAAGATGAAAAACTCTAGAATGGTAAATCCAAACAAAACGATGGTACTCTTTTAAATGTACTCATAGTAGTGAACATCCATACCAAATTTCATTGAGATACCAGCACAACTGTTGAAGTTACGACATGAACAGACACCCGACAGACAAAAAACCAACATTTCCAGATAAACAAAGATGAATAACTCTAGAATGGAAAATATCCGAACAAAACGATGTAACCCTCTATTGAATGCCCTCATAGTAGTGAACATCTGGATAACAAATTTCATTGAGATCCCAGCACAACTGTTGAAGTTACGACATGAACAGACACCCGACAGACCAAAAAGCCAACATTTCCAGATAAACAAAGATGAATAACTCTAGAATGGAAAATCCGAACAAAACGATGGAACCCTCTATTTAATGTCCTCATAGTAACATCCATACCTAATTCCATTGAGATCCGAGCACAACTGTTCAAGTTATGACATGAACAGACATCGGACGGACGGACGGCGCACGCACGGACGGGTGCAAAACAGTATATCCCCCCCTTTTTTTTTTTAAAAGGGGGTATAATAAACTCAGGCTTGATGTGATCAGGGATGGGAGATACAGTTTGTGTCATGATACGTGGTTAGCGATACATACACATTATCAGTACAGTGAAGTGATATGGGCCGTAGTAATACGTCAAGTTGACGAGGTCAGATCGCCGTATCAAACCATAGGCAGCGAGTTTGATGTGGCGATCTGACCTTGTCAACGAGACGTGATACTAAGCCAGTAATGCCAGTAGAGATCTTATTCCACCAGCTCAACTTTTTGATGTTCTGACGGGCAACATTATAACATTAAAAAATTAATGCAGACCCTGTAATTAATATACTTCTCAGTTAAGGCCAAAAAAAAGAAGAGTTTTGGTTCTCGGGCAATTTTTTTTTCAAATCAATGAGGGAGGGAGGGTTTTATTTTTATTTTTTATTTTTTTCTGCGCATAGTAAGCATGGACAAAGATACCTTCCTCTGTCTAGTAATAACCAGAAATGTAGAGGGAACTGTTATGCATAAAATTTAGGGCTGGGCGATATTGGCCCCAAAAAATATCGCGATATTATGGCGACAACATCGCGATACACGATATTATCGCGATATTATTTTGGTATATTACAATTGGTAAGTACAATGTACAATATATGCAATATTTCATAAATAAAGTTTGCACAATACATCCCTACGTTTTATTTACGATTTGTGGGTCATGAGAGGTCGAGTAAATGTGTATTGAACAATTATCAGTAACATCACAGTATACATGTATATAATGACCACTCGTCAGCAACAATTGACAGTTTGCCGACGGAGAAATAATAACTTTGAAACAAAGGGATATAATCATATAACACGGCCCACGTGCGTTTTCGCATACATTTTTTAGAGTTATATCCCTTTGACCATAGCGCTCAACACCATGCACACATTAAGCACCGCATTCGGTTTCAAATTGCCATTTTATTAATTCGTGAGGAATTGGTTGTTTGTGAGACTATATTTATCAGTGGTAATTGGTAGCACCGTGGGACTTCAATGTCCATATACGGCAGCCCTGGGAATTAGCGTCGACAATGCCACAATGGGCAGTGCCGAGGCAAAAGCCAACGTGAAAATTTGCGTCGGCATTTTTTTAGCTGAGGAAAATAAATAGAGACAATCATGTTCAATTAGTTTGTGAATTTGACATTTGTTGAAGCGATAGCAATGCCATGATCCGTACGGCACATGTCCACAAAATCATTTTACTCGCAATTTGCACACATTGAGACGATCAGCTAGACTAAGTGTGGTCAATATAAAATCTGACATCGTAATCCGTCTCCAAGCAACCGGTTACGGTTGATAGAGCAAGCTGCACCAACTTGAAAGGAGGTCATTGTGCCAGTCGCATGCGCGCGACATACCAATCTCACAGTGTAGCCAACTGATGCTAATATTATCTCTTTGATGTGTCCGACGAAGCATATCCAACTTGACAAGCACGTGCTCCGATGTTTTAAAACGTTTTCGACTGCGTATTTCCGGGAAGTTTGGGACTATTATACTTACTCTAACTTCGCTGTTTGTTGGGACCATATGATGGGTTTCAACCTACATGGAGAATATTACAACTTGGGACGGTATTACGATATTTTTATTTCAGACGATATTATTGACGATATCAAAATTAAAACCGGGTATATCGCCCAGCACTAATGCATATAAACTCATTTAATCTTATATAAAAATGACATTGTACTACCAGTGTATGACTGTGATTACCTAACATTATATAATGCACCTGACATTAACTACTGTTATTGTTGTCTAAAAACTTATACCGCTCCATTCTAATATGTGATCCTGAATTTAGTTCTGTGCCTTTCAATTGTATAAAGTTACATCATCATCATCAATGTTTGGGGAGTAAGTCGCCATGACTTTTACCCCTTTCACATAATAACATACATGTATAGAATAACGTAAATGAATTAATTGTTTTAAAATTATCCATGACGTTTAGTCATACATATATCGCTCGTTATAACAGTTGTTATCGAATAACTCCTTGAATTGTTGAACCGATTCAGTGGAAACAATGTAATCTGATAAACTATTCCAGTTTGTAATCACTCTCTGGGAAAAGAAATATTTTCGCACATCATTGACTATTATGTTCTTTTGTTACAATTAGTGTAAGTTAGTTCACAATGACTAATTGTAAGAAGAGCATGAGGGTCAGCTTATCATTTTCTTAATTGTAGTCATCTACTTCATGTTGTAAGCCTGCAAGTCACTTTTTAACACATTACATGTTAGAGCTCAATGCACACTATTATTCAACACATATCTGTATCCCCCGAAAAAAAAGAAAGTTTTTTTGTCATAACATCAGGCATTGCAATAAAAAGGCCTAATGCGGCCCTTTTTATTCAATGCGGCGGTGCCTGAGAACCAAAACCTTTTTTTTTTTTGGCCTAATTCCAAGGTTTTGAACTGCTGGGATATAATCTCTACTGGTATAGCCAGAGTAGCGATTCATGGCATGATCTAGTGGGTGCCTTTTCTCTAGCCCACATTCCCCTACCTTTTCCGAAGATTAAATTGAATATTTATGTGGAACACTCTGCTGGGGTGAATACAAAATAAAGTAGTTATTTTCATAAAGTTTATACAGCACGCAACTTCATTCTTATGCATAAATTATATGTATCGACTCACATTGTCGTCCCAAACTGAGGAGTGTTTTTTTTTTACAATTGTGAGTAGTTCAGATGTTGTGTTTTCTGAAATTGTTCGATCAGTGTGGCTGGAAGTTTTGGTAATAGTAGTAGAATGTTACATGGTTGCACTTGGTAATTAATTGCCTGGGTAGTCACTAATCAGTTTGATTCACTGAAATAAGTACATAATACAGTATTGCCCTAAATAATCGACTTCTTAACAACAGCAGAATTATGGGTAAATTTTCAGGATTTAGTCGGAAATATGGCTTGTTACCATTCATCGGAAAGTTCTCAATCGATTATTTAGCCTTAGGGGATTACTTATGTCTTTACTGCCTACATCATTTGTGTATTGCCCAATAAATAACTAACAGAGACGAATAAATGAAGATAATTATATTTGCCAGCAAACACTTGTTAGTGAACATTTTACTCAGATCTTGGAAAATTAATTCTCTTCAATGATACAAACATCAAAACTGTGTTGCGTTATGCTAAAAGATATTGAAGTAAACATCGTTATAAAAATTTACAGCTTATCATAGTTACTGTTGAGAGGTATGCAAATGATCATTCTGTGCCAACTCTACCAGGTGTGATTCACATCTAGAAAGTATGTATAATATGTATAACGTATATGTATAATATGAGTTCCACCGTAGTATAGTAGATATTATATCCTTACATGCTGCTGATTATGAAGAAACTATAACTAGAAAGATATGGAAGGTTTGGCAGTTTCTGACTCCAGATACACATTATCATTAAATTGACTGGGAACGGGACAAATCTAAGTGTCGGTACTTGTGTCCCAATCCCAATTGTTGTATGTATATATACATGTATATATGGCAATAAAATATGTTTAAAATAAATTAAATTGACTGAGTGGGTACTGTAACTAAATAATGTACCTTCAGGGTTTCCACTATATGTGCAAGTCATTCTGAATTTATCCCCAAAATTCCTACTGGAAAGGAAGATCTAGGTTTAAACAGAATGCTGACTTTCGAAAGCGTGTCAACAGAGCACAATATATTAAACAGAACACTTTGAAATCAAAGTGCCGCGAACTACAACTTAATTTTTGTGTACCATCAAAGTGCAGCATACATCCAAGTAAATGTATGATGTCAAATAGTCGCACACCATATAATGCCAAACAATACTTTAGCAGTAAAGTAATCTCTGCACAAGCAACAAAATAGCATATTACGCAATAATACTGAACATATCCAAAATAAATAGTATAGTGGGAATTCATACCTTTTGTTATTAACAGCAGTCACATATTAAACATGCGCGGAGAATAAAGGCAAACAAGAGCATGCCACAGTGGCATGATACATCTGTTGGCTTGTTTCAAATTGCATTTCCGAAAGATTCCATAAGTTGTCATCCGAAAATGGTTTAAAAAACCTGCATACCAAAATTCAAGCCATTCAGTCGACAATATTTACTGAATTTATCATCCAGAAACCAAGAAATTCTGAACGTTTTTGTTGGACTTATTACTGTATCTGAACATTTCCCAGGGGACTTCTTGTCAATGAGTATTTAGAATAGAAAGGGTTAATTAAATATTTTTCAGAACAAGCCATCTGTGCTGTTAGTTCACCATGATTTATTTACTCCCCTAAAAACTGTTGATATGTCAAGATCTCTCGGCGAAAGGATGATTCCTTATAGGAACAGGTATAAAAATATTCTACCTGTCACATGTGACTAGTCTGTTCAATCTAGCTCTTTTATTCCACTATCTTACTCTTTTTAGTTTGCACAACTAACAGTAATAGGTTTTCCTAACATATTCACTAGGACTGATTTGCCAATCAAAGAGCATCATATCAAAAAGATTTAGATTTGAACCTTAACCCTTCCATGACTGGAGCTTCTTGATTTTTAGCGAAAACCCTATGCCAATGCATTCTCTTATATATGAGAGTCTCCCATACGGAGCCTATGCGAGGATCCATATGGGAGACTCACATATATAAGAGAATGCACTGGCATGGGATATTTAATGCTGCACCAGCGCAGCTCCCGTCATGAAAGGGTTAAGGCACCGAAACCCAGTCACTATAAATCTAAAAAGCAGTCGCAGACGGCGGTATCCCCTGCCGAATTGTGCTGTTGGGGAAGTGCATTCTCAATAATGTTTGCGTTCTCAGTATGTGCTAAACAAGAGATGGGATTGAAATCTGTTGACATTTGTGGAAATGAGCCCTGTGACGTCGTCTATTTGCTATTTGGTAAATTAGACAAAAATAATAAACAATGTGTGAAAATATAGGGCCGGATCTGGTTAGCGAACTCGTTCTAAATACTGGTCATGTGAACTCATATACCAAAAATCTGTTGACTTTGTGGAAATTAGCCATGTGACGTCGTCCATTTGCATCAAAAATAATTTTAAAAAAAGTCCAATAACTCCGCTGAAAATATCTGGCCGGACCTGGTTTGTGAACTCGTTCTAGATACTGGTCATGTGAACTCATATACCAAAAATCATTCGTGGAAATGAGCCCTGTGACGTCGTCCATTTGCACACACAAAAATAAACAAAGTCCGCTTAAAATATCCAGCCGGACCTGGTTTGCGACCTCGTTCTAGATACAGGTCAAGTGAACTCATATACCAGTACCAAATATCTTTGAAATCCGTTGAGATTAGTGGAAATGAGCCCTGTGACATCGTCTATTTGCTATTTGGTAAAATCGACAAAAATAATAAACAAATTCCAATAACTCCGGTAAAAATATCCGGCCGGACCTGGCTTGCGAATTCATTCTAGGTAATGGTCAGGTGAACTCATATACCAAAAATCTTGAAATCCGTTGACATTTGTTATGACTCTTATAAATTCGGGACGGACGGACGGACGGATGGACGGAACCCATTCCTATATCCCCCGCAAATTTCATTTTCATAAAAAGCTATGGTGTGAAAAACCATGATGAGACGTTTCTATACTGGGCTATTTTGTCACAAGATGATCTGATAGTTTTACGGTACAGTCAAATTTCATTACGACGAACAGTGGTAACTCAAAAACCCATTTAAAATTGATGCATGGGACTCAGTCCCGGCTAAAGCCTTGTATAAAGTCATCAAATGTAACACGGATAAGTCAAACCACGATAATTTGAAATTCCAGGTTAAGGCCGAACAAAATCTGGTCCCTCGAAATAATCGGTTGGTCCCAATCAGTTTGACTGTTCGAACGTTTGACTGTATAAAAACATACTAAAACGCAAATAATGTCAAATTGTCATCGTAAGATGAAATAAAGCACAAACATTTTTCTACAATTGAAAAGATTTATGGATCCCATTCATTGACCTTGTTTTGAAAATATCAATCATTACAAAATTCACCCATTCTGTGAGGATTAACAGTAACTTATCTAATTCTATTTTGAACAGGTGTTAATACTTGATTATTTTTTCCAAAATACAGCAACATACAGAAGATTTCAATAAAACAAATTGTCTCTTATCTTCAAGGCTCCAGATATGTCAGATGCCAAATTTGAATTTTTATAGGTTGTCAGGCTCTGCTTTGAATCTCTGACAAAATGTCAGGTTGAAATATTGACATATTTTTAAGGAAAATATCACTGGTAATGTGATATATTGCAAAATAAATTGATAGTGTGCTGTTAAATGAAATTTATTCTATTGGGGAGTAGTTTTTAATTATATGTTTTTCCAAAATCTGGATTTTTCAGATGTTTGATTATTAGAACTTGGATGTCTGCACAATATTGGAATTGGAAAATTTATGAATGTTTTTCCTCCCGATCGAGTTATAACATACTACTGCGTTCCATACAGTCATATGTTCGTAATGATAGGCCTACCCTTACATGGTACTAGCTAGTTACAGCACCGGGATCATAACAACTGAAGATTTCTATAACCTTAGAATTGAGCATGAAATTGGCAAGCATGTTTGATGTTGTGGCCAGGATGGGCAGATTTGCATTATTTATAGTAAAAAGGTGACAATTGAGAAGAGGAATATTGTTGGATAATGCATCATTATTAGTTTCACTTCGCATTATTTCGGGTGATAAATAAGATATGTCAGGCCTCATTTTGAAATGTCTGTTTGGTGCCTGACAAAATGTCAGACAGTCAAATAAAAATTATTTTAAGGCTTACCGGTCCTTGAACAATGAAAACGGATTAAGTTTACAAGGACCTCAACTTTAAATATCTTGATTAAACGGACATGGCTCATTCGAACCTCCTATTGTGTTTCTACGTAATTTGGAGCGACGAATACGATAGGTTGATAAATAAATGAACTATTGATATACAGGCTTCATATGCTCTGATAAACACTTGCCAAAGTCACAGCCATTTTTCAGCAGCTTTCAACGTTTCGCCAGAAGTCAGACAAACGCTCTTTATTGCTACCATATCATGAATAGTCTACCATGGTATGCTCTTTTCTGTTCCATGTCATGCAAATGGCTGTTTTGTGTTTAACACCGTATTCACAGAACTTCGTATTTTTCATTACTTCAATGCATCTTTTTGGGTTTCAAAATGTTTGTATAGAAAGGTAGTTCAGATAGTTGTCAACCTATTTCGAAACTAAGAAAAATTCAAAAGCAAATAATATTAAGTGTATTTTGGAGCGCAAACCGCCATGTGGCTTTAATGTATACATGTGGTATAGTCTACATAAATCACTCACTTGTTCAATTAGATAGAAAAATACTGACCTAAATTTAACTATATAACAAGTTAGAATATTCAGAGTTTGCAAAAAACATAAACACAATTTAGTCGCAAACATGTTAACATTATTGCACTGGTTTGTCATGCAAGTTTAATGCTGTGGCATGTTAGATGACATATGTTGCCACGGCTTTTCTCACGGCATTGCTTATTGCCATGTCCAATTTCAAGGGCTGGATTTATGGTATACATATGGCCTCAATGTCTTGTATTTCAGGACATGAGACTGTTAGTCGTCCACACTAAATAGATAATCATTAATTCCCCTTTCAATGCCCTAATAAAAACACAAAGAAGGTGTCTAATTAACTCTCGCATCATCACTGGTGATTATCTCTCGCCGTGGATCGAAAATAGGAAAGTTAAATCACTTAGGATTTTTACAGCCTGTATTTCCAATGCAAAATTACAGGACAAGGTTTTTCATCTTACACAACTTAACAACTTTTTTTAAGGTCCAATGAGACTTCTTCGCTGACTTCGCTCTCTTGGGAGACCTCTGAAAGGGTTCATAAACCTATCCAAGATGTAATTCCATAACTTTTCCAGGATTTTCGAGAATTTTCCATGACCTCAAGGCAATAAAATTCACTGAAATATCCAGACATAGCAAGGTGGGACTTTCATAACTAATGTCAGATGAATATCGAATAGCTAATTTCTTCTCACAACTTGGCCTCAGAAATAGTTAAATTAGTCTTATATCAAATATCAATGACCAGAAGAAGTTATAATAGGCGACCCGGCGCTCAGAAAAAACACTTCTGGTAAAAATATTGTTATTGTTGTGCATTTTTCTATAACTTTTCCAGGTCTGGAGTGATATTATAATATTCCAAATTTTTCCAGGATTCTAGAGTAGGAACCCTGCCAGGTATATCGAATAGGACGCAATATACATAGTCTGCTTACCTGAGGCTGAGTGATGCCATCTGGTGAGGAAATATCAGCAGTCTCAACTCTCCATTCACAACTTGATGATGGCTCGTTAGTAACTGCACCACCAATAGAATCAGCCTGTATTACTGTGTTCATGTTCTCATTATAATCATCAACAGGTTCACTCTTAATGGTAATGTTTGGAATGGCTACATCAGTTTCAGATTTTATAGTTTCAATTTGGATTAAATGATTGGATGAACTGAAATCAAAAGAAAAGAAAATTATAAAACATGCTCGCTTTACATGATTTTGGGGTTTTCTTTGGTCAAGTTATCCAGGAAATAGAAATAGAATGTCCAAACCAATTGTCTTGTGTTGGTCGACAGGTCATCGACAAGGGTGGGAGGGCCTATTGTTGGTGAATGTCTGGGGCCTACACCATACCTATGACTGAACACAATTGAATTAAGCTGCCATGGCTAGGACCCAGTCACCCATCGAATTACCAGTCTTATAAATCTATATATCTGTACCATTATCATTCCTGGTTGTCCCCATATCGGGGGACTATAACGAGAGGCCGATCGTGCACCCCTTGGCGATAGTAAATTACTATGATCGGAATGATAAATGAGAGTTTTGATGTTGAATTATAGAGTATACTGTTATGTACTATTATAGACAATGTACATAACACAAATTATTGGAATTTATGGGTCACTCCATTTATATAAGAGAATGCACTGGAACAGGATTTGTAATGCTGCACCACCACAACCTTGGGTTAAATGTGAAAAGGTGATCTGGACATGGAATACTTGGTCAAGAGATTCCAATTTAAGTTTACAATGATAATGTATCAAATTCTACCAACAACAGGCATCAAGATAAACACCTCACTGCTGACCCATTAGTATCAATTATACAGCTGGGCTGTCAACAAATCACAGGCATTGTTTATGTTAAAGGCTGGCATCTATGAAACCAATAACATTTATAATGACCTCAGACCATCTGTAGAGTGATGTTCTAGTCTATTGTTAACAGTATGTGATGTGTATTGTTGAAACCTTTTTTTTAAATTAGATACCATAGCTTTCTTTATCTGCACATCAGAAAATAATATAGCCATATTAATAGCTAAGTAGTCCAAAGGCATGGGATTAGGGTTGAAACGATTAATCGACTAGCTGTAGTCGACACTGAAATGTCAGAACGTCGACTAGTCGGAACATAGTGTATTAGTTACATGTATAACATTTTCAAGATCGATTCCGGCATAAACGGTGTTAACTGCGCGTAAGTTACGGTAAGTATAACGTTTGGTGGCACCCGGAATTGACAGTGTTACTAGTATAGACACACACGGTGACCCGACTATTAAATGAAATTGACAACACAATGTCTCACTCGTCGTTTGAGGTCAAAGACATCACTGCGACATGATGGCAATGATTGACGCGGCTTTATCGTTTGTCGGAGACAGCTTTTATCTAGACACTGTGTATATTTCAATTGATCTTGCACCGTCGGGTTATGATGTGACGCTGTGTGAAGGTCGCTTAAGGTGACATCATTGGTGCTACCGTATATAAATGATACTGACATTAAGAACTGGCTATCGTATTCTACAACGTAGCCTATACTATAGGGCGTATTTAGTCGGAA
This sequence comes from Siphonodentalium dalli, assembly GCA_032622095.1. Classification (NCBI taxonomy): domain Eukaryota; kingdom Metazoa; phylum Mollusca; class Scaphopoda; order Gadilida; family Siphonodentaliidae; genus Siphonodentalium; species Siphonodentalium dalli. The sequence continues at coordinate 171,274,508 of CP136064.1, read as the reverse complement.
CATTAACATTTTATAGAGACAACGCTCGGCACCGGTTTATTGGTGATCACGTGACTAAACGAAATCTCGAACGCTGATATTAAATTTAAAACCTGTATTTTCCGTACCATGTTATGTTTGAAAGTTTTGATATCGGGTACCGACTAGTCGACGCAACGCGACTTTTGAGCCTCTACTAGTCGACTTTGAAATTCACTAGTTGTTTCAACACTACATGGGATGGAATTGGTGAATTGGGTTTAACTCTTTAACACTCAAATAGTTTTCTAGCGTAACCCTCAATGACATGATTTGACGTGGCTACCTATTCCTCAATTACGTGATTTGACGTGTTGGTTTACATGGCAAGTTTTCCGTTTATATAAACGGTGTATATTCAGTTTTTTTATGCTTTATTAAATATGAATACTGTGACATAACTGTTGCAGATCAACACCTTGTCGATTTCTGGTCAAGTAGCGGCAAGTTTATATCACTAAGTGCAGTTTAATATGGAATAATCTATTTCAGTTCCGGCTGGGGTGCAAATAATTATTCCATTTTCAACGACATAATAAAATAAAATAAAATAAAATAAAATTATTACAACATACTGGTACGGGTACTGAAATTGTCTTCTAACGTTTCCAAATCCGCCAGAAAAAACCAAAGATCTATTTCTTGTTGCCACTATCTGAATAATTATAATTTATATCGTTTGAACCAACTTTGTGGTTCTTAATTCAACTTTGAGAAATTAAAACCACGTGTGTGTGTTATGTTGCAAACCAGAAGAGTGGCTCAATAGGCAGGTTATTGGAAGAGCCTGTATAATTGATGGAAGAGCCAGACCAATCCAGAGATCTCAGAATCGAGTCACTCAAGAGCCTCACCCAAATAAGGAAGTTGAATTTATTTTTATTTTTTATTGATATTGGGAATCGTAGGGATTATCTATTATATATTTTGGAAGATCTGTATGTCTGTGTGTGTGTTCGCGATGAACTCGAAAACGGCCGACCCGATTTCGATGAAACTTGGTATGTGGGGGTATTTTCGGCCGGGGGGTGGCATAGACATATTGATTTTCAGATCCGAGGTCAACTTTTCACGTGCCGAGGTCAAATCTGTTTTTACGCTGTGTTACGGGACTTTCATTTGAGTTCGGTGCTTACAAATCGATTCGAAACAGCGCGAATAATAAAATGCCAGTCATAATAATGACACTATGAGAATCGTTCGTTTTTCCTCTTTCCAACGATATATAATGCGTATGTATCCGTTTTAGTTATCTGCCTCAATTATCAAGAAGAAGTGGTACTATCTTCCATCAGGATAAAAACAATGCGTAACTTCTATGACGTCGTTAGAGGTCATAACGTTAGATCACGTTAACGCTTAACCGGCCGATGCATTTGACTGTTTCAGACGTCTTGGCGATATCTCGGGCACCGATGGTAATTTATCTTTACGTTGAAACTTGATAATTAATGAGCGTGTGTATATGAGGCGCGTTTATATACTTGAGTGGAAATCAAATCGGGTTAAAAGGTCAAATCGGGTAAAATCGGATGGATTTCGACGGGTACTTTTGTCAGGTACTTTTGTTCGGGCAGTGTTTTGGACGGGTCAAATCGTGACCCCACTTGACCTTGGCCTTCAAAATAGACAATTCAAGGTCAAACCCCGGACGAAGTCGGGTCACCTTCTAGTTTATATATAAGAGACGAGTAATACCATCGCACCAGATAAATAAACAACGTGTTATGCAAAATCGACAAACTGAAAATGACGCAACCAACGATCACGTCGTTAAATGTTATGATTTACTCGATATTAAAGCTAGATTTTTCCAGTTTTCTCCACAGAAGTTTAAATTATAATCGGAGATGGGATGTGTATTCCTTGCATCACAAGGATTTCCCCCCAAATTTTTCTGCTGACTTTCTCAACTTTTCCAATTAAGTTTGGCATAAATAAAAATTATACATTTTCTTCATTCCTGTATGATATAGACCGATAAGTTCCGTTGTATAGGCGTGATTCTCAGAGTGAAAATTTAGCTGGTAATTATTTAAGTTGTGGAATAACGGATACAATTTGCATTGAAATGTTACCTATTTCGCCAGTGTTCAATAAATTATCAACATAAAGCGAGCGCAACAAATTCGCTGCTAATTACGCCCTGTTGTCTACCTTGACGTTACCGGTGAGGGCTGTCTCAGGTAACGTTACAGGTACCCGTTAGACATGTCAAATCACGTCATTGAGGGTTAAAGAGTTAATGTCGCTCCAAACAAATTTACCAGTACATAACACAATATTTTGGACCGATTTAAACCAAATTTGGTGTGCTGACTAGGGGTACCCTTGGTGGAGTGGAGTTATAATGGTGTTAGTTTTTCAAATGTTGTTAACTTTAAAATTTAACGAGAGGCCGATCACGATCGGCAGATGTTTAACCCATCCCTTGGCGATAGTAAATTGTTATAATCAGAATCATAATCTTTTAATGTTGAATTATAGAGTATACTGTTATGATCTAAAGTAGTATATGACAAATGTACATAATAACCAGTAATAACACAAATTATTGAAATGTATGAGTCAATATAGAAGGGTTAATATAACATCTAAACTCTAGAGCCTGTCACCACTATCATAGTGTAAGCAGTTCTATTCATGTTGTTGCAAATTGCCATGTGAGATATCAAAATAATATAATTATTTATTTAATGGAAAAGGTTAAAAGACATGGAATGGGTAAAAGGGGTTAAATCACCTATCTCTGCCCTGTTTGATCCAATGTAGTCCCAATATCCAAGGACTTGGAGAGCTCCATTGGTCTAGTTAAATATATTTTCATGGCTAAGTTGTGGTTAATAAGATAGCAAAATCAATTTATCCAATAATTCACTAATTTGTGTCTCTTATAGAGAGCTAACATATGAGGGCTATAAATAACTCTCAATAAACCATGTCTTTTTATCTCTCTCACAGAGAAGCTGTGAGGCTGAGGTATTCATTAATTGTAAGTTACTTGGGTTATAATTGGATAATTCTTAGTTGAAAAAGGGCCATATCTCTGTTATAACAAATTGGATCTAACCCATATTCAAACTCGTTCTGTATTTTGAGTTGAGAAACTCATATATACCAAATTTGGCTCCTATCAGATGAAAAATGGTTGCTTTATCGAAGTATGTGTGAACTATATGTCAAAGGACCATAACTCCATTAAAAAACATCCGATCAAACCCATATTCGAACTCAATCTGTATCTTGGTCTGAGAAACTCATATACCAAATTTGGTTCCAATCAAGAGTTATGGCAGAATTCATGAATTATAAGTCGAAAAAGGGCCATAACTCCGTAAAATAAACTCGGATCAAACCCATATTCGAACTCGGTCTGTATTTTGGGCCGAGAAACTCACATACCAAATTTGGTTCCAATCAGATAAAAAATGTTTGAGTTATGGCAGAATGCGTGAATTCTAAGTCGAAAAAGGGACATAACTCTGTAAAAAAAAGTTGGATCAAACCCATATTCGAACTCGATCTGTATTTTGGGCTGAAAACCCCATATACAAAATTTGGTTTTGATCAGGTAGAAAATGTTTGAGTTATCGCATTACACGTAAAGTGTCTACAGACGGACAGACGGACGGACGGACGGACGGACGGACGGACGGACGGACGGACGAACGACGAGTGGTCAATCCGGACAACGACACTATGTTTACCATACATGGTATGGGTAAACATAAAAATTAAAACTTTTAATTATTAGGCCAAAAAAAAAAAAGGTTTTGGTTCTCAGGCACCGCCGCATTGAATAAAAAGGGCCGCATTAGGCCTTTTTATTGCAATGCCTGATGTTATGAAAAAAAAACTTACGAAAAAAAAAAATGGAAAAACAAAAAAAAAAGTTTTTTTTTTTTCGGGGGATACAGATATGTGTTGAATAATAGTGTGCATTGAGCTCTAACATGTAATGTGTTAAAAAGTGACTTGCAGGCTTACAACATGAAGTAGATGACTACAATTAAGAAAATGATAAGCTGACCCTCATGCTCTTCTTACAATTAGTCATTGTGAACTAACTTACACTAATTGTAACAAAAGAACATAATAGTCAATGATGTGCGAAAATATTTCTTTTCCCAGAGAGTGATTACAAACTGGAATAGTTTATCAGATTACATTGTTTCCACTGAATCGGTTCAACAATTCAAGGAGTTATTCGATAACAACTGTTATAACGAGCGATATATGTACGACTAAACGTCATGGATAATTTTAAAACAATTAATTCATTTACGTTATTCTATACATGTATGTTATTATGTGAAAGGGGTAAAAGTCATGGCGACTTACTCCCCAAACATTGATGATGATGATGTAACTTTATACAATTGAAAGGCACAGAACTAAATTCAGGATCACATATTAGAATGGAGCGGTATAAGTTTTTAGACAACAATAACAGTAGTTAATGTCAGGTGCATTATATAATGGTAGGTAATCCCAGTCATACACTGGTAGTACAATGTCATTTTTATATAAGATTAAATGAGTTTATATGCATTAGTGCTGGGCGGTATGACGATATATCGGGTATACCCGGTTTTAATTTTGATATCGTCAATAATATCGTCTGAAATAAAAATATCGTAATACCGTCCCAAGTTGTAATATTCTCCATGTAGGTTGAACCCCATCATATGGTCCCAACAAACAGCGAAGTTAGAGTAAGTATAATAGTCCCAAACTTCCCGGAAATACGCAGTCGAAAACGTTTTAAAACATCGGAGCACGTGCTTGTCAAGTTGGATATGCTTCGTCGGACACATCAAAGAGATACTATTAGCATCAGTTGGCTACACTGTGAGATTGGTATGTCGCGCGCATGCGACTGGCACAATGACCTCCTTTCAAGTTGGTGCAGCTTGCTCTATCAACCGTAACCGGTTGCTTGGAGACGGATTACGATGTCAGATTTTATATTGACCACACTTAGTCTAGCTGATCGTCTCAATGTGTGCAAATTGCGAGTAAAATGATTTTGTGGACATGTGCCGTACGGATCATGGCATTGCTATCGCTTCAACAAATGTCAAATTCACAAACTAATTGAACATGATTGTCTCTATTTATTTTCCTCAGCTAAAAAAATGCCGACGCAAATTCATTTCAAATTTTCACGTCGGCTTTTGCCTCGACACTGCCCATTGTGGCATTGTCGACGCTAATTCCCAGGGCTGCCGTATATGGACATTGAAGTCCCACGGTGCTACCAACTACCAATTACCACTGATAAATATAGTCTCACAAACAACCAATTCCTCACAAATTAATAAAAAGGCAATTTGAAACCGAATGCGGTGCTTAATGTGTGCATGGTGTTGAGCGCTATGGTCAAAGGGATATAACTCTAAAAAATGTATGCGAAAACGCACGTGGGCCGTGTTATATGATTATATCCCTTTGTTTCAAAGTTATTATTTCTCCGTCGGCAAACTGTCAATTGTTGCTGACGAGTGGTCATTATATACATGTATACTGTGATGTTACTGATAATTGTTCAATACACATTTACTCGACCTCTCATGACCCACAAATCGTAAATAAAACGTAGGGATGTATTGTGCAAACTTTATTTATGAAATATTGCATATATTGTACATTGTACTTACCAATTGTAATATACCAAAATAATATCGCGATAATATCGTGTATCGCGATGTTGTCGCCATAATATCGCGATATTTTTTGGGGCCAATATCGCCCAGCCCTAATATGCATAACAGTTCCCTCTACATTTCTGGTTATTACTAGACAGAGGAAGGTATCTTTGTCCATGCTTACTATGCGCAGAAAAAAATAAAAAATAAAAATAAAACCCTCCCTCCCTCATTGATTTGAAAAAAAAATTGCCCGAGAACCAAAACTCTTTTTTTTTTTGGCCTTAATGATCTTTCGTTTTTTTTTCTTTTTTTTTTTAAGAGTGAATATTTTTTTTGAAAAAGGGCCATAATTAAGTTAAAAATAGTCGGATCAAACCCATATTCGAACTCGATCTGTATTTTGGGCTGAGAAATACATATACAAAATTTGGTTCTGATCAGATAGAAAGTGTTGGAGTTATTGCATCATGCGTAAAGTGTCTAGGGACAGACAGACGACGGACGGACTGACTAACGATGAGTGGTCAATCCGGACATCGACACTATGTTTATCATACTATGGTATGGGTAAGGCCAAAAAAAAAAATATGTCTGTTTCCGATTTCTTGAGCAAAAAAATCCAGGTAGGCAGGTAGGGATTTTTTTTTTTTTTTTTTAAATCTTTCTATAATGTACCATATTCTAAAAGCAAGATAAAAAGTTGGTATTCTCAATGCCTTTGTATCCAGTTGCTGAAGTTTCTGACAGAAAACTAGTTTTATATCTGACAATATATCCAGAATATGCACCAGAAAGTAGGGACACGAAAATGCTATCTCCTGTGGCTCATGGCACCATGACACAATGTTGCGCAATATTGTACATGACAACATTGATACTATCGGCATTGCTAGCAAAAGTCTAGATAACTTCTATGCCATCATGTTGACATCTCATTTTCACCTGGCCGTGCGACCCTCAGAACAGTACCGATTTATTCGCATTTGCTGAATCATACGAGGAAATAAACCTTGTATCTTGTCAAACTTTATGGGTATTGTTTTTATCGATCGCCAAAGTTTAAAAGTCGTTAACATCTATTAAATTTGTTTAAATGGGATAAGAAATTAATGTGGAATTTCTTTAGGAAACAATTAAATTAATTGCAAGATTTTTGGTTGTACATGTAGTTCTGAGAGCGTGACTTGATTATGATAGTTGGAGTATCCGTTCTTGCTTTATTCTAGCACGTGCTAAAATAAAGCCATGGTTTATTTTCCAGCCTTTATCTTTATAGTAGATGACAAAGCTGATGGACAAAAAGTGTCAATTTTACATGTCAATTACATGCATAAAAAAAAAAAAAATTCAAAAAAAAATCCAGGTCGGCCCAATTTCGGCAGGTAGGTCGGGAAACCGGAAACACAGATGTTTTTTTTTTGGCCTAAACATAAAAATCACCGGTGCCCATTTTCTGGTTGATAACTTTAGGTTTAGTAACTTTAGGATTTTTTTCAGATTTTGTATGTGGATTAAATACCAACATGAGTGATATCATGTTGGTTCAGTTGCATTGATCCAATATATTTCATCATTGCTGAAATGTTTTGATGATAAGTTTTTATCAGCTGAATATAAAATAATGTTTGTTTCATTGATAACTAGGAGTGATCAAAATAGTTGTCCATCCAATGTGTACTACATGCAGTCCAGTTCTTGCTATTTTTTCTTTCTAAATAAACATAAAAGGCCGTCTGGCCACAGTGTCCCCCGAAAAAGTGGCTTCATTGGGGGCATCAGCTTTTCTGAAAAAAATAACAAGGACCCTAAATCCGAAGCAACCAGACAAAAATGGGTGGATAGTACCCATATTCGAACTTGATCTGTATTTCGAGCTGATAAACTCATATACCAAATTTGATTCAGATATGATCACACAAACTAAAGTTATCATCCGGAAACCAGAAATTGACAGGATTCTAAGTCATAAAAGGGCCACAACTCTCACAAAAATGGGCAGAGCAACCCCATATTCGAACCTGACTTGTATTTTGGGCTGATAAACTATCATACTAAATTTGATTCAGATATGATCACACAAACTAAAGTTATCATCCGGAAACCAGAAATTGACAGGATTCTAAGTCGAATAAAAGGCCCCCCCGAACCGGTGGCTTCATTTGGAGCAGAGGCTTTGTAGAAGTATACTATATGGATAAGAGTTTTAAAGACACTTGTGCATTGTCTCATTACTGACATGCATACAAATAACCAAATCTTAAAAAAACTCTTAAAGTCAAAATATAACCTCAAATTGGCACAAAATGAAGAAAATTACAAGAAAAATTGAATTTTCTAAGTCGAAAAGCCCATAACTCTGAGAAAAATCATCGGTTCGAACTTTACCTGTATCGTGATATGACTGATCCACATTATAACGGTATTTGCAATTAAAGGATCCAAACTTGAGATATCATCCGGAAACCGAAAAAGTGAGAAATTTTCTAAGTAAAACAAGTCAAAAAAGGGCCACAACTCTCGCAAACCCATATTCGAACTTGACCTGTACATAGGGCTGATAAACTCACATACCAAATTTGGTTCAGATATGATCACACAAACTGAAGTTATCATCCGGAAACCAGAAAATTACAAGATTCTAAGTAAAAAAAGGGTCATAACTCTTGCAAAAATGGGCGGAGCAAACCCATATTCGAACTTGACCTGTATTTTGGTCTGATAAACTCACCTATGAAATTTGCTTTTGATCTAATAACCGAAACTAAAGTTATCATCCGGATTGTACCCATATTTGAACTTGACCTTTTTTCGAGCTGATAAACGCACATTCCAAATTTGGTTTAGATATGATCACACAAACTGAAGTTATCATCCGGATATCAGAAATTGACAGGATTCCAAGTCGAAAAAGGACCACAACTCTCGCAAAAATGGGCGGAGCAAACCCATATTGGAACTTGACCTGTATTTTGGGCTGATAAACTCACATACCAAATTTGGTTCAGATATGATCACAATTTTTTTTTTTTTTTAAGATTCTAAGTAAAAAAAGGGCCATAACTCTCGCAATTTGCTTTTGATCTAATAACCGAAACTAAGGTTATCCGGAAACCATTTCCAGATGCACACCGGCTATTTTAATAGTCCCCCGGAAAAAAAAAATTCGGGGGATAAATAGTGATTGGCAATCTCATACTGGAACCACAAGTTACACAATTTGGACTATTTGTCAAAAAATCTTTAAATTTGTCGCCGTTTAAGTCGCTAAAATTATTCCGAAGCCTACATAATAAAATTATGCTTTTTCTACGACCATTACATTAAAAACGATGCGATTTTATAATTTCATGTATGATACATATATGATTTGTAAAAAAATCTGTTTAATTGTTCAAGAGTAAAAATCTGCTTAATTGTTCAAGAGTAAAACTTCCTGTCCAAACGACCAATGGACTGGCTAAGCCTTTGAAATAAAGTTTCACCTATTATGATTTGACTATTAAGGGTGTAAATATTCATCAGCATAATGTTTTTATTATGTTGGGCATATGTACATGTAAAGTAGCATAAATCTTATGTTTTCTTCAGCCCATATCTAATCTGCATTTTCAACTTATCTTGAATACATATGACTAAGTAACCTATATAACCTATATGAACAGTGAATGGTAGTTAGAAATATGAATGTGGACACTCCTCTCCTTTCCCCATTACATTATCCGCAGCGACGTTTCTCAATTTTTATGTCACAAGCTCTGAAACTATAGAAATGATAAACAGGAACGTAAAAAACAGTAATCTAATTTCAAAATTAGGTCTCATTCTTAAATTCCCACATAATTTTTGAATGACCAAATTACAATATACACAACATATCCCATATTATATCCCATTTGGAAGAGGAACCAAAAATATATATATTCCACAAGAATACGGAACAGCTGTGGCCTTGGAGTGTCCACCAAGTGATAGAGATTCTCAGATTCATTCCAAGACTTCCCCCCCTATCAACCCAGAATGCATCAGAATTCAAGCTAAGAGATATAGTTATTCCCCTTCCATTGAGAATAATAGACTTTATAGAACAGTCTGGATCAAAATTAATCACAGAACACACCCCAGTACCTTGACAAAAACAATATGTTCCCATTTTATTCGACCGGATCAGTTGATAATACAATGTTTTGGAGCTTCCTCTAGCAAATGGTATATAATATGGAATATGTTGTATATAATGTGATCTGGTGATTCGAAAATTAAGTGGGCCTTTAATACAATTTGCTGATATATTTACACCTACATGACTATGTTCTCTACCAATAACTCACCCAAGATGTTCAGGCTGACTAGTAGTTTGAACAGAACTGATAGCAGTTTCTGGTGTACCCACGGCTTGAACATCTGTAGCACCTGGAATGCAGTGACCAGCAATGCTTGCTCTTGTCTCAACATTGTTCGACTGACCAGAAGTGATAGATGTGGAAATGGAATATGCTGAAGATTGTGAACTTTTCAGAACGCTGGCTGATATTGAACTAGCACTAGATCTTGAGTTTATCGGTAAGCCATCACTGTTTAATACATTTGTCTTGAGTGTACAAGGAAGGTCATGATGTGAGTTTACGTCAGAAGAGGCATTAGCCTGCAGTCTTGTTGATTCTGGACCTTTTGTTTTTTTTGCTGAATTGGAAAATTTATCCTGCTCCCTAGGCCGCTTCGTACGTAAGTCACGATTCCCATCTCGTTGAAAAGATATGTCACTTAACTCACTTTCACCACATTCAACCATTCGAACGTAAGAAATGTCACTTTTAATCTTGTTGAAGAGACCATTGTTTGACCCATCATCATTGGAGTTCAGAAATCCTTCCGAATACTTTATTAAACTTTGGATCTGTAGAAAGTTTGCAATATCCAGCAAGTCGTTTGCAATATCACTTGTGATTCTGAGGTATCCTTCATAGAGATATCTGAGAAAGGAATGAACAGCCTTATGGCTCACTCCACTTGGGAGGCAAACATTCAATGTCGATGATGACGGAGTGTCTGATGAATCTGCTTGCAGCTTTGGACTTGCTGCAAATAGCACTAATTTGTGAGCCTGAAAATTTAAAGCATTTTTATTAAAGTCGCTAACAAATAAATTCATTTGTTTTTCCCTGTAAATATTGTATTATTCCGTGTCATTCCAGAAAATTAAGCTCTGCCCGCTAAAGCGGGATGCGGTGGTGAACGTAAATTACATCGTGCCCACTAAAGCAGGCTGCGGTTTGATATAAGTTAATGAAACTTATAAAACAATTTTTTTTTTCAGTGCAATTTTTTCCTCATCAGAAGCCAGGACCCACCGCATGATATCTTGTAATAAAATAATAAATATTGGGTAAATATTAAAACTAGGAGCTCCCTTCTCTTGATCAATGACTACATTGGCCTAAGAATATCTCCTTGACCTTGAAAGCCAGTGCATTCGCATATATAAGAGAATGCACTGGCACAGGGTCTTTATTGCTGCACCAGCACAGCTCCTGTCATAAAAGTATTAATACTAATACTAATAATAAATTGTAAACTGTCAAACAGATACATTTGATTTTTGATAGCAGTCAACACATTGAATTAAATTTCATTCATACAACCCACTATCTGCTGGGAGAAATGTGGCTATTGAGACAACTAATTGCTTTATAATGATGGGACGAACAGCTGTGCAGAGTAAGGCAGTTAAACCCAGTTTGTCGTACTATCTACACATTGAAATGTCAAATAAAAAAAAAAATTTAAATCTTTAAAAACAAAATCAAAAGTTAAAATAAAAAAATATTTATTTCAATTTTTTTTTTCATTTTTTTTTAAGAGTTATGTCCCTGGCTCTGCCCATATTTGAACCAGTGATCCCATTTGAACAAATATGAACCCCAGTCACCCAAGGCCCCTCCATACCAAATATAAGCTAAATCGGCCCAATGGTTCTTGAGAAGTCGTTCTCACTGAGAATTACTATGGAGGCCCTGATTTCGCAACTAATTGACCTGGTGACCTCATTAACTCATTTGAACAAATCTGAATGTGAGTCACCTACTAGTAGGGAACATCCACACCAAATATGAACCCATTCGGTCTTATGGTTCTGGAGAAGAAGACGATTCTTGATGGACGGACAGATGGGTACGATGTACGGACGGCTAGACAACGGACGAGGAGTGATGACTATAGCTCCTTTGGAGCTTTCATCTCAGGTGAGCTAAAAAGGTAACACGGAATGTCGGAAAAGGCATTTAAGCCAAGCTCCACATTCAATCTTACCATTAACAATGAGTTCTGTCCAAAGTTTTGCAAAAAGCCCATTTATAAAATTATTATAATGAGTAAAACACCATTATAATCAGAAAATACAGATTAAATAGGCTTTAGGGACATGTGTAATCTGGTATATATGAGAGAGAAGTCACTTATCCCCAGGACAAAAATAGGACGAAGTGACAAAATTTTAAGAGAAGATATCTCCCAAATCGCACTCTAGGCTGGTCCCTGATAGAGTTATCGTTTGCGATGTCTATCGATATTACTCTTAGGTGCCTAATAATAATAATGATGATAGTTATTGTTTTTTATGTCTATCGATATTAAGCTTAGGTGCCTAATAATAATAATGATGATAGTTATTGTTTGTCATGTCTATCGCTAGGGTTGCCACGACTATGAGTTTTCATAATCGACCGTTATAGTCGACGGTTAGTCGATTAATCGTTTATATATGTGGCCTATATTGCACCCAGGTAAAGACGTGATCATATCGAAATTACAATGACTACAATATATCCAGTCTGAACACAGTTATAAACTGTCAGTCAGCAGGCTTGTCATTCTGATGCCCCCGCCCGTCATCGGCCACCTAAACTCAAATTTATGCGGCAGGTAAACACCCTCCTCATCGCTATTCCCGCGGACGAGAAATTAAAAAAATATTTGTTCAGTCAATCAATGTTCCCTGTGAACATGCATCGCGGAATTGTCGCATACTTATTGAAAACGGACTATAGTTAGTTTTGCAGAAAATCCCATTGTGTACCGATTGCGTCACCTGACATATCATAGCACTTAATTTTATTCTGCGTGCAGCGCATCGTGCAGCGCGGTTGCGGGTGGGGGTATATACGTTACCAATTTGGAGAATGTAATGTATGTAGCACTAATAAGTGATGACACAAACTTGTTACTGATTAACTGTCTAGTAACTTTGAACATTCCGCAAACTTTGTGACTTTGTCAATAAAATATCAATAATCGTGAACGTTTTACAGTATGAAATTTGAAAAAAGAAATATAGATGCAGTCCCATGCATGTCGTCCATTTTGGATATAATGATAACTAATTACAGATCCATAGGAACATACATTTACAGTTAAACATAATCTCATATATATTTTGAAGACCTCTGTCTGTCTGTCTGTCTGTTTGTCTGTCATTAATACAAATCTACGATTCTCGACCGATCGGGACGAAAATTTGTACGTGTGTGTAGTTTGACCAGGCGGTGGTCGTTGTCGTATTGGCGAGCCCGTGCGCAGACGAGATCTCGGAAACGGGTGGAGCTATCGACTTGAAATTTGCTATGTGAATGTATCTTGCCCCGAATATGAATTTTATCAGGTCGCCGAGCCCGTGCGACGCCAGCTTCGCGCATGCGCAGACGAGATCTCGGAAACGGGTGGAGCTATCGACTTGAAATTTGCTATGTGAATGTATCTTGCCCCGGATACGAATTTTATCGGGTCGCCGAGCCCGTGCGACGCCAGCTTCGCGCATGCGCAGACGAGATCTCGGAAACGGGTGGAGCTATCGACTTGAAATTTGGTATGTGAATGTATCTTGCCCCGGATACGAATTTTATCGGGTCGCCGAGCCCGTGCGACGCCAGCTTCGTGCATGCGCAGACCAGATCTCGGAAAACGGGTGGAGCTATCGACTTGAAATTTGGTTTACAGACCAGATCTCGGAAACGGGTGGAGCTATCGACTTGAAATTTGGTTTTTGAATAGCCCGGACAACGTCGGGCTCCTCGGCTAGTCTATATATATATTTTGAGAACTACGTATATATATAAATATATATGTGTCTATATATATACTTTATAGAATCGAAAACGGCTGCACCGATTGAGACCAAACTTCCCATCTAAGGGTAAAAACCCATGGGAATGGTCGTCGCGGCATTTTGGAGAAGCTCCGAGCACCCATTCTCCACTCTCAGTCACAAAAACAGCACTGTGGGGTTAATCGTGTTGATAGTTAAAGAGCGTTCGTATCCGCAGTGTCGTTGATAAAGAGCGTATGCGTGTAATGTGATTCTTACGTCTGTGTCCGGGCGTGAGCGAATGTATCCAGACATGAGAGTGTTGTGTGATTCTTATGTACTTAGGGCTTCCTAGGAACGGGGGAGATTTTCATTGGGTCAGTTTTTCCGCCCGAGGTGATCTTCACCTTGAAACGGGTACCCACAAATGATATATATGTGTGTGTCCTTTATCGACTCGAACCGATTGAGCTCAAACTTGCTACCTAGGGGTACTTTTGTGCGGGAAATGTCATGGACGGGTTAAATTGTGACCCCGACCTGACCTTGACCTTGAAAATGATCAATTCAAGGTCAAATCGGGTAAACTGGCGGATTTCGACAAAATTTTACACCTAGGTGCAGCATACGTGTCTCGGAAGCTGTTGCAATTGCTTTTTCGAACAAAGCCATGAGACGAACCACGCCAGTGGCGGGCTAACCTGCTAGTCTATCTATCTCATATATATTTTGAAGACCTCTGTCTGTATGTATGTTTGTTTGTTTGTTTGTTTGTCTGTCTGTCATTTATACAAATCTACGATTCTCGACCGATCGGGACGAAACTTGGTACGTGTGTGTAGTTTGACCGGGCGGTGAACGTTGTCGTATTGGCGAGCCCGTGCGGCGCCCGCTTCGCGCATGCGCAGACGAGATATCGGAAACGGGTGGAGCTATCGACTTGAAATTTGGTATGTGAATGTATCTTGCCCCGGATACGAATTTTATCGGGTCGCCGAGCCCGTGCGACGCCAGCTTCGCGCATGCTCATACCAGATCTCGGAAATGGGTAGAGCTATTGACTTGAAATTTGCTATGTGAATGTATCTTGCCCCGGATACGAATTTTATCGGGTCGCCGAGCCCGTGCGACGCCAGCTTCGCGCATGCGCAGACCAGATCTCGGAAACGGGTAGAGCTATCGACTTGATATTTGGTTTTTGAATAGCCCGGACAACGTCGGGCTCATCGGCTAGTCTATTATATATTTTGAAAGATCTGTGTGTGTGTGTGTGTGTGTATCTATCTGTCTGTCTGTCAGTAATCGATGGACTCAAATACAGCTGAGCCAATTTCGATGAAACTTGGTATGTGGGGGTATTTTCGGGTCAGGACTAACATAGGCCTATTAATTTGTCCGTGCGAGGTCAACTTTTCACGTGCCGAGGTCAAATCTGTTTTTACGCCGTTTTGCGCTAATATATTTCAGTTCGGTGCTTACAAATCGATTCAAAACAGCGCGAATAATAACATGCCAGTCATAATAATGACACTATGAGAATCTTTCGTGTTTCCTCTTTCCAACGATATATAATATGTATGTATCCGTTTTAGTTATCTGCCTCAATTATTAAGAAGAAGTGGTACGATCTTCTATCAGGGTAAAAACAATGCGTAACTTCTATGACGTCGTTAGAGGTCATACAGTTAGATCACGTTAACTCTTACCCGGCCGATGCATTTGACTGTTTCAGACGTCTTGGCGATATCTCGGGCACCGATGGTAATTTATCTTTACGTTGAAACTTGAGGCGCGTTTATATACTTCAGTGGAAATCAAATCGGGATGGATTTCGACGGGTACTTTTGTCGGGTACTTTTGTTCGGGCACTGTGTTTTGGACGGGTCAAATCGTGACCCCACTTGACCTTGGCCTTCAAAATAGACAATTCAAGGTCGAAGCCCGGACGAAGTCGGGTCACCTTCTAGTACTATATATTTTGAGACTTCGTATATATATATATATATATATATATATATATATATATATGTGTACTTCATAGAATCGAAAACGGTTCGCTCGATCGAGTTCAAACTTCCCATCTAAATGTAAAATCCCACGGGAATCGTCGTCGCGGCGTTTTGGAGAAGCTCAGAGCACGCGTTCTCCACTCTCAAAATCACCGCAAAGGCACGGCGGGGGTTAATAAAGTGATTATTTAATGAGCGTTTGTTTTTTACGCATCGCTATAAAGAGCGTCTGTTTGCCATTCAACGTTATTTGCATCTGCAGAGAGATATACGGAACATACATTAAATTTAAAACATTTGTTTCTGACCAACCCTGCGAGCACGGATGGCGCGCTTTGTTTTTACAGTATATAGTTATATACCGAAATCATCCCAGATAATCACGAATATAGCATCAGATTTCTCCCCAGATATACCATTATAAAGCTACTGGAATCTGCCAATCTAAACGCGTGTAGGAACGGGCATCCCGAAATCATCCCAGATAATCACGAATATAGCATCAGATTTATCCCCAGATATACCGTTATAAAGCTACTGGAATCTGCCAATCTAAACGCGTGTAGGAACGGGCATCCCCACGGCAATGTCGGCTTATATGACATCTTTACTACACATGACAGCCGATGGACAATTGGTCTCTATATATGTACCAAAATTACGCCGCGTTGGTGACTGGGAAATTCCAGGGAATGCCGATTGAGCTCAAACTTGCTACCTACGGGAAGTGTCATATATGAGTGTGTCCTTTATAGACTCGAACCGATTGAGCTCAAACTTACTAAATATTGACTGGGAAATTCCAGGGAATGCCGATTGAGCTCAAACTTGCTACCTACGGGAAGTGTCATATATATGTGTGTGTCCTTTATAGACTCGAACCGATTGAGCTCAAACTTGCTAAATACGGGAAGTGTCATGGACGGGTTCATTGAAAAACAAAATAAATCGGGTAAAATTGAAAAACAAAATTAACGAGAGGCCGATCACGATCGGCAGATGTTAACCCAACCCTTGGCGATAAAAATTTAATATGATCGGATAAATGAGAGTTTTGGTGTTGAATTATAGAGTATACTGTTATGTACTATTATAGACAAATGTACATAACACAAATTATTGGAATTTATGGGTCACTGGCATTTATATAAGAGAATGCACTGGTACAGGATCTGTAATGCTAAACCGCCACAGCCAGCAAGTCCGTGGGTTAAATGTGTAGGTGTGCCCTGGACATGGAATACTTGGGTTAAGAGAGTCCAATTTAAGTTTACAATAATAATGTGTCCTAGTATACAGATAAGCAACCTCACCACTGACCCATTAATATCAATTATATAGCACAGCTGTCAAAAAATCACAGGAATTGTTTATGTTGAACACTGACCTCTATTAAACCAATAACAATTATAATGATATCAGACCATCTGAAGATATAACTCTGCAGCACACAGATGTCCAAGTCTACTGTTAATATCATGTGATGTTTATTGTTGAATCTTTATTTTAAATTAGATACCACAGGCTTCTTTATCAGATTATTTGCACATTGGCATAAGAAAAATCAGAAAATAATATAGCTTTATCTGAAAGTTTATCAATAGCTACTAGTAAGTAGTCCAAATGCAATTGGTGAATTGGATTTAATGTTGCTCCAAACAGATTTACCAGTACATAACACAAGATTTTGGACCGATTTAATCAAATTTGGTGTGGTGATTCGGGGTACCCTTGGCAGAGTTATAATGGTTATAATTGTTTTTAATTATTTAAAAAAATTAAAGGGACACATTGGAAATCTTTTTATCAACTTGTATCATAATCATCAATATCTAAATGAAAACAAATGACAATGTCAATGACATTTTTTTTATTATTATTATAAAAGTTAAAAAAAATAAAAAATTTAAATCGATTTTTTTCTTCAATTTATTTTTCGAAAAAGGGTCATAACTCCTTTAAAATAAATCGGATCAAACCCATATTCGAACTAGATCTGTATTTTGGGCTGTGAAACTCACATACCAAATTTGGTTCCAATCAGATAAAAAATGTTTGAGTTATGGCAGAATGTGTGAATTTTAAGTAGAAAAAGGGCCATAACTCTGTAACAAAAACTCGGATCAAACCCAAATTCGAACTCGATCTGTATTTTGGGTTGATATACCCATATACAAAATTTGCTTCTGATTGGATAGAAAATGTTTGAGTTATCGCATTACACGTGAAGTGTCTACGGACGGACAGACGGACGGACGGACGACGAGTGGTCAATCCGGACAACGACACTATGTTTACCATACATGGTATGGGTAAACATAAAAAGGCACAATTAATTAAAAAATTAATGAAAGTGTCAATGACACTGTAGCTCAACTTAGGTAGGGGAATAATTTAATGGTTGACAGTAAATGGAGGAATAGGAAAGGTGCTAATTGAAATGTCTAACATGCGCCAAAGGATTTAGTGATGCAAAGAGTAAAATACAAGATGGCTGCTGGTGGCCATTTTTTTTGGCCAATTGACCCCAAAAGAACTCGTTCCCATCTACGTATAATTGTTAACATCCATGACAAATTTTATGAAGATCTGACCAAAGCTACAACATACAAATTTCATGATGATCAGACGAACAGTACGACCTGTAGACCGCGCCAATGGATTGAATTTTGAAATCCAAGATGGCCGCTGGCAGCCATGTTTTTTGGCCGAATGACCCCACAATGATTCGTTCCCATCTACATGTCAATGTCAACATTCATGACAAATTTAATAAAGATCAGACCAAAGGTATGACCTGTAGCCCACGCCAAAGGATTTAGTCATGCAAAAAGTAAAATGCTGGTGGCAATGTTTTTTGACCGAATGACCCCAAAACGACTCGTTCCCATCTACATGTCATTGTTATAATTCATGACAAATTTCATGACCATCTGACCAAAGCTACGACCTGTAGCCCGCACCAAAGGATTTAGTCATGCAAAGAGTAAAATCCAAGATGGCTGCTGGCGGCCATGTTTTTTGACCAAATGACCCCAAAACGACTCGATCCCATCTACATGTCATTGTTATCATTCATGACAAATTTCATGATGATCAGACGAACAGTACGACCTGTAGCCCGCACCAATGGATTGAATTTTGAAATCCAAGATGGCCGCCAGCAGCCATGTTTTTTGGCCGAATGACCCGACAATGATTCGTTCCCATCTACATGTCAATGTCAACGTTCATGACAAATTTTATAAAGATTAGACCAAAGGCAACATATAGCCCGCGCCAAAGGATTTAGTCATGCAAAGAGTAAAATCCAAGATGGCTGCTGGCGGCCATGTTTTTTGGCCAAACGACTCCAAAATCACTCGTTCCCATCTACATGTCAGTGTTAACATCCATGACAAATTTCATAAACTTCCGACCAACACAACGACCTGTAGCCCGCGCCAAAGGATTTAGTCATGCAAAGAGTAAAATACAAGATGGCTGCTGGCGGCCATGTTTTTTGGCCGAACAACACCAAAATCACTCGTTCCCATCTACATGTCATTATTAACATCAATGACAAATTTCATGATGATCAGACGAACAGTACGATCTGTAGCCCGCGCCAATGGATTGAATCTTGAAATCCAAGATGGCTGCCAGCGGCTATGTTTTTAGGCCGAATGACCCCAAAATGACTCGTTCCCATCTACATGTCAATGTCAACATTCATGACAAATTTCATAAAGATCAGACCAAAGGTACGACCTGTAGCCCACGCCAAAGGATTTAGTCATGCAAAGAGTAAAATCCAAGATGGCTGCTGGCGGCCATGTTTTTCGGCCGAACGACCCCAAAATCACTCGTTCCCATCTACATGTCATTGTTAACATCCATGACCAATTTCATGATGTTCCGATCGAAGCTACGACCTGTAGCCCGCGCCAAAGGATTTAGTCATGCAAAGAGTAAAATCCAAGATGGCTGCTGGTGGCCATGTTTATTGGCCGAACAACCCCAAAATGACTCGTTCCCATCTACATGTCAATATTAACATCCATGACAAATTTCATGATGATCAGATGAACAGTACGACCTGTAGCCCGCGCCAATGGATTGAATTTTGAAATCTAAGATGGCCGCCAGCGGCCATGTTTTTTGGCCGAATGACCCCACATTGATTCGTTCCCATCTACATGTCAATGTCAACATTCATGACAAATTTCATAAAGATTAGACCAAAGGTACAACCTGTAGCCCGCGCCAAAGGATTTAGTCATGCAAAGAGTAAAATCCAAGATGGCTGCTGGCGGCCATGTTTTTTGGCCGAACAACTTCAAAATCACTCGTTCCCATCTACATGACAGTGTTAACATCCATGACAAATTTCATAAACTTCCGACCAAAACAACGACCTGTAGCCCGTGCCAAAGGATTTAGTCATGCAAAGAGTAAAATCCAAGATGGCTGCTGGCAGCCATGTTTTTTGGCCGAACGACCCCAAAATCACTCGTTCCCATCTACATGTCATTATTAACATCAATGACAAATTTCATGATGATCAGATGAACAGTACGACCTGTAGGCCGCGCCAATGGATTGAATCTTGAAATCCAAGATGGCTGCCAGCGGCCATGTTTTTTGGCCGAATGACCCAAAAATGACTCGTTCCCATCTACATGTCAATGTCAACATTCATGACAAATTTCATGAAGATCAGACCAAAGGTACAACCTGTAGCCCGCGCCAAAGGAAATTGTTGACGGACACACGGACACACGGACACACGGACACACGGACGACGGACGCCAAACCATGGCAATAGCTCAAACTTACAAGTAAGTTGAGCTAAAAAGGCACAATTATCTCATTGAAAAACAAAAAAATTAACTCATTGAAAAACAAAAAATTAAATTAAAAATTGTCA
This sequence comes from Siphonodentalium dalli, assembly GCA_032622095.1. NCBI lineage: Eukaryota > Metazoa > Mollusca > Scaphopoda > Gadilida > Siphonodentaliidae > Siphonodentalium > Siphonodentalium dalli. The sequence continues at coordinate 171,253,844 of CP136064.1, read as the reverse complement.
TGTTTCTGACTATTGCCACCAGTGGCGGGCTAACCTGCTAGTCTTCTTCTATATATTTTGAGAACTCCTTGTATTCGAGAGATAGCCCACACCCTCCGGACCTCAATGATATGATCGTGAATGAGTATTGATATACCCCACTAAACTTTGACAAACACCAGTAATGGTGTGTAGATCATTTACATATCTCTCCTATATATTTTGATACAATCTATCTAATTTACATATCTCTCTTATATATTTATGTTTGCGTGTGTGTTGTACTTCATACAAATCTACGATTCTCGACCGATCGGGACGAAACTTGGTACGTGTGTGTAGTTTGACCAGGCGGTGGTCGTTGTCGTATTGGGAGCCCGTGTGACGCCTGTGCAGCGCATGCGCAGACGAGATCTCGGAAACGGGTGGAGCTATCGACTTGAAATTTGCTATGTGAATGTATCTTGCGCCGGGTACAAATTTTATCGGGTCGCCGAGCCCGTGCGACGCCCGTGCAGCGCATGCGCAGACGAGATCTCGGAAACGGGTGGAGCTATCGACTTGAAATTTGCTATGTGAATGTATCTTGCGCCGGGTACAAATTTTATCGGGTCGCCGAGCCCGTGCGACGCACGTGCAGCGCATGCGCAGACGAGATCTCGGAAACGGGTGGAGCTATCGACTTGAAATTTGGCATGTGAATGTATCTTGCGCCGGGTACAAATTTTCATGCGCAGACCAGATCTCGGAAACTGGTAGAGCTACCGGGTACAAATTTTTCTTATTGAAACGCGTGGAGCTAAAAATTAAAAAAATATATATAAAAATGTCATGTTTCGGACAAGCCGCCAGTGGCGGGCTAACCTGCTAGTACTATATATTTTGAGACTTCCGTATATATATGTGTGTGTACTTTATAGAATCGAAAACGACTGCACCCATCGAGCTCAAATTTCGTATATAAGTGTGAAATCCCACGGACACCGCCGTAGTCGTGTTTTGGAGAAGCTCAGAGCACCGTTTCTCCCTTCCCAATCATCAAAATCACCGCAATCAGCACTTCGGGGTTAATAGCGTTGATATATAAAGAGCGTTCGTTTTCCGCAGTGTCTATATAAAGAGCGTCGTTTTCGCTATCTACTTATCTGTATGACGGGAGTCGCTCGAAATATTATGCAGAGAGATTTCACGACGGAAAGCGTTTGTTTTCAATTCAATGCAATGTTTTCTCTAGAAATATTATGCAGAGAGATTTCACAACATTAGGACGGGTACGGCAGACTCGAAATATTATGCAGAGACGACGGGAACCGTTTGTTTTCAATTCAATGCAATGTTATCGCAGAGAGATTTCACGACGGGAAGCGTGTTTTCAATGCAATGCAATGTTATCGCTCGAAATATTATGCAGAGAGATTTCATGACATTAGGACGGGTACGGGCAGGTTTAAAAAAAAAAAAAACAAAGAATGCGTTGTCTGTCGTTCCTAGGAAGGGGGAATTGATCTAAGAAGCGTTTCTTTACAATCCAACGCAACGTTATCGCTCAAAATATTATGCAGAGAGATTTCATGACGGGATTAATTGACTGTCCGCTCTTTTCGGGGACTATTGGCCATCTCGTAAGGGTGGACAACCTCTGTCAGGGGCTGCTCAATGGCCACGGGCAGGTTAAATAACGGGGAAGTTTAGGACGGGTACCATGTATTAACTCATTGAAAAACAAAGAATGCGTTGTCTGTCGTTCCTAGGAAGGGGGGATTTCATCGGGTCAATTTTTCATTATAAAATATAAAAATTAATAATAAAAAAACAATTAAATTAATAATTAAATAAATATTAAAAAATTCAAAAAAACATAAATTAAATTAAAAAAACATAAAATTAATATTAAAAAATAAAAAAAAAACATAATATTAAAAATTAAAAAAAATATATAAATAAAAACAAAATAATTTTTAAAATGTCATGTTTCAGACAAACGCCGCCGGTGGCGGGCTAACCTGCTAGTCTACCAGGGGCGGATTTAGCCTGCCGCACATGCTGCTTGAGTGGTACTCAGATAATATATTTTATAGTTAATAGAAATCACCACCTGAAGGAACTGAGTATAAGACTACCAATTAATAAAACATTAAACAATGTTATCTGATGCCAACCTGTTTATAAGTTGGTGCCCCTCTGATGTGGCTCTTTGTATTCGATTTCATTGAGTGTGATAACCATATCATTGGGTGTCAACCCTTGATGAATGATGTCTCTACAAACATTGCTGTAATTGGCACCAATCTGATTTTATGCATAGTTAACACAGGCAGTTCCCTCAATTCCCCTGTACTGGTATCTATAACAGCAATAAGCACGTTTCCCTGGGGCATATATACACACTTGGACTCATTTATTACTTCTTACCATATGGGCAGGTGTCCATTTGTGGTTTTCTATCTCTGTGGAAGAAGAATCCCCGGAGGTTTTATATGACAGGTGCCTGTCAGCAGCGAGCTTTCACCCTTGTTAGTGTAGTATATCTGTGTCATTTTGATAAACATGGTAATACAATTTTGTGATCAATTCTCAAATGCATTGAAATCGAGGTATAGCCAGGAGGCGAATAACTCGGTAAAAGCATTTTGTATTGTTCCATCTCTTCTGGCTAGTGTTCCAAAGTCGTCCTTCGTGAAAGATGTCACCAATTTCGCAGAACGATATGCCTTGTACATGCCATCTATACAAACGCTCAACTCAGAGTTGGATATGTAGCACATGCTTTGGTCATCTAAAGACACAGTTTAAAATGTGCCACACACCGCAACCAGGATGTTGGAGAATATATGGACGAACAGTTATTTCCAAATGTCCCGCGTGTGTTGCGCATTTTGGTTACAATTCCCATCACATCCTGTGAATGTGAGAGATCTGTATCCACTTTAAGGCGCCTGAAGTCGTATACGAGAGCAACTATGGGAGAGGAACGGCTGAATGGTCTTGCTCTCATGCACGCGTACCCCAATATGGACATATCTTATCCGGACATATTTGACGATTTCGCAAAGAGACATCCTCGCCATATGTTATTAAAGGATATTGTGCTTGATTAAATATAATACAGGTATTTTTAATTTATATTACATGACAACTGAGTCAAACTCAGATTGATGATAATATTAGTGTCATTTTATATATTATTATTATCTGAAATTGCCGTTGGAAATGCCTGAAATACCTGAGTGGCCATAGGTTTATGTCCAAAATGAATTTCTTTCCGGGAGAGCATAATTGTAATCATTGAACTCATTTTATTTGTTACTGATCCAAATGGTATATTAGCTATTTCGCTACCGAAAAAAAACAAGGAAACTGTTCTAAACTGAGTTATAAATACAACGACAATAGGCCCAGAATTCGATTTCAGTGCATCATATTTCTAAAATTTTCCGGGAGTCAACGGGAGGGGGACACCCCCTCCCGTGTCCTCCCCCACTTGGCCTGCGGCGAAGGCTTGGCCTTCGGCCAAGATAGTCAGCAGCACTCAGTTACACCTTCTAGATCCGCCCCTGTCTACTATATATTTTGAGACTTCCGTATATATGTGTGTACTTTATAGAATCGAAAACGGCTGCACCGATCGAGACCAAACTTCCCATCTAAGTGTAAAAACCCACGGGAATGGTCGTCGCGGCATTTTGGAGAAGCTCAGAGCACCCGTTCTCCACTCTCAGTCACAAAAAACGGTACTTCGGGGTTAATAGCGTTGATAGTTAAAGAGCGTTCCTATCTGCAGTGTCCATATTTGGGTTCGTTAACCGGTTAACGCTCTTTATTCCCTTCGGCTTTCGCATACTGAACAGGGGACAGCGTTTGTTTACGTTATCTGGAACTCGCTTCCTAGGAACGGGGACATTTTCATCGGATTAGACCCCCACAGCAATTTTAATTCACATTCCCAACACCTAGCAGGGACAAATATCTATTAGCCAGCATCAAGGCGAGTCTTGTGACGTATTAATTCAAATGCGTTCGATCAAACAATATTCTCTGTCGCACTCATATTTCGTCATCTACGAATCCACTGCAATCGACCTATTTTTAGAACGCAACACATGGTACCAAAATTACGTCGCGTTGGTGATGGGGGTGCACGGCGGGATTAATTTAAATATGTCATGTTGGTAACAAATCTAGCCGAGAATTCCTCAGACCTACAGACGAATGCGACAAGCAAATTTCAAAATTGGTCACTTGACCTCCCCATGAATATCTTCTGGGAAATTCCAGGGAATGCCGATTGAGCTCAAACTTGCTACCTACGGGAAGTGTCATATATATGTGTGTGTCCTTTATAGACTCGAACCGATTGAGCTCAAACTTGCTAAATACGGGAAGTGTCATGGACGGGTTAAATTGTGACCCGACCTGACCTTGACCTTGAAAATGATCAATTCAAGGTCAAATCGAGTCCAAAATTTTTTTTATTAAAAAAGCCAGTAAATTCAAATGGCACAATTAACTCATTGAAAAACAAAAAAATTGGGTAAAATTGAAAAACAAAAAATTCAATTAAAAAATTTAAATATTAAAAATTGTCATGTTTCTGACGATTGCCGCCAGTGGCGGGCTAACCTGCTAGTCTACTATATATTTTGAGACTTCTGGAATATATATATATATATCCTTTATAGACTCAAAAACGGCTCGACCGATTGGGCCCAAACTTCCTATCTAAAGGTAAAAAGCCACGGGAAGTGTCATTGCACCGCTTCTGAGAATGTCCGAGCACTCCTTCACCCTTCAACTGCCACCATAATGGGGATTGATGGGTTAATCGCGTGATAATTAATGAGCGTTTGTATATGAGGCGTCGCTATTAAAGAGCGTTTACAAAACTACTTTAGTGAAAATATACGGCATTTGACCGTCTCGGAAATTGGGGATATCGAGACGAAATTTTGTACTTAGGGGTTCCAAGGGACGGGGGCGATTTTCGTCCGGTCAGTTTGTCCGCCCGAGGTAACCTTGACCTTGAAACGGGTACCCACAAATGACCTTGGGCGATATCTTGGTAGTCAGCGGTGACATCGATGTGAAATTTGTTTATGTATGGTCAACTCGGGACGGGAAATATTTTTACCCAACATGACCTTGACACAGGTACCCGCAAATGACCATGGGCGATATTTCGGGCATCAGCGGTGGCAGCGACGTACGGGGTTACAGGGTTCCTGCAAGCAAGGACTGATCAAATTTAAGGCTATTCAAGACCGTTTCGCGACATTTTTCAGCTATTTTCAAGGCCCTTTGATACCCAAATTCAAGGATTTTCAAGGCCTTAAAATAAATTACAGTATTCTATCACACATTGCCATGTTACTTGTTAGTTATTATTAACATTACTCAGGTTGGGTACTATAATACCTGGTACTTTTCCCAGATTATTATACTCACACAATTCAATGCAGATAAGCTAGGAATATTTTTTTTTAACATCAACATCAACAAATGGTAGCGTCTTTTTTTTGTCCTTCAAAACTTTAAGATGTTTGTCAGATTTCACATGGGAATCCAACACGGCTTTTCCCATGTTCGCCACGCTAAATGTTTTCAGGCAAAGTTTGCATTTTGCAGAATACCTGTCGCCCAGAACGATCATTAACCAGTCTTTGTAACTTTCGGAAGTTAACAAACAATCTTGGAATGTGCATTTCCCCATTTTTTATTGATAATTATCGAAAACAATCATCGAAATACAGTACACACACGACAACATTTTAGCAGACTGACACGACAGTCAAATGCGATAATACGTCGCGCTTTGCGATTGGCCAACGTCACTGCAACTATCCAATGAGAATGCTCGATACATCGCTGCTCTATTATAATATAACTGCGCTATTTATATCTCGTTCCAATGCGGTCATTTACCGTAAACCCGGAAATGTAAGAGGTGTTTAATTACGGATCATCAGCGTGTTGTTGTATCGCGAATATTGAAGGCTTTTCAAGGCCCATTGCCCATATTCCAGGATTTCAAGGCCTTGAACCACACCTTGTCAAATTCAAGGCCGTTCCTTAAATCCAAGGCCCCGCGGGAACCCTGGGTTACCTTGAAAAACAAAAATTAATGGATCGACCAAAGCCCATGGGACCAATCCCGCCAGTGGTGGGCTAATCTGCTAGTTGTAGTTGCCTTTCGGCCATGGTGTACTTGCCACTAGGCCGCGGTGCTCAACTGCAGTTACAAACTCTGACACCGCGACCGAACGGCAAATACACCGCGGTGCCAATGGACACTTGTTTTGTCCAGCGGGGTATGTCCTTTATAGACTCGAAAACGGCTCGACCAAACTTCCTATCTAAGGGTAAAAAGCCACGGGAAGTGTCATCGTACCGCTTCTGAGAACGTCCGAGCACTCCTTCACCCTTCGCCGTGCCACCGTCCTTGGAATTGAGGGGTTAAATACTTGCCAAAATTTTAGAGTTACTTCGCCTACATCATACAGAAACATTACCACGCTGGAAATTTTATTTCTTCCATCTAAAACATAATTACTCTGTTGGACTCATTTTAAGAATATATAAGTATTACACGCAGACACACGAAGTCTCAGCTTAAAATTTTGAAAAATAAGAGTTTTATCGACATAAATCGATTTGAATGGGAAATCCTATGTTAATAAATTTTGCGAAGAGCCGACAACGTCATTACACGTTCATCGTGTATTCGTAAAATATACATAAATATGTGTTAAAGTGCAGACTAATTCACCACCTTCGTGTAATCAAGAATATGAATCACACCAAAATTAAGCAAATTGTATACGGAATGTGCAGATATAAGCTGACATGTACATATCATTCCCCAAACGCTTCAATATCATGACAATCTATTAGTTATTATAACAAAACCCCAAAGTGTTCGCAATGCCGCGATATAGGCAACGTGGCCAACATCCTTCAATTCCGTGAGCCCGATAACCAGAACTGAGTCGTTTCATAAAAAAAAATATGTGTAATCAGCATGTCTGTCTGTCTGTCTGTTCGTCCGAGATGGTTTCTGATTGATAACTTCAGTATTTACTATTAGTTAACTTATTCCAATGTTACAGGTCTGTGATATTTCTACAATGTCGGAGTTGGAGTATAGAGATCTTCAATTATACAAATACATTCTGGTGAATGTAATGATCAAAAATGGTCAACTCGGGACGGGTACCTTTGAAAACAAAAATTAATGGATCGACCAAAGCCATGGGACCAATCCCGCCAGTGGCGGGCTAATCTGTTATTTTGTCGTGCCTGTACGGGGTATCTTCAATACACAGCTCGATTGAGCCCAAACTTGCTATCTAAGGGTAAAAAGCCACGAGAAGTGTTATCTTCAATACACTGTTAAAAATTCTATGGAAGCAAAAATAGTCAACTCGGGATGGGTACCTTGAAAAACTAAAATTAATGGATCGACCAAAGCCATGGGACCAATCCCACCAGTGGCGGGATAATCTGCTAGTCTACTATATATTTTGAGACTTCCATATATGTGTATATATATCCTTTATAGACTCGAAAACGGCTCGACCGATTGAGCCCAAACTTGCTATCAAAGGGTAAAAAACCACGATAAGTGCCATCGCACCGCTTCTGAGAACGTCCGAGCACTCCTTCACGCTGCCACCGTCGTTGGAATTGATGGGTTAATGATTAAGGAGTGTTCGTATCTGCGGTGTCATTGTTAAAGAGCGTTTATATACACGAGTATAAATACGGCTCAATCGACCGTCTTGGAAACTGGGGATATTGAGACGAAATTTCATACTTAGGGCTTCCAAGGGACGGGGGAGATTTTCGTTGGGTCAGTTTGTCCGCCTGAGGTGAACTTGACGTTGAAACGGGTACCCACAAATGACCTTGGGCGATATCTCGGTCTTCAGCGGTGACATAGACGTGAAATTTGTTATGTATGATCAACTCGGGACGGGGAATATTTTTGTCGGGTTAGCTGTCGGCGTGCCTTTACGGGGTTACCTTGAAAAACAAAAATTAATGGATATATTTTAAGACTTCCGTATATATATATATATCCTTTATAGACTCGAAAACGGCTTGACCGATTGAGCCCAAACTTGCTAACTAAGGGTAAAAATCCACGAGAAGTGCCATCGCACCACTTCTGAGAACGTCCGAGCACTCCTTCACCCTTCACCCTGCCACCGTCGTTGGAATTGATGGGTTAATGATTAAGGAGCGTTCGTATCTGCGGTGTCGTTGTTAAAGAGCGTTTATATACAGAAGTATAAATACGGCTCAATCGACCGTCTCGGAAACTGAGGATCCCGCTCATACACAAATAAATGATGTTATTAAAAACTTAGTCTTGTCTGTCTCGGCAGGCTATATATGATATTTAACCTTATTTTCATTAATAATGACCAAATGGAATCGACACAGTCCATCTTCAGAAAAAAAAAATAACAGCATGAACAAACCATAAATAGTGACACCCCACAAATAGTTCCACGGGATTCCCCCACGTGATTGGTGGGGAATTCCCTATCAAGGGAGATATCATTGGTTCAATTTACTTCAGAGTATGGGAACGTGGATCATAAAAACTGCCTCATTTATTATCTTGACGTGAATATTGACGAGGCGTTTGGACTAATTTATTCATCATTATTCTAAATTGTACAAAACATGTGTATAGTTGGAGGCATGAGGAAACACACAAATATCGTATCATTTATAGTAATATAAAATTGCGACTTGGCTTATTGTCGCGAACTGAAGCATGAAAACGCTTGGGCTAATGGCGATCATCATAAAAGAATCTTTGTGCAACATACACAAGTTCGCGGCTTCGTGTTAATGCCCCATTAAAGAATAACACGCTGAACATGCGTGCCCTCATTCCGATGTGACATCATCCAGTAGAAGTTTGCAGACACGTGCAGTTAACTGTGTCACAATAATAGAGATAATAAAAGCTATTATACTGCAGTCATTGAACATCATGCACATGTCCACAATTATTAGTCAGGTAAAGAACGCCCAATGTTTTGCTGCTCTTTTGCAGTTGAATTATCAGATACTAATACATATAACTTGATATAAATGTGTGAGACAGGGAATAAAATAAAGACACACAGACACAGTGAGAATGGGTTTGTTTATTTCTTTTTTTTTATATCGGATTTATCATCTTTTTAGATTTAGTTTGCGGCAGCATTTTGTCTTGTTGCTTACCTGTGATCGCCGTCTGTTTCTCAAAATCCTGATGAAAAATGCCCCTCATGACATACCGATCCATAAGTCGCAGGAAGTTTTTAATAAGGGAAATTGGGTTAGAAAGTTGCGACTTATATATTCCGTACACCGGCCGGTACGGTTAATTACAGATAAATGGGTCTTCATATATTTAATTATTTACTGGTTTCCCCCATAGCAGCTACCGGACCCATTCCCCCGACCCCTAGCGGAAACCCTGACTTAGGGCTTCCAAGGGACGGGGGAGATTTTCGTCGGGTCAGTTTGTCCGCCTGAGGTGACCTTGAAACGGGTACCCACAAATGACCTTGGGCGATATGATAGCATGCTGTCGGCGTGCCTGTACGGGGTTACCTTGAAAAACAAAAATTAATGGATCGACCAAAGCCATGGGACCAATCCCGCCAGTGGCGATTAGTCGACGAAGTAAATAACTGTCGATTACCACACCTGCCGAAGGTTAGTCGATTAATCGAATAATCATGGCAAGCCTATCTATCGCTATTACTCTTAGGTGCATAATAATAATAATGATGCCAATTTCAATCTATGTCTTAATGCCAAATAATATGATCGCTGGGAATTTTCTCCAATATTAATAGTCATGCTAGCACTATTATTATGCACCTGAAAGTAACATCACTCACTGAGCCATACTGCCATACCTTACAAACTGGAACCTTGTCCACTGTTAGTACAGCATCACACAGTTGCTCCTGGTTCCACAGCTCTGATAATTGCTGAAGGAAGGTGTTCGGGTAGACATAATTCATATAAACCCTCTCTGCTTTCCTCATCTTCAATATCAAACTGCAGGCAGAATAAAGGTACTAATGTTTATTGTGATCAATATATAGAGGATATCTAGTGTTTTTGAGTGGATACCGAAAAATTATCTAATGAGTGACAGAGACAAATGTATATTTTTGCGAGTGGCTTGCAGGCTGCAGCAGGTGAAAATAAACTTGTCTCAGTCACAATGAGATAATATTAGGTATCCATTCAAAACAATAGATTTTCTTTTTATTATATGAGTTTACCATAAATTTACAACAATAAATTGTCTCATAAACACTTTAATCGATGTACCAAAGCCAACATTAGCTCTTTCTCCACTTTAATACTCAGTCTTACTTCACTGCCCATCACTGAGAAATATAGTTCCAATATCAATCCATTGACTTCCCGATAAGAATGTCGAGTTTCAACACAATTTTAACAATTTTATCATGATATATATAATAATGAATATAAAGTTAACTCTACCGATTCAAGAGGATTTTGAAATATTTCTGTAGTGCAATGGAACATGTAAGTGAATTGGTCGCACATGCACGGGCTAACTAGTATGAAAGTGAAAATTTCTCTATCCCCTTCTGTGGGATAACGATATTTATATAAGGCCAAATAAGAATTATTTTATTTGATTCTTAGACACCAATGCATTGAATTAAATAGCGCTTTGGACGTTTTATTTAGATTTTTGATATTATGACCAAAAAACAGTTTTAAAAAAAATATATTTTGTATGTTTTTACCAACATACATATTGAGCACTATTGCAATATACATGAACTCTTAACATATCTCTGTGATTGATGGATTGACTTGTGTTGTATACACATAGTGACATATACACATAGTGACATAGAACATTAAGTAGATGACTACATTAAAGAAAATAATTAGCTGATCATTATAGTCTGGTGTATTAAATGTAACTAAAAAAAAAAAAATTATATTAAATTTTTTTTTTTTTCAATTCAGGTCCCTATTCATATCATAACAAGATACAAAATATTTATATATATTGACATAAGTCATTTAGGTTCACAAAAAGATTTAAGTTTAACAGTTGGAATCATACTGTAAAGTATGTTTGGCTTTATCTAGCTTTCATCTGTGAAAACTTCAAATAGTTTTGAGTTCAGGTTTGTAATCATTCAGCCTTCAGACTTCAGTATTTCAATCAAATTCAAAGGAAATTACACATTGAATACAGTACAGGAACAGTGACAATTTGATCAAATCAACCTGGTTATCAGGTGGGATCTCATAATACCAAATGAATAATTAACTTAGAGTTTAGTACTAACAGTAATTACTAACATAATAGACATTATTTCTGCACTACAAGTACATTATGGACATGTCTCTCAATTAAATTTTAGAAAATAGCCTATTATATGAATTAGAACGATAATGGTAAGTCTCATTTCAAGCAGGATAAGCATAATCCATTGAACCAAAATATATCTGACAATAACATTTCTGTCATTTTCTGATCCCTACATATATTATAATTTCCAAACTTATGCTTGAGAAACTTGATCAAATTGACCTCAAATTGACCTCTCAGATTAGCTCTCAATGCAATGGATTTTCATAAAATTTTCAGGGGGAGGAGTCCAGTCCTTCCCACAAGGAAAACACAGCGAGTGCACTTATTTGCTCTTGCAATTCAGAAGACGGGTGTAATTGCACCCATAATATAATCATAAGTTGGGATTTTCTCAAACAAAATGTCATTGTAGGATAAATCTAAACATGTACATGTACTGGCATGTCCAGTTACACTTTCGCATAACAGAGATGTAGTCCAGTGCATTTATGAGAAAAAATGCCAAACCCGGAACTAATTGCAACAGAATTTTTTTTTGCTGGAGTAAGTACATAAAACCTCCATAAACAACATACTAAAAATCGGCAAAAATCGGAAAAAGGGAAATTGGTGAATTTCGTGAAATAAATTTGGGGAAATTTGGTCAAATCATCAATTTATGGATTTTCATGGATGTTTATAAAAACAATAAAATTCACAAATCCTACAAAAAGGATGTGTATTGTGTCGTCCTAAGTTTCCTGAACCCAGTACTGAAAACCAGTCCCAGATTCATTACGTATTTTTCGAGTTGTGTGCCTTCAAAAATGCAAGTTTACCTGATTTCGGCCCATTTTCGGGGCCTCACTTTCGAAGAATGAGCCAAAATGCCTTATTAATGATTAATTATTAAAACAAGACAGTCAATGACTGTGGGGTCGCTCACCAGACTGCAAAGACTGATAAGACTGGGACTCTGGAGACCACAACAGTCAGAACTTTTCATAATCACTTTAAAAGAAGTAGATATCTAAAGAGTTAAATCTAAAACCAAAAATTTGGAGTTATGTCCCTGGCCCCGCCCACATTTGACCCAGTGACCTGATTTGAACAAATCTGAACCCCAGTCACCCAAGGATCCTTCATACCAAATATGAACCCATATAGCCTGATGGTATTTGAGAAGAAGTCACTTTAAGAATACTATGGAGGGAAAGAGTTATGGCCCTGGCTTCGCAACTATTTCAAGTAAACTCATTTGAACAAATCTGAATGTGAGTCACCTAGGGAACATCCACACCAAATATGAAAACCATTCGGTCTTATTCTTCTGAAGATGTTTAAAAGAATTACTATGGTGGGAAAGAGTTATGGCCCTGGCTTCGCAACTATTTGACCCAGTGACCGCATTTGAACAAATCTGAATGAGAATCACCTAGGGAACATCCACACCAAATATGAACCCATTTGGTCTTATGGTTCCAGAGGAGAAGATGTTCAAATAATTGTTGTCAGACGGATGGACGGACAGACGATGGACGGACGAGGAGTGATGACTATAGCTCCGCCGGAGCACAGGTAGGGTGGCTGGTTGATAATTAAATCTCTTATCTCCGCCCCTATTTGAACAAACGTGAATCCCCATCTATGAGATCCATTCATTTGGTAATTTCAGACATTAGATTTTAAGAGTTGAACTGAACTGATTTTCCTAAAATGACCCCAAATCTGAAAAAATCTAAACCCCAGTCACCGAAGGACCATCCATACCAAACATAATCTAAATAGTCCAGATGGTTCTTGAGAAGAAATTGTTTTAAGAATTACTATGGAAGGAAAGAGTTATGGCCCTGACTTCTCACATATTTGACCTGATGAACTCATTTGAACAAATCTGAATGTGAGTCACCTGGGGGACATCCACACCTAAATATATAAACCCATTTGGTCTTTAATATGTATCTGGAGAAGAAAACAATTGATGGATGGATAGAGACATAATGACAGATGGATGGATGGGAGAACAGTCTGACATAGAGACTGACAAATTCAATCCAATATACCCCCCAAGTTTTCTTTGCAAAATCATGGTATAATGAGTTCAACTGGATACTGGTGGTTAAGAACATAATATTCGAACAGACAAGCCTGAACATAGTGTCTGACATTTGCAGAATGAGGTCACCAAAGGGTGAATTTAATGACACAATCCTGCAATGCGGGCTAGCATCACCAAATTCACCCTCTGGGGACCTCATTCTGTGTAGGCCTCAACTGCTATGGGAGACATAGCATTAGATTGAAGTTCTCCAGTTAAAGTTGGCGATGTGCACCCATTGGGCACCTCAATTATGCATTTTATATTCACAAATTAGGGGATATAGAAACTAAACAGAAGGGCTAAAGTAAGTAAAAATGTCAATTTAAGTGCCTATATACTTCCCAGAAGATGAGGCCTAAGCAGAATGAGGACCCTGGCTAGTGTATTTGAAGATGCTAGACTGCTGTGCAGGGTAGCATAACTAAATTCACCCTCTGGGGACCTCATTCTGCAAATGCCAGATAGAAGACAAATTTAATCCAATATATACCCCCCCCCCCCATTTTTCTTTGAATATTAGTCGTATGATTTCATCTGGATAAGTGGTGATTAAAACAATAATATGAAATGGCCAAACCTGAATTTAGTATGTCTGACATTTGCAGAATTAGGTCCCAAAAATGTGGATTTAATGACAATATTCTGTAAGGCAGGCTAGCATCACCAAATTCATCCTCAATCTGATTAGGCCTCAATGGCCAATAAAACCAAGGAACAGATTGAAGTCCTACAGTTGAAGTTGGTGATACACACCCATTGAGCACCTCAATTATGCATTTTATCTTCTGCAAATTAGGGGGACATTGAAACTGAACAGGTGGAAAAAGTGACTAAATCAACTGTCAATTTGATACTTAGGATACTTCCAAGAAGATGAGGACTAAGCAGAATTAGGTCCCTGGCAGGTGTATTTGGTGATGCTAGCATGCTGTATGGAATAGCAACACTAAATTCACCATCTGGGGACCTCACTATGTAAATGTCAGACACACTATTTCCAGACTTGAAGAAATCAAAGCCATTCACAGTATCATTGAATGTCAGTCATTAAATTGCCACAGATATGTTTAGATTAGAATAATACATGTCATCTGGCCAGTTTATATAATTAATGACCTGTACCTTTACAGATATATATGCCTCTGTGGTGAGAATCTGAGGTATTAAATTGAGAGGTGATATGGCTTGGAAGGGATGTTGGTTGATGGCAGAGTTGGGCCTGGGCCATATGGGAGGGGGTGGGTGGGGGAGGGTGGAATGTTTCCATAATTTCATTAAAGAGTAAAGTTTCATAACTCAGCAGATGTTATATATAATGGTGTCACTTTTTTCAAATTTTAAAACATGTTTAAAATTGTCCCAGAAGATGAGGCCTAAGCAGAATAAGGTAATTGAGGTGTATTTGGTGATGCTAGCCTGTTGTATGGGGTAGCAACACTAAATACACCATCTGGGGACTTCATTCTGCAAATGTCAGACACACTATGTCCAGGTTTGGAGAAATGAACAATGGACTATTCCTTGTAGACTCTGGTAGTTGTTTACCTAATGTCATGTCTTGTAATGACAGATGGTAAACTGGTCTGAAGCAAGCAGTAATCAGCAAGAGGATCCAGTGACCACACTATGATAAATTGGCTTTTTCAATAATACAGGCTAGAGTGTCCTCTTAAAAATTAATAGTGCATAGCAAAGGGGTGTGAATTATAAAGGGCCATAACTCTGTTAAAATATATCAGATCAAACCCATATTTTAACTTGATCTGTATATAAGTGTCAAAAATTCATATACCAAATTTGGTGTTGATCAGATGAAAAATGTTTGAGTAATCCTGTCTTGGATGAATTCTATATCAAAACAAGAGTGGAAGGGGTTAAATAAACAATACCAAAATCCATACAGATGAAGAACATGCTAAGAAAAATCTAGGTAAGAAATATGAGGCTGTGATGTGTCCTAAACAAAAATTAAAGGTCAAAATGCAAAAATTATTTTTTTTGTTTTTAAAGTTATGTCCCTGGCTCTGTCCCTATTTGACCCAGTGACCCCATTTGAACAAATCTGAACCCCAGTCACCCAAGGTATCTCTGTACCAAATATAAGCTAAATCGGCCAAATATTTTTTTAGAAGAAGTCATTGTAAGAATTACTATGAGTTATGGCCCTGGTTTCTCAAGTAATTGACCGGGTGACCTCATTTGAACAAATCTGAACACCAGTCACCCAAGGACTCTCCATACCAAATATTAGCTAAATTGGCCCAATGGTTATGGACAAGAAGTTGTTGTAAGAATTACTATGGAGGAATAGAGTTATGGCCCTGGTTTCGCAACTATTTGACCCAGTGACCTCATTTGAACAAATCTGAATGAGAGTCACCTAGGGAACATCCACACCAAATATGAACCAATTCGGCATTACGGTTTCAGAGAAGAAGATGTTCAAAGAATTGTTGACGGACGGACGGATGGACGGACGGACGACGGACGAGGAGTGATGACTATAGCTCCACCGGAGACTTCGTCTCAGGTGAGCTAAAAAACTAGAGCAAACTGAAGGGATTTTTCACTGTTTTAGTAATTTCCTCACTAGATTAAACACAAAATATGATTAATATGTGCATCTATAATTAAGAAGAAGATTATATTCTCAAACAAAATGTGTGTTCCATTGTATGGACTTAGCCAATTTTGCCTCTGACACTGAACGTGTGTGATGAAATGCAATATTTGAGGTCATGTAACTCAATAATTTAATACCCATATGCCATGCGTTTCTTATAACCTTTTAAGTATGTTGGATTGAACAAATTGTAAAGGTATTAACAGGACATTATTTAATAAAATCAACTTATGGCCCTTTGAATACTTAGTCTTAGCTTGTTTCCAAAGATGCCAGTTTGAGGCATTTTTGTCCATTCTAAAAGGATTTGGGCCATAAAAACAAAAAACAATGGGTGTTTTAATGTGTAAAATTATTTGAACTTTCCTCCCACAACACTTAAGTGATAAAAAATTAGCCTTACATTGGTTATGCCATAGTATGTCACTAGATTTCTTTCATTTTTCAGGAAACTGACTCCAAATTTTAACGTTGGTATAGGGGTAGGAAAAATCACAAAATGCAATCTTATCACAAAATTACAGCCATTTCAGACACAATGTTGTTTTCTTCCAGTTTGTGTACATTCCTGTTGCATTATAAAACTGCTTAATACGTTATCGGACGTTGATTTAGAACTTTATGGTTATGTTGTATAAAAACAATCTCAAAATGCCAATTTGACATTTCACTGCCAAATTATGACAACAAATATTATAGCTCTGTCAATAAACATAAACAAAGGAAATATGAAATTATGCATGAAAGAACAATGTAAGCAGAAGCTGTTAATATAAAGTTTTATGCTTCAAGATGCATAATTTTGAAGTTTTTGTTGATATGCTTTCCCCTACCCCATTGTTCTGCCGTTCAAATTTGGAGTAAGTTTCCATAATGATGAGTGAAATCCAGTGACATTCATTGGTATAACCATTGAAATGCTATTTTCTCAACAAAAAAATGATTTAAGAGGACAGATCACATAATTTTACACAATAAACTTTCGTTAATTATTCTTAATATGCCTAAAATCCTTTTAAAATTGACAAAAACGCCCCACAATAGCATTTTCGGAAAAGAGGCTAGACTAAGAGTTCATAGGACCATAATTTTATTTTATTCACCAATGTATTTGGAAATTACTTCACAATTTCTTCAATCTAGTATTCTCAAAATGTTATGAGAAAAGCAGAGCATATGGATATTAATTTATTGAGTTACATGACCTCAAATATGGCATTTCATCACACAAGTTCTGTGGCAAGGCAAATTTGGCTAAGTCCATACAATGGAACACACATTTTGTTTGAGAATATTTTATTCTCCTTATTCATAGATGCACATATTAATCATATTTTGTGTTTAATCTAGTGAGGAAATTGCTAAAACAGTGAAAAAGTCATTAATTTGGCACTAGTTTTTTAAATAATTAACCATATAATACGGCATTTGGCTCATTCTGCGAAATTAAGGCTCCAAAATCAGGTAAACTCGCGTTTTTGAAAGCACACAACTCGAAAAATACTTAAGGAATCTGGGAATGGTTTCCAGTTCTGGATTCAGGAAAATGTGTTCGACAAAATAGGCATGATATTTGTAGGACTTGTAAATTTGAATTTTTTATATACATTCATGAAAATCCATATATTGATGATTTGACCAAATTTTCCCAATTTATTTTCCACGAAATTCACTAATTTCCCTTTTTCTGATTTTTGCCGATTTTTAGTATGTTGTTTACGGAGGGTATATGTACCAATTCCAGCAAAAAAAAATTCTGTTGCAATTAGTTCTGGGTAAAACCATAAATGCACTGGACTAATGGGGAAAGGTTCTAAATACACCTTCAAATAGTTCAATATTGAATCAATGATTAGAGCGACCATGAACATTTTGACAAGAGGGACGAGTGCGAATTTTAGCACCCTTGAATAAAAAATTGCGAGTGCATACGGGTGCGAGAGCAATCGCTCCCGTCTCTTGGGAAGGACCCCCAGACCCCCCCACACCATCAGCAGGGAGACACCACCTCCCCCGCTCAGGCCAGATAAAGATGGATAACTCTAAAATCAAGTGGTAATTATAACCACTCGATTTTAGAGTTATCCATCTTTATCTGCAAGACCGTCCGTTTGACCGGCAAGTTCTGTCCAACAAACAATAGAAATCGCAAGCTTCAAACATCGATGTCTAATCACTCTGAGCGTTGATGGGTGAGTTCCTCGACTCGAATCAAATATTTTTTACCCCCGAAGCCAAAGAAATAGTAAATTAGAAGCGTCTGATCGCATTGAGTACCTTTAAAAAACAATTAAATAAAATTTAATTTAAAAAAAATCTCAATTAAAACAAGGGGTGCGCATCGGAAGATGGAGCTCGTCAAGCTTTTTGGCGTGAAAGAGTGTATCTATCGCAAAAGAATTATTGGCGGCCATGTTTGTTATATTTACGAATTTCGGAAAAAAAGGGAGGCAATCATCTAGAGGTCACCCCGAAGATCTATATTAAGTTTGGTGCTGATTGGATGAGAAATGTGACCTGTAAGATGTGCTCAAGGATTTAAAAAATGAAAGCACCCATCTAGAGGTCATCCCGAGGATCCATATAAAGTTTGGTGATGATCGGCTGAGGGATATGCTCTGGGGGGGGGGGGGGGGGGGGTGTGCTCAAGGATTTAGTTATGCAAAGAGTAAAATCCAAGATGGCTGCCTTGTTTCTCATTGAAAAGTTTTTCAAATTTGATAGTTCCCATCTAGAGGTGATCCTAAACAAACCTGTACTAAAGTTTCAAAGAAATTCTCCAATAAATGTGGGATGCAAGTGTGCTGATGGATTCACATTTTAAATTAAAGATGGCTGCTGGTGGCCATGTTTTTTTTTTTTAATTTCGGGAAGAAAAAAAAAGGCTCCCCTTCTAGAGGTCACCCTGAAGATCCATATGAAGTTTGGTTATGATTAGGGGTGCCACGATTAATCGTATAATCGATGAACCGTTGATAAAGCCGATAATCGATTACAATTTACATCGTCGATTAATCTAAGTTATTTATTTCGGACGTCAGAAAACGACATGTATTACTGAATATGGTATTTGTTCTACAGTTTAATCTACAACCGAGGGGTTAACATCCTTTGAATGTGTATCAAAGAGATTCCAATAGCATGAGTACTGACTAAATTTAATATATGTAGCAAACAGTCGGCAGTTCATTTGATGATGTGACATGGTTTCTCGTCGGGTCATGGCGACATCATTGTATATTTATACTTGAAAGGTGGCACTATGTAATGTGCCAACTATCACCGTGTTCAATGAACTGAATGCACTCGCCCTTGAATCTGATTGGACCAATGGGAAGGTGATTGACATTCTCTCCAAAAGCATTGAAGCAATATATATGGCATTTTAATCAGCGATGTACATGTAATTGCGAGTATACTTTGTTTTGCATAAGTATACTTAGAAGTTACTTAGTAAGGCTATCGCATATCGTGTGGTAAATGCTGAACGGAACTGACTATTATCAAATACTTGTTCTGAGTCCTGCATTGTGCGGGTGGGGTAACACCATTGTGATTCTTAACCACGCTTTGGTAGTTTTATGACACTTTTAGTTTCCGATTCGATTCCTTTTTTAGGAACCGCCGGCAGTCCATCGTAGATTCCTACTTTTATATTGTTTGTATAGGTGCTGGCTACTCATAACACTGCAATTAATCGCTATGTTTGTTCTAATGAACTCACAAATATTATAACCATAACATCGCTGAGAACTGTGCTGGTATTCAATACATTATGCTCATTAGTATTAATAGTAATTATGACGCACTTTATTAACGTAAAAATTACATCAGCAGATGCCTAAAACAACCAGCGACAGTGCAGTTAACTAGCACCCAGCCAATAGGCCATATTACGCTATTATATAACTTCCGCTGATGTTATTTATTAATATAAGGTACGATTAATCGATTATAGTCGATTATTGACGACCGATTATCGATTATCAAAATCAATAATCGTGGCACCTCTAGTTATGATAGCTCCCATCTAGAGGTGATTCTAGACTCATATACCGAATATCTTTGAAAATGTCAAAGTTTGTTTGAGTTATCGCACAAATGGCCGTGAACAATCGAAATCGCTAAAAATAGACAAACTAAGTCCCATAACTGTCGAATAAAAGATTGGACAAAACTGGTTTTCGAACTTCTTCGAGATACTGTTGCAACAGACCCAATACCAAATATGAATGAAATCGGTTGATGTTTGTTTGAGTTATCGTGATAACGGTATTGCGACTGTCCAGGCGCCTGAACATCCACTCGCCTACCAACCTCGCCAAACCATAAATTGGGTTTTTGAAAAAACTCGACTAAAATACAAACTCCATTATAACATCGATCCGCCAGGGGACCCTGAGTCGCCACACCAAATTTGGTTGAAATCGGTCCAGGAGTCTGGAAGAAAAATCGAGAGCAAACATATCCTACTCTTTTATATATATAGCTATACCAGAGAACATACATTGTTTTCGTCTTTAATTGTGAAAATTAATCTGTCGGATCTCCGATAAACATTAAATTAAATCTGTGTTGGTTACAGATGGTCAAACTTTCATCGCATCGAATGCAATGCACAAAAGGTTGTCATGTTTGGCTTTCCGTAAATTGGATTGGGAAATCCTCGCTAGCAAGGCAAGGTAAAATATGGCGATGACATAATAATTCTAATTTTATTGTCCTTTATTCGATGAAGGTGCAACATATTCATGGGCTGTAATTTGTATGGGGTTATTTTAGAGTATACACTAACCTAATATCAATTAGAAATTAATACGATACTCGATAGGCCCAATTGTGTACAACACAAACATGATTGGGAATGGGCATATTAATTTACTGTGTAGACCTAAATGACCGACCGGGAAATATATCCACACTTAAATAGTGAGACTGAAGGTACATGTGTAAGGGAATAATAAATCATTAGAGAGTCCCATTTTTTAAATAGGCCATCACACGATACGAATATACTAGATCTTGTCAAATTCAAAAGTACAACTTCTCAATCTTATTTGTTATTTTGTATTCAATGTCTACGTCTACATATTACTCAGACACCTAGTGACTAGTGATTAGTCAACGTCGACCAGAATTTCGGCGATTAATTAGCAATCGGATTGGATTGGCCATATTTACCAGAAAGGTATAGATAAACATTTCATTGGTAGCAATCATTGATGCTTCCAATATACTTCAATAAATATCGTCGGCCATGTGTATAAAGCAAAAATGATTGTGATGGAACCCAAATATGACGGCCTGATCGCAGTTACATAATAATAAAAACATGTTTCTGATATATATATTCATTCATCATGCGAGGGATAGCGACCTGTAATGGTATGTTATTTGCCCAAAAAACAGGACCCTTTTTATGTCTCATTGGAACAATCATTGTTCGGCTAAGTCGCAACAGCAGATTTACTGTACACATTCACAATCAAATATTCAAAATACGGCACCTTTGACCTAAATATTCTACGTCTGACGTTTTGACTACATGGTGACTGATACAAGATCAAACCAATTCCAACATAACCACATGTTCACTTCATTCCTGACTGGGCACTGGTATACCGTATAACTATGTTTAGGCCTAAAAAAAAAATACGTTTGTTTCCGCTAACCCGACCGACCCTATTTTAAACCCCCGACCCTAAACTTTTTATTGACATTGCAACAAAAAAAAAAAAAATTGGACCAAAAAAAAACAAACAAACAAACAAACAAATTTATTTTAATTTTTTTTTTTTTTTATTTAGGTCCCAATTCATATCATAACAAGATGCAAAACATTTATATATTTATATGTATTGACATAAGAAATTTAAGTTTACAAAAAGATTTAAGTCTAAAGTCATTAGCTTCACTCCCGGTGGGCATATATTTGATGTCAGACAGAACTGTGCCCGATATACCACAAGAAAGGTCATAAAAAACTAGAAAGAAAACCCCAATGTGGCATATTATTAGTGCGGTACTCGCCCTGTATTAAATTGTTGAAAACTGCGATCAGAGTAAGAAATCTTCTCAGATACTAACACATTTTCGGAGCGAATCAGCGCGCGGAGTCTCATGGAATTATATTCGGAGGAAATCGGAACCACCCGAATAACGACGATCGGCTGGCACGCACGACTGGGAGAACAGCCAAAACAAAGGCCGGCATGTCGATAACGAAAGTAGATTCAACAAAAAGAGAAAAAAAATAAAAAAAATAATAGGGGGCCTATCATAGTTTTTGCATTCAAGTTTTCTAAGTAAAATGTCGACAATTATTTGGCAACTAACAAAGTTTTCACACTCTGTATATATATTTATATATATATGGAATTTTTGCAAATTTAGGAGAGAATGAGTACGTATTCACGGTGTGCAAAAGACGATTGGCACACCTCCGAAATTATCCAGGTTCACCAATAATAAACAAATCTGGGAATTCTGCCTTCTAATCTAACGTCAACATATTTGGCCGAATACAAGGTGAAGTTATCTGCATGCGAATTATTGACTTCTGTGAATGTAAATTATAAGCAATATTTCAATAATATTTGACATCACAATAGACCAATCGTGCTGAGCTAGATCGATTGGTCTTCCTGACACTGTTGTAAGAGATTTCTTGAATATTGAAATTTTGTTTGCTTGAAGATTTGTTCAAATTTATGATGAATATACCAGCAAAAAATTATACATTGTCTTTCATTAGTTTCAAAATTGTCTTTCATTAGTTTCAAAATGAATAAGAATAATTTTTTTTACAAAAAAATGGTTGTAACTTGAAAGAACAATTTAGAGTAGGCCTACTCCCTTTATCCAAGATTCATGCTGGCTGTGAAAGACCGATGGGATTATTTTAGCTCGATCGGTATATTTTAGCCCGATCGGGCTATTATTGATTGATCGGTGGTTCACCCAGACCTGTAGGATATGCGCACTATAGGATATAGATAAGGCGTTTTATGTATGGGAGGCCTATTTCACTTGAAAGAACAATTTATAGTAGGCCTACTCCCTTTATCCAAGATTCAGGCTGGCTGTGAAAGACCGATCGGTCTATTTTAGCCCGATCGGTCTATTTTAGCCCGATCGGGCTATTATTGATTGATCGGTGGTTCACCCAGACCTGTAGGGTATGCGCGCTATAGTATATAGATAAGGCGTTTCATGTATGGGAGGCCTATTTCACTTGAAAGAACAATTTATAGTAGGCCTACTCCCTTTATCCAAGATTCAGGCTGGCTGTGAAAGACTGATCAGTCTATTTTAGCCCGATCGGTCTATTTTAGCCCGATCGGGCTATTATTGATTGATCGGTGGTTCACCCAGACCTGTAGGGTATGCGCGCTATAGTATATAGATAAGGCGTTTCATGTATGGGAGGCCTATTAAACTTGAAAGAACAATTTAGAGTAGGCCTACTCCCTTTATCCAAGATTCAAGCTGGCTGTGAAAGAACGATCGGTCTATTTTAGCCTGATCGGTCTACTTTAGCCCGATCGGGCTGTTATTGATTGATCGGTGGTTCACCCAGACCTGTAGGATATACGCGCTATAGCATATAGATACGGCATTTCATGTATGGGATACCCATTTCACATTTATTATTCATTTACGATCAAGCGCAAATATTTCGCAAAATAACATCTATCATTTGCGCTTCAGTGTAAATCATTTGCGCAAATAAAAATTAATATGCATTGATATCACCCCCCTGAATTAATTTTAAATGGCACAGACCCACCATATGAGGGAAGCACCCCCCCCCCCAGTAACCCCAATATCTCTTTTATGACCATGGAAATGGTAGAGATATGTGCAGGATATATCTCTTTTATAAAATATACTAGATCTCTGGGATGGAGACACAAATTCTTGGGGACAGGGATACTGATAATATGAAAATTGGGGTTTTCCCCAATTTCAAGTCAATAAGTACACCATATGAGGGAAGCGAGTCCCCAGTAACCCCCGAATTCCATATTTATGGCCATGGAAATGGTATATATCTGTGTAGGAGATGTCCCTTTAATAAAATATACTAGAGCTCTGGGAGTGAGGCACCAATTCTTGGGACACCAGGGACCGAGATGCTGATATATATGCATATGGAAATATTTTTTCTTCAATGTTTCAGTATTATATGGGGCTACTACTATGGGTCCATGATAATATACTATGAGATGGACTCTTAGACATATACTTGCGCTTAAGCGCAAATGATTCATTTTCACATTTTATATTAACTAATTGCATTTAAGCGTAAATCAGTTACGCTTAATGTAATCATTTACGCTTAAGCATAATTGACTTATGCGTTATCATAATACATTGGAATTATATTAAGAGCAATAATTTCATCGGCTGTCTTACCTTATATGTATATTTGTATAATCTGATGTATGTTAACTTACTGGCATTAGTAATGTGGTTGCATCCATTTCAGCTTGAGTATGTGGAGTTCAATGGGGGTGTATATGAATTATGGTTAAGCGCAACTCATTTACGCTTAAGTGGATTTCATTTACACTTAAGCGTAATTGAAATGAATTATGCTTAAGCAAATACATGTACCTATCTCCAACTGGTTTCCTCAGCCTGAACATCCATCTTAGTATGGGATCTGGGTGGAGTCCTCACCTATGTTTGAGTAAGGTGTTATGGCCTGAGTTAATTTGAGTTTAGAGCAAATCACATGGGAGTCTTTTTTACATTTATTATTTATTTGCATACAAATATTTGCGCTTAAGCATGAAGCAATTGAACTTACTTAGTGCAAATACACAACACTTCTTTACTTCCATCCAATTTTAACTGTCAATGATTGAGTCCATCTTATGGTATATTTATTTGGGCCTATATAAACTCAAAAATTGAAGAAAACATAATTCCATATGGATATCTATATCACTATCGCTGTCCCAAACAAATACGGTCTGTACTAGAATAGTGAATAGCAATATGGCACACATGTAGCATTGCACAGGTAATTAAACAGTTTGGAATACACATGTAAGACAACTCTTTCTGCACGAGACTGTACCTGCTGTAGTTCGATCATAAAATCGGTCAACGATCTGCAACGATTACAAATTTCTATAAATAGTAACATTTTCAACTGTTACCGTTGTTCATTGCACAATCATGACCACTTTGATTATAATTCTTTCATAACTCGGTCAATGTTCTTCCGTTGGTGATTTCAGGCAATAATTCCTTTTATATCCCTCCGAATTGACTATACCGCTTGTTTTTCGTTTTATTAAGCTGATGTTACGCTATTCCAGCAAACGGCCTCCCTCCACGGAAGCTATTTTCTGAGAACGAAAGCCGACTCAATCCCGACCAAGTCGGAAGTGTTCGGGTGATTCCGCGACTGCACACGACAACTCGTTTGTGTATTTATTTCGCGTTTACCGTGGAATTATTCGTCCCGATTGAGGGAAAGTAAATAGTTAGTTACGTGGCCGTATAATTAGTACAAACTGATATCTGGTTAGGGCATTTCGTGTATGGGGGTTATTTTATTCAGTCTTTCCACAGAATAACGCAGGGAACTCAATTGTGAGGTTCAATTTACGTTTCACATCACTTTAACAGTTGGAATCATACTGTAAAGTAT
This sequence comes from Siphonodentalium dalli, assembly GCA_032622095.1. Lineage (NCBI taxonomy): Eukaryota > Metazoa > Mollusca > Scaphopoda > Gadilida > Siphonodentaliidae > Siphonodentalium > Siphonodentalium dalli. Next base: position 171,228,115 of record CP136064.1, on the reverse strand, counting down.
GTTTGGCTTTATCTAGCTTTCATCTGTGAAAACTTCAAATAATTTGAGTTCAGGTATGTTATCATTCAGCGTTCAGACTTCAGTATTTCAATCAATTACAGCACAGGAACATTAACAATTTGATCAAATCAACCTGGTTATCAAGTGGGATCTCATAATAACAAATGAAAAATTAACATAGAGATTAGTACCATATATAGTCATTACTACCTTAATACATGTACATTGTTTCTGTACTGCATGTACATGTAGTAATTCTGTACTACATGTAGTATTTCTGTACTACATGTACATGTAGTATATTATGTACGGTATGTGTCTCACTTGAATTTTATAAAATAGCCTATTTATGAATTAGAGTGATAATGGCAAGTCTCATTTCAAGCAGGATAAGCATAATCCATTGAACCAAAAGATATGACAATAACGTATAAGAATTTCCAATCCATATATATATAAAAAGTTCCAAAGTTATGCTTGAGAAACTTGATCAAATTGACCTCTCAGTAAAATTCAAAATACTGACTCAAAGAGCCTTAGATTAGCTCTAAATGCAATGGATTTTCAAAAAATTTCCAGGGGGCGAACCACCACCATCATCAGGGAGTCACCCTTCCCAAACATTCCTCCACTCAGGCCTTCAGGTTATGCCTTTTGGCATATCATTGCCCAAAAACAGGTGTCCCCAAAAAATACCTAGATCCTTCACTGAATGCGGAGGAGAAGGTGGTGTTGTGAAGCCATCCTTAAGAGATCGGTACAAGACGGTCACTCCAATATGTGAACAGTGCAGTGGTGCTGGAATGACTCCAGTTGTCGCCAGACCAAATGGGAAATATTACGATTATCAAAGACTATATTAGTATATAGACTAGTATATATGTAAATATTAAAGCATATGTAAGATTGAATTGGAGTTTCTAGTTCCTCTGTCATCTGGGTTAACCTGATTTGGGCTAAGAAGTGCATAGTTTGGGTTATTGACAAGTATTATACAGTTATTTTTAAAGATACTGAAAAAAAAAAAGTTAACAAAAACAAAAAAGTTAAGCCTACCTACCTACCCTAATATTTTTTAGCTCGTTAGCGGAAACAAAGGTATTTTTTGTTTAGGCCTTTAATATACGATATTGTGCTGGATTTGTGCCAATATATCAGACAGATTTCTAATCAAGTCATTGACTCATTGTCATATGACACGTCTCGAGTCATTCCGAGGCATGTACATGGGTCAGGCATTAATGTCCGTGCCAGTGTACTGTACCCATGACAACATATCTGCAATGGACAGATGACAAATGTTGTAAATGGGGGGGGGGGGGGGGGGGGGGGGGGAGTCAGCATTTTTCATTCTGATCTTTATTCAGTGATCTCGATTCGAATTGAGACTTTTCAGCCTGACAGACTGAGTTGTGATTTTTGTCAGAATACCCTGACCAGACAAGGCAGGTTACAATCCCTGGACTCTGGAGTGGAGGCTGTCCGCTAGCACAAGACTCAAGAGACCTACTAGTGGGCAGTACACTATATCTCTGCTACCAACGGAACCTCAATTCGAAGGTGCAAGCCGCAAGCCCGCAACTATCTGTAAGTGTAACGAAACTTGTTTTATTATATGACTACCACTAATCCCTTCCAAATACCACTATTGTTTGGCGATAAATTCCGAGCAGTCGGAAAACGCTTGTCTGGTCGTGAGCCGTATCGGTATTCTATGAATTCCGTATCAGTATCCTTTGAATTCCGTATCAGTATCCCGTGAAATTAGGTCACCGGAAGTTGGGAACTATTTATCAGGTCTGTTCGTTTGTATGGGAGGCCAAATGCACATTTATTAATAATTGCGCTGAAGCGCAATTCAATTGCGCTGTTCAGCACAATTCAATTGCACTGAAGCGCAATCCAACTGCGCTGAAGCGCAATCCAGCTTGATTCATATCAATTGCGCTAAAGCGCAATTGAATTGCACTGAAGTGCAATTGAATTGCGCTAAAGCGCAATTATTGTTAGAAGCTTACACCCCTGAATAGATAGGTTATTCCATTAATTAACTGGGGGTTCCCATATATGGGAAAATAATTGCACTGAAGCTCAATTAATTTTCTATTGGATTTATTCATTAATTAACTGGGGGATTTAGCCATATATGTAAAATTAATTGCGCTGAAGCACAATTATTAATAAATGTGAATTTGGCCTCCCATACGTTTGAAGCGTATAAAACGGATCTGTTCTATTGTCTATTGTTCGAAAATTAAACTGTTAAGACTTATTACGAAAAATTTATTTTGTATTATATTATTACTAGTACGCTTTTGTGCGAAGACCCCCAAATTCAACCAAAAAATAGTTCCTCGACCTTGGCCTTAAATTGGGAGTTTCGGGTGATGACTGGGAATGTTCAATTGAGTACATTTGCCCGGGTGATGAGTGCTGATGACATGGGATGGTGTAACGAAGTAGTTTTGCCCTTTGTGACATGGGATGAACCAAAAATGTGTCAGATAATAAACGCTTTATCGGTACAGTGAAGTGATATGGGCTGCAGTATCATGTCTCATTGACGATGTCAGATGGCCGCATCAAACTCGCTGCGTGTGGCAGCTTGTTTGATATGGCAATCTGACATCTTCAACTCGGCATGATACTGCAGCCCATATCACTTCACTGTACCGATAATGTGTATGAAGTGGGACCATGAATGTAGATGAGATATACATCGCAGGTGGGACGCACGGGGAGCTTGTAGCAAAAATATTATAAAAATATACCTTATATACATACCACAGGGGGTGTCACTATTCGGTACGGAATAGCGTAGTACAGCCGTCGCCGTTGAATTTGACTCACTGCAGCGATTATGGTCGGGGTAAACGGTATTGTCGCCTATAATTCTACTTCCAAAAGTGATAAAAACCTTCCTCACCATGTACAATGCTGTAGAATGCCGATATAAACCTGTTTTATACTTTCAACTGGTAGAAATCTTTCTAATCTAAGCGTAAACATGGGCCGATTCACCATTAATCGTGGCAACATATAATGCCCTCTTTCTGATTGGTCGATATTCACGTGGCTTTGTTTACGAAAACACGGTCCAAAAAACAAAAATTTTGTATATCGACCAATGTGAAAGAGTCACATTTGCTACTAGTAATACCGTGTGAGTAATACATATTTTCACAACAGTGTGTTGATCCGTGTCATGGTATCACATCGAGTTGAGGTGGGCAGATTGCCGGATCAAACGAGTTGATCCGGCAATCTGCCCACCTCAACGAGACGTGATGCGACCACACGGATCAATAAAAGGTTTATTATATCATATATGACGCCCAGTTTACTATAATAACCAGTTAATTGCCAATTTTTTTCACTTCAGCAGTTCTATTTTTTTTACCAGAGTCTATTTTAAAGGATAAATAGTTCGTCGACTTTAATTCGGCAGATCTCGGGAATTTCCGTAGGAGTGTGATCTGATTTGATCTGGGGAAATCTCACTCAGTGTGATCCGATGATTTGGATAGATCCTCAAACAATAGTGGTATTTAGGGAAGAATAGTCATATAATAAACGTAACTATCACAAGTATAACATACTCTGATAACAACTTATCGCCAATATCATGCTTAAGACATTTTAAACATATCATTTTCAGCTTGTTTTATTTTATTTTTATGAAAAGGAATAACAAATGGGGTAATAAATATATATAACGACAAATAGAATCAAATTGGTCATTTTCCCGCGAAACTTGGTACAGGCAAGCAAGGTACGAAAATTGGAGAAATCTGAGTATGAACGTCGGAGTGTTCCCCTATAACTTAGGCTATATCGTGGGTACAGGACGTTTCGTACCATGGTCGTTTCGTACTTGGTCGTTTCGTACCATCTGGTCGTTTCGTACCATATTTCTTGGTCGTTTCGTACCGCATTGTTTGGTCGTTTCGTACCATGTAGAAAATCAATTGGTCGTTTCGTACCATGTGTTGGAAATGGGGAAAACACGGTATTTTATATATATATTTATATTATGTATGTATAATTATTCATGTTCTGGAATGCGGCGAAAGATCGCGAAAGAGACGCATCCAATACAAAAACAAGGCAACAAACGTCCCGTACTATATCCTGGTTCCAATGCTCAAGAAGGAATCGGCAACGACAGACATGACTGTAAAGTTGGTTGGGGAAAAAAAGATGAAAAGGTACCAAAGACTCCAGTATCGGGAGAACCAGGCGCAACTATTCTGCTTGTGGAGCAACTACGAAAACGGCGGCATCTCCACCAGTGGTCTGTTGAAGGCATGTTCGAAACTGTTTGCGCCAAAAGTTGTTGACAATGTCGAGTCGGCTGATTGTTAATATCAAATATCATGTTCGTTGTGTAAAATAATGTTGTTAATGTTAATATGTTATTGTTATTTTAAAATAAAGAATAAAGTATGAAATTAATACTGTTTCCCCCCATTCCCAACATGGTACAACACATGGTACGAAACGACCAATTGATTTTTCTACATGGTACGAAACGACCAATTGATTTTCTACATGGTACGAAACGACCAAACAATGCGGTACGAAACGACCAAGAAATATGGTACGAAACGACCAGATGGTACGAAACGTCCAGGTACGAAACGACCATGGTACGAAACGTCTAGAATCCCTATATCGTATTCCGATACTCACCAACCGTGGTCGTGGAGTGCATGTTACTGTTAGTGATTTGATTTGAAGCAATTTTCTCACTTCAAAGCATACAAAAGTTGTTTTTAAACATTCCGCTGCATTAGACAGTGTATGGAGGTTTTTATTCACTTTTGAAAGAAGAAAAACAAGCGACAATGCCGTTTGCCATGATATTGATAATCGGTTCGGTGAGTCAGAAATGCAATCAATTTAGGGAATCGGAAACCGAACATTGTCTAGCCTTGTCTTATATATTATATATTATGTAAATACTGTTTTCTACAAAGTGCCTGTGGTGGGACGTATGTATCGCCTACCGCGCCTAACCGCGGTGGCAGCGGGCACTTGTTTTTGGCGCGTTGCGTTGCGTTACGTTTGAAAACTTAGTTCAATATTTGTTCGAAAAGTTTCTGTCGAATGATTTTCATAAACAAAAACTAGGAAATCGTTAATCAAGAAGATATTCTAACCTATAACATAAGCATGTGCGACAAAACAATTGAATTAACGGTTGTTTGTCAGTGTGTAAAACCTTTATCTGTTAATATATCTGCTGCACTCTGACTCTGAGGTCTGTTCGATTAATGATTCCACGCTCAACCGGTGTCGATTTGAATAAATTTGTACCGGAATTATCAAAAATTCGGAATAACTTCGTTTAAGAGTAAATATCAATTTTGGTCAAAATTACAGATATGCCACATGGGATTTTTTTAGTTCCGATAATGGGGAAAGTTGTTATCATTTCGAGATATATAGCTATTGCACTGGAAGAAACGACTGAAGTTCGAGCTTAAACATCCAGCACTGATATTTTATGATGCTATGAATGGTGGATGTCTGGAAATTATGTCTCTTCTGTAACAGTATTATCATCTGGTATATCATTTTTCAGAAAAGAGATATTTGAGTACTTTTTGATCCGAATTGAGTATTGACCGGTAATGCATAGATCGAGAAAACATTTACCCTTTGTATAGCTTGTTTTCAATGGGGGCCACAATGGAACACATTTTTCTCAGAAAAATTTAATTTCAACACAACATTAAACTTTATTAAATGAAGATAATTAAATGTCACACACTTTATAACATAATATTGAATTGGACACTCCTTGTCCACCAAATATTGAACAAAACTGGAATTGAAATATATAACGTTTCATTTATAGATGACAAAATAATATGTGTTACACGATTAAAGGTACGGTTGGCCTTGGCGGTGGGTATCCTGTGAAAATAATTCCACCCGTCAAAAACCGCCACAAGCAGAAAGAACAACAAAATGTAGACAGACTTTGTCCGTAAACAAATAAGACATATCGCATAAACAGTATGTTATTGTCATATTTTTGACCATTGTTATGTAAATAAAAGCATAAAAAGTAACTTTTCTGGTGTTTGTTTATATTATGATGGTAAACATAAAGAGCGTTCTTTGTTGGTGAATTCCTGATATGGAACGAATAAAGAGCGTTTATGCAATTTGTGTGTGATTAGCCAGCAGCATTGTGTTGTCTTCTGTAACACAATCAGGCTCTTGCTTAGGTAAAATATAGTAAATCTTTATGATAACATGCTGTTTACGCGATGGTCATGGTATATATGAACGAAACTGTATGCGTTTTAATGTTTGTCTGTATACGGTGATTGGGACAAATATGAATATTTTCGACAACTAAGGCCTCACGTGCCTTTAAGGACTTCAGCGCTACACGAAATACACATATTTGCTACGGGGTGGACAATTTCTGATAAATTTCTGTATAAAAGTCATGTCGAAATCCAAAGTTACGAAATATGCTAACAAGATGATAAAACCTGTTATTCATAAATAAAATACAGCGACGAACTACACAATCAAGATATCTGACGTTTGGTATACGATGTAGGAATATGCTTTGTTACAGTAAGGACCACAACGTTACACAACTGACACAGTCATATGCGAAATGTCATTTGTATACATCTAGGTATCATAATCATGTACTGGCATCAGTGCAAATTCAATATTATGGCGATTCTCGCGAGAATTTATGTCCCAAATACTTAATGATGTTTTCTGACGCGTATTTCTATATCAATATATGATGTGCGTTATGTGTACAGTAAAGATTACACGATTGACAAAAAAGGCGCATAGCATATATACAGGCTATAATATAAAACGAGGTTCAATTTGTGGAATTTCTTTTCATAATAAATGCCCAACTGTGTTTTTACACATTTAGTACACATATGGTATAACGAATATTGTTAACTGAATACCATAGTAAACAAGAAAACCATAGTCAGAAATGGTAACGCCACCAAGATCGTATTATTAGTCATAAATATAAATCATAATATAAAATATATTGGTTACATGAATGGACCGCCTCAGAATTCCGTTAAGACAAGTAATTCTTCAAATTATTACAATGAACTACGGCTTATAAATTACTGCAGGTTTCTCATTCGCCACACCAGAATGCTTCTAAATGCGGATCAAAGCTAAGAGTGCATGGCACATGCAGCCATTGTTCATAGACATTTTACAGATAGCGAGAATGATGCATGCTGGGAACGAAAGTATCCACAGCAAAGCCATGTGCTTACGGAGGCATGCGTTTATTATAGGGGATCTATGGTGGGCCTATAAAACTAATTATAACTTTGTTATCTGTCATAGTTTATGCGTGAAATTTTAAACATATATACCATGGACATATACCCCTTCCAGAATGTTGAAAAACATTTTCAGTTGCTCATCGTATTTTTATAGACGAAATAGTCCGAAATTTCAGAAAATTGCGCTAACTGCTCAATGTTTTAATGTGTTACAAAACGTCTGATAAAAATAGTTCTATCGGGAATATTCACACCATTTTTTTGTCAGAGAACATAGAGTAAACATAGTCCTATCGGGATATCGTAAAGGAGATTAATTAAAACCCTCAGACTGCCGAAACTGACGACATTAAATTCGCTTTTTCGTGTCCCACGGAAATGAAACGTGTCTGTCCATTGATCACGTTATTTATTTGACATAGTATTTTTTTTTCTGTTGTATTTGAACACTTGTTGCACGTGCAGGCTGCACGATCATAATAACTTCAACCGATAAGCGCCGACTGATACCCGCGCAACAGTTTGTCTCAAATAAATTGTTATCAAAACGCAGGTTTATGGCCGCGGACATAAGCCGATTAAGTGTAATGTAATTTATCCATGAACTTGACTGAAAAATTGTGATTCTATCACCATTAGCCACGAAAATGGGACCTCTAAACAGGCAAGTTTGATTTTCGGGGGACACAAACAAGCGAATTTATTGTCGGCAGTTTCGGCAGTCTGAGGGTTAATTAATCCCGAATTAAACGGAACTACTTTACGATATTCCGATAGGACTATGTTTACTCTATGCATGTTCTATCTGAAAATTGTGTGAATATTCCAGATAGAACTCTTTTTATCAGACGTTGTGTAACACCTTAAAACATTGAGCAGTTATAGCGCAAACCGAAATGTGTTGTCTTGCAATATCCCACCACTTTAGCTAAATTTACCTTCCTACAATATCCATAAAGAGGATCATATATTATATACCCACGGTTTTAATTATAGAATATAAAATATATTGGTTTCGCGAATGACCAACTCAGAATTCCGTTAAAATAACAATAACAACCAGCACCTATAACGAACCGTTTTACTGGACTTGGCCTACTGGTCGCGTAGTTCCGACTTTTAAATAAACGGAATTTCCAACTCTATAAATAAATAAAAGCCCCACAATGCATTCGCCCTGTGGACGAGGTTTGCCGAATGTACAATCACCCAGTGAATTATCGATCGACCATGCGATATCAAAAAAAACAAAATCTAGAAACACCACACTACGGTGGCGTAATAAATTGTCGTTACACGATATACATTGGTTATAGTCGGGTGAACACTCTATCCTTTGCTTTATCAGACAAGAAAACCATAGTCAGAAATGGTAACGCCACCAAGATCGTATTATTAGCCATAAATATAAATAATAATACAATTATTCTATAAACTAGCTTTCAAATTTTATGCGGGAAATTTGCGTACTTCCATATTTCAAGTTTTCCCGTTTCTCGTGGCATACATTACTTTCATCAAACTGTCTTCTTTATTACACAAGCTGATAGGCCCGACTTCACCCGGGCTGTTTCCCATCTGCTTTCCGGTGAAAGGTGCGATTTGACCTTCAATTGACTATTTCGAAAGTCAAGGTCAGGTCAGGGTCATGATTTGTCCAGTCCAAAACACCCCCACCCGTAGAAAACTACCCATAGGTATCAAATTTCGTCGAAATCCGTCCGTTTTACCCAACTTGACCTTTAATTAACAATTTTGAAGGTCAAGGTAAGGTCAGAGTCATGATTTGACCCGTCCAAAACACCCCCCCCCCCCCCCGACAAAAGTACCCATAGGTATCAAATTTCGTCGAAATCTATCCGTTTTATCCGAGTTGACCTTTGATTGGCCATATTGAAGGTCAAGGTCAGGCCGAGGTCACGATTTGACCCGTTCAAAACTCTCCACGGACCAAAGTATCCCTAGGTATCAAATTTCGCCGAAATTTGTCCGTTTTACCCAAATTGACCTTGCATTGACAGTTTTAATGGTCAAGGTCAGGTCGGGGTCACGATTTGACCCGTTCAAAACACTTCCCGGACACAAATACCCATAAGTATCAAATTACGTTGAATTCTATGGAAAGCCGAGGAGGACATGTTGGTTGCTAATTGCTAGATATACGACGCGGTATTTTGAAGGTGTTTCAAACTAGGAGATAGAAGTATTCTGCCTTTCAAATGGTGATGAATTATAGTAGTTTATTCAAATTTTATGGCATAAATTGTTATTAAAACCGTATATACTATAAAAAATTAATGACTCGAAAATTAAGTGGGCCTTCAAACAAAGTCACAATTGCATTTAGGCTCATCTCATACTCGTCCATTCAGCGATATTCTACTGCGCAGTTTGTTATAGCCTCCAGTATTTATTGAGCGTTATACCCCCAACTGTTATAATTCGCCTTTAGCAGGCGTACTCTTGCCTCAGATTATTGAGATATTAGGTCACACATAATCACATTAAATCGCATCGTAACATAGCAATTGTGTGGGCTCCTTGGCGTGAATATGTAATGAGAAATAAGGTCATACGTAATGACATTAAACTCAAGAAAACCCTCGAAAACAAAACAAAATCACATTTAATGTTTTACGTTATTTCCTTCATAAAAAGAATCTTCGTGATAATGAACCCTCTCGTTACTTTAGAATATAGAATTAACCTTAAAATAAAAAAAATCTTTGGAACACAGAACCTTCGGAATAACGAACCTTCGGATTGGTGAACCTTCGGAATAGCGAACATTCAGAGAAATTTCGGAATAGTGGACCTTCGGGATAGTGAACCTTCGGAATAGAGACATGCCCCCCAATATTCATATTATATGCCCAGAGTTCAAAGGTATGGACCCATAAAATTCTAAACTTGGCCCTTAAAATATTGAACTCCAAATTGGAGCACACACAGAACACCACTTAAGTCAACTGAACCCATGTCATGTCCCAATGCGGGAGGGTCCATATATACCACAACATTCATAGTATATGCCAAGAATTCAAAGGTATGGGCCCACGTAATGACATAAAATCTCAAGAAAACCAGCGAAAACAAAACAAAATCACATTTAATGTTCTAAGTTAAGTTATTTCCTCCTGTATCTGTATCGGTGTGCGCGCATGATCAGTTCGGATGTGAGCGCACACTCCATATAAAGAATCTTTGTGAAAATGAACCCTCTCAAATTAGTCTCAATACTTTAAAATATAGAATTAACCTAAAAATAACAAAAACCTTCGGAATAGAGAACCTTCGGAATAGCGGACCTTCGGGATAGCAAACCTTCATAATAGAAGCATGTCCCCACAATTACACCGGTGACGTAAACACATGTGCCAATCTTAGTTGTACTCTCGTAATTATCGGTACGATGAAACGGTGACGGAATCTGACGAGGTTTGCCGAATGTACAATCACCCAGTGAATTATCGATCGACCATGCGATATCAAAAAACCAAAAGCTAGAAACACCACACTACGGTGGCGTAATGAAATAATATGAACGTACACTAACATTCGTTTGTGTTTAAATATAATACAACTATGTGGTGAAGAGATGCCCGCGTACTGGACAATATGTAAGGATAAAGAATATTGTGTGTAGGTTAAACTATTGTGATAGATTCGAGTAACGTACGACATGGATATGCTATGGAGTTATCCGGATACATGTAAATTAGCATACATTGTATATTTGAATCCCTTTCGTATATACCTGTCTCGTTTAGCTTTGTGCTCGGTTGAGATAAATTAAAACAAGTGCATGTCCGTGTTTCATAAATATAAGTACATGTTCCTGGTGTTAGATAAGCTATCCAGATGCACGTTGTTCGAATTCATCATTACAAGCACGAATTCCACCTTCATTATATTCACAGGTCCCCAGAACAAAAATTGACCACAATTGTTCTAGGGACGTGTGATTATATTCACATATACAAAAAAGTATATTAGTGAGGTGAAGTAATGATAACTTTTTAAACAGTTTACTCATCGCCGAGTCTCGGGCCACGCACATTCCCCAACAGCGAAATGTGAATGAGACACCTCGATCAGTTGTGGATCTGGAATAAACGAGATCACTTCATCATAATTATACCAAGAAGTCATTACATTTTTTCGGCCAGCAAAAGCAGTTAGAATATTTAACGCCAACGCGTTTCATGCATTTAACAAGCAATTCACGCTCAGACATTTCTTCTACAATACCAGGGTATATGGATTTCTGATACTCAACCAGTACGTACTTATATATCCACACCAGGAATCATGCTATCTGCCTTTCCATTCGCACAAAACTCACTCATCGGACCTACCTCTACAACCACGCCTCTACCTTTCTCAGCCTTTATCTCCTCACATATCTCCCCATCTCCAAAAACTACACCCGGATCCTGCACGCCGCATTCATTAACCACGATATACCACCTTGCTCAACCACCGTCTTCTTACATATCTGCTCGCCCCGTATTTCCGCGGCAACCTCTACATGTGAACCTTGGTGCATGCTCGACTCATAATTCTTGCAATAATCATGTTCAACCCAGCTTCCATCAACTATGTCGTCATCAACAACAGTCACATCGACGCGCACACCACTCTGCTCACAACTTTCACTGACCACGCTACCTTGCTCGACCTCCACCTGCTCACATATCTCCTCACCACCCACAACCACTTCCGCTGCAACATCAAACTCAAACGCGCTAATCTCGCTACAAACTGGATCTGCCTCCGCAATCGTGCATATCTCCTCACCCTCAACGACCACATCGCTCGACTCACAACATGCATTAACCACGCTACCACATTCCTCAGCCTCCATCTCCTCACATATCTCCCGACTCCCCACAACCACATCTACCAGCACACCACTCGACTCAGAACATTCATTAACCACGCTACCACCTTGTTCAACCACTATCTCATTACATGTCTCCTCGCATATCTCCCGATCCCTCACAGCCACATCTACGAGCACACGTCCACTCGACTCACAACATTCATTAACCACGCTACCTCGTTCCTCAACCTCCATCTTCTCACACTCAATCCCCTACCAGCACACCGCTCGACTCACAACATTCATTAACCGCGCTACCACCTTGCTCAACCTCTTCGCGTATCTCTTCACCCCTTGCAATCCTACTTCCATCACATATGCCTTCACCTATGGGGCGCCATCCCTGCAAATATTCGTTTTCGGAGATATCTCCTCGTAATTCGGAGATATCTCCTCGGTTTCCTGGAGATATTTCCTTGGAATTGCAATTCCTAGCAGATATCTGCTTGGAATATGGTCCATTATGGAGATATCTCCTTGGATCCAAGGAGATATCTGCTTGGATTATGGAGATATCTCCTTCGATCCTAGAAGATATCTCATCGCAACTACGAGATATCTGCTTGAAATATTTCCAACGAGATATCTCCTTGAAACCGAGGAGATATCTCCATAATCCAAGCAGATATCTGCTCGGATTATGGAGATATCTCCTTGAAATAGTTTTCAACGAGATATCTCCTTGGACCCAAGGAGATATCTCCATATTCCAAGCAGAGATAACTCCTTGGAAAACCGCGGCCATGAAATATTAATGATTTCTCCACAGTAGTCAGTACATATACGTTTTTTTCCATTTTTTCGAAATACATCCAAGCAGATATCTGTTCGGAATATGGAGATATCTCCTTGAAATATTTTCAAGCAGATATATCCATAATGCGAGCAGATATCTGCTTGGATCCAAGGAGATATCTCCTTGAACATATTTCAAGGAGATGTCTCCATAATGCGAGCAGATATCTGCTTGGGTCCAATGAGATATCTCCTTGGATCCAAGCAGATATCTGCTCGCATTATGGAGATATCTCCTCGGTTTCAAGGTGATATCTCCTTGAAAATATTTCCGAGGAGATATCTCCATATTCCAAGCAGATATCTCATTGAAACCGAAGAGATATCTCAATAATGCGAGCAGATATCTGCTTGGATCCAAGGAGATATCTCCGAAAACGAATATTTGCAGGGATGGCGCCCCATATTCACCTCTCACATTACTTGTTCTCTTTACACACCGTTTCACATTCCTCCGAGCCACAATACGCTTTTCGAATTTCTTTGCAACTTGCACAACTACATTCTCGGCAACTTTGTCGCTCTCATCAATAACATATATCTTATTCGGAACTACGTTCTCACAAATAACTTCAACGCAAGGGGCAACTCTTACCGATTCACCCCTATCTTCAACACAAACTTCTGCATCCTGTTCCCCTTTACCACCAGTGCTGTCTCGCTCACCTGGCTTTCAAAACTAGCAGTTTTAAATGCACGACCCTTACCAATACCACTCTCACTGTCACATTCACAGCTAGTATCTCTGAAAGAAATGTTCAGTGGTGTAACCGACTTCAATTGATGAATCCTCATAGTTCCGCTAATTGTTTTCAATGTTCGTGACACAATTCATTTCTATATGGAACGAAAAGCATTATAATATATATTTACTTCCTACTGTCGTAGTTCGGAAGCCTTCCCTGAAACAAAATATCGACATAACATACACGAACATACTTAACCTATACTTAATAATATCTTTCGTGTAACAATAAAGCCAAAACCTCAACGCTAGAAAACGTAATATTTTTAAAATCAAAGAACTATTGCTAGGTGAATGATAAATAAAGTATTGCTCAATCATTGGCACATCATGTGATATATTTCCCGGCACACTGGAAACTTTGAGGCATCAGGAAACTCAGGCAGATCGTACACATAGCATTGGATGTATTTAATGTAACGGACACATGCTTTCAGAAGAGCGTACATGATATCGTGAAGGAATTGGCACGCGTGATTATTATAACTTAGCGAACTCATTATAATACATTTTACCCCATGGCCATATTGTTTAAAAGACGTCCCCCTAACGTCTAATCAACTCCCAACGTATCAATATCCTTACTATAACATACATATATCCCTCGTGTAACACTAATTTCCCAAATTTAACACTAGAAAGGTTACTATTATCCAAACCAGAAAAATAGTTCGAGTTGAAAGACAAACATAACCAATTAAATATTATGTATATCGTGTGATATATTTCCGCGGCAAAGAAAAGAGAAAAATTATTAAATGCCACAGGCATGTCCTCTGGATAACAATTGTTGTATTTACTGTAACAGCCACTCGATTTGAGTTAGATCGTACACCGAATCATGTTGCAACCGAAGGAATAACTAATAAAAAGTAACAGTCTCGTTATAATTGATGTTTTCTCCCGGCTATCATGGTTTCATAACAATCACATGAAATGAAAAATCGACTTACCACATAAGAACATCTTTAATGTAACATAAACATATCTTTCATGTAACGAAAATTCAAAACATCGACGCACGAAAATGATAATATTTTTCAAATCAAACACATTTTGTAATCTGAAAGAAGAACAAGACCCCAGTTACACCCTCTAGATATTTCAGCTTGGTGTTGCATGTGTTCACGCGCAAACAGCCTCTGTAAACAGCATCCTTTCCCTTTCGTTACAGTATTGGTCTCTCCTGTAACGTTTTGGCTTGTTACAACAGAGAACGTTACAGTAGAGATGTACAGACCATTCTGGTCACGGCATTCAGTGAGTTCTCCCTCCAGTATGGCGAAAACAGGGAAGTATAAAATACACCACAGTGGCTTCCGAAACATTTATTTGAAACATAATTATACATATGTTATAGCGAACAAACATGCGTTATTTAAAAGACGACTTTGAAAAGTACGCGAGGGGGTCAACATACCTATTATATAATTGTGTTATCGCAAGTTGTTTTTTGATTCAGACGACATGCGTTTCTGATATTGTGACATACACAGTGTCACGGAGCACAAAATACGGAGATTATAAATATCAGGGATACGTCATTATGTCAAGTAAATAGCACTTCGTTACATGAGAGACAAAATGCTGAGGTACAAAGTTTCTGAGCAATTTTCACTTAGTTAAGTTCAATCTTGGGTGGTGTATATGTGACAGTAGTTCATATCAAGAACTAAACTAATGATATGCCAGAGGATTTTCTCGGTGGCATGTAGTTAATATATCGAAATTTCGATTTTAGCCTGTAAAATTTTCCTGGGGACAGGCCATTTTGGTCAAATCTGGCCATTAATGAGCCCATTACATACATATATACCCGAACATCACGCTTATTTGTGTGTGGATGTTATCAAAGTGATGGAGATGCACACTAGGAACAATAGTTGGGATCCACACGTTGTATTGTGCACTCATCATCCACCGAGGACATCAATTTTGACCAAAATTGATATTGACTCTTAAACAAAAGGATGTTCATTCATTTCTCATTTTCAGTCTAAGGCTTAATTACTGGCCAAGTTTTTGAACGCCCAATAATATATATCCCACCACATTGAGTACAGTGTATATTGTATATATTACTTGTATGGATCCTCTGATAATGTTCAACGTGATCTGTTTATCTAAGATGGAGTCCAAAATGGCAGTCGTCCAATCATATACCGGTATCTATACATCTACAGTATACCCCATACCCTCAATGAACTGAGGATTATTAGGGGGCGCATGAATAAAATATAATTACATGGGTAAAAGAATTTTTGTTTTTTGTTTTTTTGTTTGTTATTAAAATCAAGAGCATTTGGAATTTATGTACCATTATTTTGACGCTGGTGGTGGTTTTGTGGAGGAGCCCTGCTTGCTATTACCGGGTTCATATAAGTGACTGTGGAGGGCATCCTTAAACAATGATGTGTCTTGAATATTTGCAGTATCGGTTGGGATTTTGTTCCAGAGAGAAATTGTTCGGGGATAGAAGGAAGTGCTGAGGTATTTCGGTCGATAGAAGGGGCGGATAAGTTTGTGGTCTCGTGTGGGTGTTAGTGGAGCAGAGTCAGTGATGTCTACATTATTATATCTGATTTTATGGAAGAGGATAACATAGGAGAAGTCTCTTCTACTGCTAAGAGTAGGCCATTTAAGAATGTTTAACATGTTTGTGGGGCTGCTTGGGTAGTTGTAAATATTGAAGATATATCTGACTGCTCGGTGTTGAACCATTTAAATTTTTGAAGTAAGGCCTATTTGCCATGGGTGACATATGGGGCAGCAGTATTCGAGCTGTGGTCGAACATAGGTTTTGTATGCCAGCTCCTTTATTTTTCTGCTGTCTGTTCTGATGTTACGTTTTAGGAACCTCAGTGTGGCATTTGCTTTGTTCACTATGTTATTAATGTGAGGTTTCCATTCAAGCTTGTTTGTGATGGTTAGGCCGAGGTACTTGGTTGCAGTGGTGTTTTTCAGTATTTTGCCATGAAGTAGGTAGTTGTTTGTTATTGGTTCTTTTTTTCTGGTTATTGTAATTATTTCGCATTTGTTGGTGTTGAAAGACATGGCCCATTCTTTTCCCCATTTTTCGAGTTGGTTTAAATCTTGTTGGAGATGGTTGCAGTCAGTGGGGCATGAGATGGTACAGTAGACGATAGTGTCATCTGCGAAGAGTCGTGTGTTGCATTTCAGGGATGTGGGCATATCATTGATGTAGATAAGGAAGAGGCAGGACCCCGGGACAGAGCGCTGAGGAACACCTGATAGTACAGGGCATGATTCTGATTCAGAGCCATCAACAAGGACTTTCTGTGTTCTGTTTGAGAGGAATGATTTTATCCAATTTACTGTGGTATTATCTATGCCCACTCTTTTCAGTTTTAAGATGAGGCGTTGATGGTCAACTTTATCAAAGGCCTTTGAGAAGTCTAAAACCGCCACATCGGTTTGTTGATGCTGTGCAAGAGAGTCCAGTATGTCCTGAGCCGTAATTTCGCTAAAATCCGGTTTGAGAATCCAAAGCCGATTACGGGGGGCGGAGCTAATTTCGGATTCTAGGTCAGATTTTGAAATCCACGTGGTCTCCGAAAATCTCTCCCAGCGTCAAACATGGCTCATGTATTTGACAAAAGTATCATTTGTATCTTATATTTATAAAGTGCATGTTTGTTGTGAAATCATGCTTTTCTTCTATGTGTATATACACGGCACATAATTTGCTGACAATCCGACTTAATCGCATCTTTTTTTTCAAGTTAAAGTGTGTTTATTGATGATGGCAAGCATATCTAAACATGACAGCTCTAAGCCTCCTGAATCAAATTCCGAAGATGTTGTGAAGAACACACGAAACTTGTCGGTTGAACAGGGACGTGACGACAGGGTTGATTGGGTGTCTCGACCCCCACCCCGATTTTTGGTATAATTTGCTAACCTGTGCAGTCATTCATACGTGAGGAAAATCAGGATCATTTTGACTAACTGTTTCAAATAATGATACGTACAAGCCAACAAACACAACAAACAAACAAACCCGATTTTAAATAAATACATATACAAATTTATGACTAACTCGGGAGAGGGGGTGTCCAGTGATCTGTATATATGTTCAACTTGTTTTGGTAGTCATGTTGCTTTGCCATTACTAATTATTTATTTTTTCAGTGTAATAACATATGGGAGAGGGGGTACCCTTAAGTGAGTCAGTACTTGTCCCCCAATTCCTTTGTATGTATAAACAAATGTATGTGCTATATATCATGTGTTATCTAAATTTGACATATATTTGAAATAAATATATCTAAACTAAACGTTGGTACATTCCAGCAGTCGGAAATTTCATGCATGACACAACATTAGTTGGACATTAATTTGACACCATATATAGGTTGGCATTGTTCGCATTGTTTGATTTTTTTCAACCAGTAAAAGTTGGTAATTTTCCAATCTTAGTGTTTGTCAGATTGGATATTTCCAAGGGGAGCAAATTGAATTCTGCGAACCTGTGAGATTGATGTTTGGTTCAAAGGGGGGGGGGGGGGTGCAGTTGACCGTAAATTTGAGGAAACTTCTAGCCACGTCCCTAGAACATTTGTCTGTTGTCTATACAGAGACTATTGTGCAAAACGACTGCATTTAACGAAACAAAACATGTTAAACATGAAATTGCTATAACATTAAGACTAGATGATAGTACATACGTGTATCTGATAATCCATCGATACCATATAATCCTACTATTTCTTGAATAAGAAGAAACATTATAATAACGAACACAGCAGAAGACATATATATCCATGCAGGTGCATATGAACTCGGTCAATGGTGACGTATCCGCCGAATTCGAAATCGACATGCGTTCGGGCGGTATTTTAAGGATGGAATTATGAAATGGACATATGAAAGTGACAATCAACAATGATTTGCAATTTATTCGCCATCAACCGAAGTGCTCCCCCAGCGTCACTATCAATAGCGTTATTATTTGGCTAATTTCAGTAATATTCTCCCAGTTTACATTCAATAAAACAAATTTGTATCCGCATTTAAAATTCTTTGATATAGATCGTTTATATTCTGCAATAATTTGTACATAAGAGACGGATTCTTATGTTTTATTGTGTTTTTAAACTCCGAGGTGGCGAAATCTCGGTTTGTTTACATTACGAACATTTGAGTCCGTAATCGGAATCCGAATCCCTATCGGATTTTAGCGAAATTAGGATCACGGTCTGTTCGTTTACTGATTCTGGAAATTTGTGGTCTGTTCTTTTGCCGAACCAAGTCGTACGGGGACAAACCTGTAATCTGAATCCAGAATCCAAAACGGATTTTAGCGAAATAACGCCTCTGTGAGAAAGAGACAAGTTGAGTTTCACAGCTAAGACGTGAGCGGAATCCCCACCTGACCTTGGCCTTCAAAATGGACAATTCAAGGTCAAATCGCGCAATTCGCCGAAAAGCAGAGGGGAAACAGCCCGGACGAAGTCGGGTCCACCAGCTAGTATACTATACAAGAAAACCATAGTCAGAAATGGTAACGCCACCAAGATCGTATTATTAGCCATAAATATAAATAATAATACAATTATTCTATAAACTAGCTTTCAAATTTTATGCGGGAAATTTGCGTACTTCCATATTTCAAGTTTTCCCGTGGCATACATTACTTTCATCAAACTGTCTTCTTTATTACACAAGCTGATAGGCCCGACTTCACCCGGGCTGTTTCACATCTGCTTTCCGGTGAAAGGTGCGATTTGACCTTCAATTGACTATTTCGAAAGTCAAGGTCAGGTCAGGGTCATGATTTGTCCAGTCCAAAACACCCCCACCCGTAGAAAACTACCCATAGGTATCAAATTTCGTCGAAATCCGTCCGTTTTACCCAACTTGACCTTTAATTAACAATTTTGAAGGTCAAGGTAAGGTCAGAGTCATGATTTGACCCGTCCATAACACCCCCCCCCCCCGACAAAAGTACCCATAGGTATCAAATTTCGTCGAAATCTATCCGTTTTATCCGAGTTGACCTTTGATTGGCCATATTGAAGGTCAAGGTCAGGCCGAGATCACGATTTGACACGTTCAAAACTCTCCTCAGACCAAAGTATCCCTAGTATCAAATTTCGCCGAAATTTGTCCGTTTTACCCAAATTGACCTTGCATTGACAGTTTTAAAGGTCAAGGTCAGGTCGGGGTCACGATTTGACCCGTTCAAAACACTTCCCGGACACAAATACCCATAGGTATCAAATTACGTTGAAATCTATGGAAAGCCGAGGAGGACATGTTGGTTGCTAATTGCTAGATATACGACGCGGTATTTTGAAGGTGTTTCAAACTAGGAGATAGAAGTATTCTGCCTTTCAAATGGTGATGAATTATAGTAGTTTATTCAAATTTTATGGCATAAATTGTTATTAAAACCGTATATACGATAAAAAATTAATGACTCGAAAATTAAGTGGGCCTTTAAACAAAGTCACAATTGCATTTAGGCTCATCTCATACTCGTCCATTCAGCGATATTCTACTGCGCAGTTTGTTATAGCCTCCAGTATTTATTGAGCGTTATACCCCCAACTGTTATAATTCGCCTTTAGCAGGCGTACTCTTGCCTCAGATTATTGAGATATTAGGTCACACATAATCACATTAAATCGCATCGTAACATAGCAATTGTGTGGGCTCCTTGGCGTGAATATGTAATGAGAAATAAGGTCATACGTAATGACATTAAACTCAAGAAAACCCTCGAAAACAAAACAAAATCACATTTAATGTTTTACGTTATTTCCTTCATAAAAAGAATCTTCGTGATAATGAACCCTCTCGTTACTTTAGAATATAGAATTAACCTTAAAATAAAAAAAATCTTTGGAACACAGAACCTTCGGAATAACGAACCTTCGGATTGGTGAACCTTCGGAATAGCGAACATTCAGAGAAATTTCGGAATAGTGGACCTTCGGGATAGTGAACCTTCGGAATAGAGCCATGCCCCCCAATATTCATATTATATGCCCAGAGTTCAAAGGTATGGACCCATAAAATTCTAAACTTGGCCCTTAAAATAATGAACTCCAAATTGGAGCACACACAGAACACCACTTAAGTCAACTGAACCTATGTCATGTCCCAATGCGGGAGGGTCCATATATACCACAACATTCATAGTATATGCCAAGAATTCAAAGGTATGGGCCCACGTAATGACATAAAATCTCAAGAAAACCAGCGAAAACAAAACAAAATCACATTTAATGTTCTAAGTTAAGTTATTTCCTCCTGTATCTGTATCGGTGTGCGCGCATGATCAGTTCGGATGTGAGCGCACACTCCATATAAAGAATCTTTGTGAAAATGAACCCTCTCAAATTAGTCTCAATACTTTAAAATATAGAATTAACCTAAAAATAACAAAAACCTTCGGAATAGAGAACCTTCGGAATAGCGGACCTTCGGGATAGCAAACCTTCATAATAGAAGCATGTCCCCACAATTACACCGGTGACGTAAACACATGTGCCAATCTTAGTTGTACTCTCGTAATTATCGGTACGATGAAACGGTGACGGAATCTGACGAGGTTTGCCGAATGTACAATCACCCAGTGAATTATCGATCGCCCATGCGATACAAAAAAACCAAAAGCAATAAACACCACACTACGGTGGCGTAATAATTGTCATTGCAGGTATGGCTATAAGGTGTTCTGATATGATGGTTGGTGGCACCTTTTTGGGAACAACAGTGAAGAAGTCATTAATTAGTAACTGGACTATTTATGTAAAAATTAAACACAATGTTGGCTTATTGGCACTATAAATATTACCTCACAATATCTGTGCATACTGTAGAATAAATGTATTTTTAAATGTCGAAAACAACATCATAACCGTTGATAGTTTTTCAATTGTTTGAACACTTGGAATCTGCCAGAAACGGACCAATTTAAAACTTACCTTTGATTCTGTTTGATTTGGTCTTAAAAAAGATTTTTTTTCTTATTTTAGGGTCCAAAAACATCAGGCGGAAAAAAAAAAAAATTTGCACAAAAAGGGTGGGTGGGTAGCAAAAGGCCTGTAAAAAAAATTTTGGGCCCTGTATGTGTAAATTTTCTCACGACCCCCCCCCCCCCCCCCCCCCCCCCCCCCCCCCACCGGCGTGAAAATTGTAATTTTTTGGTTGAGACAGGTTGAGACTCGGATTTTAACGTGAACCTATATTAAATAGGTACAAGCTGTTTTGAGTGTGAGTGTTATATTGTCGGGTTGAACATGGGGAATAATAGATAGAAAATTCGCTTTGGGGAAAATTTTCTACATATCTTTGAAATAGTGTCCCATTTATGGCTTTTTGTGTTAACTTTGGGGTTCCTTATTATAGTCCAGTCAAATTGATGGAAAGATACGCCCAACCGTGAACAATTTTGCTATGCAATGACTTTTGGTGTTTTTGAGTGTGACTATACTCATATAATAACATATCCAAAATGCCCATGTTGTCCAGAACGGGAAAAGTCGTCATTTTTGGGTCGAAAGACTGAAATATATAAACAAAAAATGGTGAAAATTGGAATTTTGTTAATAAACAAATCTGCCAACCATAAATACTCAGTCGAGTTCCTGACTGCCAATTGTGAGGGGGGGGGGGTTGAAAGAAAAAGCCACCAACAAGCAATTTTTTCCGCAACTAAAAAAAAAAATTCCTGCTTGTTTTTTTAGTGTTTTGGCAATGAGTTGGGCTTCAAAACCACTTTGAATGAGAGAAATAATGTAATTCTAACTGGTAAACTGACTGCAGGCAGTTATCGTGTTGTATTTTGTTGCAAATTTTGAAATCCAAGATGGCCGCTGGCAGCCATGTTTTTTTGGCCGAATGACCTCAAAATGACTCATTCCTATTTACATGTCCATGTTAACATCCATGATAAATAGTATGCACAGAAATTCATATACAGCTGTTTACAGTGAATTTCCCCCCGTAAATCTCTGTTTTAGTGTTAAAAGGGGGGGTGGTCAGTGTCAAAAAATTGTCGGAAAAAACTGCCGAAAACGGAAAAAAAATTGGCGGTGGGGGTGGGTGGGTACAAAAAATGATCGAAAGGGGAAAAATGCTATACGTGCCTGAATTTTATTTCCGACCGCGCCCCCCCCCCCCCCCCTGCGCGTTTCATGAAGGGACAGTCGTTAATTTTGGATAAAATAAAGAAAATATGTAAGAAAATGGTGAAAATTGCAATTTTGTCCGGAACCAAGTTGGTCAATATGCACCCAGACTGGGGCCCCAGTATTGAACTTGATCCAGTTTTTTGTTTGTAAGGATATCTGCTCAAACTATTTTGATGCCAACATGTGGCCGTGTATGTACCAGGCAATAAGGCGGCCATTTCTTGGAGTGTACTACCAACATCTTCAATGTCCAATAAAAACGCACTATTCGTGTTGCAATAGCATATGCGAATCCTAATCCGTTATAATAAGTCATACCCCGAGAAAAAACGCACTATTCGTGTTGCAATAGCATATGCGAATCCTAATCCGTTATAATAAGTCATACCCCGAGAATTTGACAATTCGGTGTCTAAAATGTTTTCAAAATGACAGCGAAAATGGCAGTCGGAAGTGAACAATTTAAGTGTTTTTGATTTTTCTGACTAAATCTTCATATGAGTTTCTAAAGCCATCAACTAGTCCCATAATACATCAAATGAGTGTCCCCAGACCACAGAACGATTGTGCCAAACCACATACAGAGTTGCAAAACCCAACATGTGAGTATCCCAATCCATACGATGGGCATCCCAAATCCAAATATTGTCCCAAACCACCCAAGGGCTGTCCCAATCCACCAAACGAGTTCCACAAACCACACAGAATGATGTAGACTGAGGTAGGTAGTACCCTAAACGATACTCAACTGGTGCCATAGCCCACACATATAGTCCCCCAAACCATGCATCTGGTATTCCAATCGACCCAAATGAGTGTCCCAAAATGAATGTTTTCAAACCACACCGGTAGTGCTCCAGACTTTGCAACCGATGTTCGAAAGAAACCACACGGGTGTGTCTCAAACCATCTAGCAGGTGTCCAAAACTATCAAATGAGTGTCCATAGCCATCAAATGAGTAAAACAAACCATACAATGATCACCCACCGAGTGTGTCAAACCACTCAATCAGTTCCCAAAAACCACACAATGGGTGTGTCAACGTAACCAAACCATCCATCGGGTGTCCGAAACCACACGAGTGGAAGGCATCCAATATATACCCCATGCCACAGAACTAACATCCCAATACATCCGGGGAGTATCATATGACATACAGCATACGTCGTATCAATCCATTCAACTATAGTGTCCCAAACGGCCAAATCAGTGACCCAGTCGGCCACGAAGTGTCCCAATGCACATAACCAGTGTCTAAAATATATAGAGAATGTCCCAATCCTCTCGAAGTGAACAAACCACTCAATTGGTCCCACAAAACCACCCAACTGAAGTCACAGACTACTCAGCGGGCGACCCAAACCATAAAACGAGCATCACAAACAATCCAATGGGTTCCCTATCCATGCAACTGGACAGACGTTACAAACCAACTACCAACTGTCATCGCAATACATCTACAATAGTGTACAAAACCCTCCATCGAGTATTTCAGACGATCAAATGTGTTTATCAAACCATGAGTTTACCAAAAACATGGTTTGATATATTTGATGGACGGTTTTGTAATCTAGTTTGGGACACTCATTAGATGATGTGGCACATTTTCAGACACTACTTGTGGTCTGATAACATTGGACGTTTTTATACACTACTTGTGGTTTGATACAATCATCGTGTGGCTTAAGATACTCATTGGATTATTATGGACACTCATCTGTTGGTTTGGGACACCCATTGGATTATTTGTGGTACACACTTGATGCTTTGAAACACCCATTGTTGTGGCTTTGCATGAATTGGGAGACTCGATGGGTGACATGTGGTAATCGTTGGGTGGTATGGAACACACATTGGACTGGTTTGGTCACTATTTGGATGGTTTGTGACACTATTTTGGTGGTCCATATATTGTGGAGTTGGGACACTAGTTGGCTGAGTTGGGACGCCCGTTCAATGGACTGGGACACTCACCGATTAATTTTGTATATTATTAAGAAGGTGGTTGAGATACCAGTTGCGTTGTTTTTCGCTCCTTTGATGGTTTTGGACACCCATTGGATGTATTTCGATACTAGTTTGATTGCGTTGGACACTCATCAAATTATATTCGATATGAGAAGATTTAGTTACAAATCAATGACAAAATTTAAATTTTTGACTTTCGATCGAAATTTTCGCCAGCATTTTGGGACACTGTAACGACAACTTCTCCATCGGATTAGGATCCGACTTAATTTACTGAGGTGCTTGCCATTACATCAACAATTTTCGTCTAAATGGAAACAATCTGGTGAACTTTAGCCAAAATTGCCCAAATTGACTACTTTCGGTAGCCATATGTGTCCCTATTTTGGGAAGTGATGGCCTCATTTCTGCTAAAATGGGTACTAGTGGTTGGTATCTGACATCTAATGACTATTCAGTATATTGGTGTGTCGATTTGTGGTTATTCTGGGCAATAAAATAATAATTGATTTTTCTTCGAAATTTAGTACATCTATTTAGAATTTGAGGGACACCGAAGGGCCCAAATTCCCAATCATCCTAATATGGCTCAAAATTATCAAACATTGATTTAAAATTGTATATGTTGACATAACTGGCCATTTAAACCAAATTTCTTATAAATGGAAACGATCTTGTGAAATTTAGCGAAAATTGTCCAATTTTACCACTTTCGGTAGCTATTTTGTCCGCTATTTTGAATTTTGACAATCTAATTGTACACGAAATGACAATCGTCTGTCATGACAACAATCATAATTTAATTGTTTATGTTGCATGTTCCTGCCATCTGTATAACTTTAATTTAAATGCCATTCAAGTGTATATTTCATAAGGAATGGAAAATCATACATAAAAACCACAAATAAGACCTTTTTATTCAAAATGCTCTAGAAAATTTTCCCCAAAGTGGATTTTAGCGGATGTTGGATATGTTGTTCCCCAGATTGCCAGACAAAATGACACCAAAAACAGCTTGTCAACAATTTGTTCTAGGTCCAACAGGGGTCCAATGCTTCAACGACCAGACAAATGAATAAAAAAGTAAAACTATAAGTGAGATGTTATAAACAGTACAGGAGCGCACAAATTCGAAAAAAAATATTAACATGCTAAAAAAAAATAACAGTGAAATGTAAGTTGCAATGACACTGTAGCTCAACTTGGAAAGGTAAAAATTGCATGTGTTACAGTCAATGGAGTGATTAGGAATGTGGAAAGTTGAAAGGCCTAGTTATGGAAAGAGTAAAATCCAAGATGGCCGCTGGCAGCCATGTTTTTTTGCCGAATGACCAGAAAAAGACTCATTCCCATCTACATGGCAATGTCAACATCCATGACAAATTTCATGATCATCAGACCAAAGCTACGACATGTAGCCCGCGCCAAATAACTTAGTCATGCAAAGAATAAAATCCAAGATGGCTGCTGGCAGCCATGTTTTTTTGCCGAATGACCCCAAAATGACTTGTTCCCATCTACATGTCAATTTCAACAGCCATGACAAATCTCATAATTACCAAAGGTACGACCTGTATCATGTGCCAAAGGATTTAGTCATGCAAAGAGTAAAATCCAAGATGGCCGCTGGCGGCCATGTTTTTTGGCCGAACGACCCCAAAATGACTCGTTCCCATCTATATGTCAATATTAACATACATGACAAATTTCAAGATGATCAGACAAGCAGTACGACCTGTAGCCCGCGCCAATGGATTGAATTTTGAAATCCAAGATGGCCGCTGCCGAATGACCCCAAAATGACTCGTTCCCATCTATATGTCAATGTCAACATTCATGACAAATTTCATAAAGATCAGACTAAAGGTACGACCTGTAGCCTGTGCCAAAGGATTTAGTCATGCAAAGAGTAAAATCCAAGATGGCCGCTGGCGGCCAATTTTTTTGGCCGAATGACCCCAAAATGACTCGTTCCCATCGACATGCCATTGTTAACATACATGACAAATTTAATGAAGATATGACCAAAGCTACGACCTGTAGCCCGCGCCAAAAGATTTAGTCATGCAAAGAGTAAAATCCAAGATGGCTGCTGGCGGCCATGTTTTTTGGCCAAATGACCCCAAAATGACTCGTTCCCATCTACATGTCAATAATTTCATGATGATCAGACAAGCAGTACGACCTGTAGCCCGCGCCAATGGAATGAATATTGAAATCCAAGATGGCCGCTGGCGGCCATGTTTTTTTGCCGAATGACCCCAGAATGACTCGTTCCCATCTACATGTCAATGTCAACATTCATGACAAATATCATAAAGATCAGACAAAAGGTACGACCTGTAGCCCGCGCCAAAGGAAATTGTTGACGGGCACACGGACACACGGACACAAGGACGACGGACACCAACCCATGGCAATAGCTCAAACTTACAAAGTAAGTTGAGCTAAAAAGGGGGTAAAATGGCGAACGGGTAACATGCTAAAATTAACAGTGAAAAGGGGGTCAAAATGGCGGACGGTAAACGATTAGAATTGAATCGAAAATTATTTATGAGACTAAGGCGCTTAATTAGTGATCCAAATAGTATAAAAGATAGAATATTGTCAACAGGGAGTATTCGCGTTAGTATTTTTCTGTATTTTGTTTGTTTGTTGGTATTTTAAGATAAAATAAAAATAAAAACAGTACAACGTTCGTCCAATACAACGAATTATCGAAACAACGCAAATCACTGTGTCACAGATTCAACCAAGTTGGGTGTGTTTTCTCCTTCTGAAGTTTCACCCAGAGGCGTAGCGTGTGGAGCTAAGTGAAATCTATGGATGCGTTTCTGATGGAGGTGTAGATGGTCCTTTCTCCCGAATACCTTACCACACGTCGGGCATGTGTGTCTGATTCCATCGTGGAGGTCAATATGTCGCCGCAGGTGATGCTTGTACAGGAATGACTTGTTGCAGATATTACAAGGAAATGGTCGACAATATCCCTGTAAATAAAGAAAATAGGATAATATACCATGCGTATGTACCATGCAGTTGTCAACTATGACGTACAAGAATATTGCTTCTATCAAAACATTGATCACTTACAGTTGAGATGGAATGACAATATTCATGCCAAGATTGATGACATAAATTGAAAGTAATTTATTTGACATCCCCCGAAGGATACATTCATCTGAAGTATATCAGAAATTCAACAGTCAATTATTACATGTAATTACTCAATTACTACATGTAATTACTGGATTAACCTCAGCCCAAATTATGGGGCCACCTGGCTTGGATTGTGAACAGAATGTTTATTACGACATTCAAGATGAACAGGGGCCTTCCAGTGCTTGCAACCATATGTAGTTGTCCCGTGACGGTTCGTCTTCGATCCAACTTCACGGGCCCTTCTTCTTCGTGTTACCCTGGGCCTGATGTCAGGGTCCATGCTGTCATAGGCCAAATTGACCAATATTTTTCGAAAAGGCAAAAAAAAATTTCCTTTGGCCAAAGTGTTTTTATACCCCAAAATCGGAAATCTAAATTCAAAAACCCAAGTTGATTTTGTTACGGGCGCGACATGAGCATCAACTTAACAGTATGATCATCTGCTATTTGATTATGTGTTAACGCTTAAAGGGGTACTGTACACAGAGATAGGCTATTTTTTTTATTTACTCCCATTGACATAACTTTCAAGTTAGATTGTGTTCGTGTTATATGAGTTTCGTATAAACCTAATTTAGCGACGACATGTTGATTCTGGAAATAAAAATATTACGATTTCAAACTACGCGCCATGTTTTTGACCTTCACCGGAGAAGACGCAGGTTGCAGGATGAACCGGAAGTTCAATTGATGCCTGTAATCTCTTCCATCGAACAATCTCACCCCCTATAAAAATACTTGACGCTTTATGAATCTTGTTTCTTCTCTTTTTCCCCCAAATTGGTTATATAGCGGGACTTCCTTTTGCATGTAAGATGTTTTGTTCGCAACTCAATAATGTTCGTCGTAAACGGCCGTCGATAAAAGACACCCAACATGTGAGATTTCAAGAACGGTAACTCGTAATGGCATAATTCGCCATTTTATGACTCCAGCCATAAATTCATTTATATTAAATAATTCAATTTTACTTTTATGATAGCCTGTTAACCGGAACGTTTTCAGTAGACATCGTCGACTCAAATACGTTATTTTAAAATATAATATTGATATTAGATCGCATTTGTTACCGGGAATTTATTGAAATTGGCGTACAGTACCCCTTTAATGGGTAACAAACTGCACTAATGGCAATATATTATCAACCAACGAGCCACCAATACAACAGTAATGAGGATTAACACTAATGAATCCTTAGTCTGTCATAAGGCTGAATGGTAGATGGTGGGTAGTGGTATATTTTCAGGTAACAATACTGAATGGCGGGATTAAAGAAGTATAGACACGGTATTTGAAGGTATGGACATAATGTTTTTTGAGATTTAAATTTTGTTTATTTTTTTTTTTCATGTGTCCAGGCCTGGATATCACTCCCCCCCCCCCCCCCCCCCCACCCAGCACCTACATGACACAAAATCGTCGTATGGTTTTATCGCATAGTTTGCTTTACATAGTCATGAATGGCGAGAAATTAACTTCTTCTATATAGCATTAAATTTAGTATGAATTTGTGTAATTTATGTTTAGGATTGTAAACACAATATGTTTACAACTTTACACCAAAGGTTAAATGGGTTCTGAATTTGCTAACCAATTGGTGAAAACGAGGCTGATGTAGCACCACGCAGATCCGGGATTATACATATACAACAAACCAATCGTAACGTCTATACGCATATGCAACAAGAACCTCTATATATGTATCAGCACACATTTAGAATTTCGCAGGAAGAGAACACTTCTGAAGTTGCGAACCATGCAATATACGAACCAATGGGTGGAAAAGATGCTGAGGTACCAGCACGCAGATCCGGGAGTGTAGCAATAACAAACAAATGGCAGCATCGGAACGCTTATATGAACCTAGAACCTCCACATCGGTATTCGCATACATGGCACACATTTAGAATTTTTCACATGCGTGATATAAAGTGTCCCCAAATGTTGTGTGCACACCGCTAGAATCAAGTTTGAAATTCCATTTTGTTCATTGTGCATTAACCTCTTCGCTGCTATGACGTCCGTAACTATTACGGACGTAAAAGTGCACGCCGTGTGCTATATATGGTCCGTAGGTACTACGGACCTACTTCAGCACACTAGAAGTAGGCCATTAAACATAACTGGAATTCAGAGATTGGTGCATCGGAATAATTGTATCTCCAAGTTTCTAACATTGTATGTTCCACGATTGTGAACGATAATAGTCTTTCAACCGAGTCAATTTTATGGTTCTTGTGGTATTCCCGTTATAATTTTCCATTGGAAAATGGCAATAACGTCAACAGCCCAGCACACGACGTCATAACGTCATTTAGCAGCGAAGAGGTTAATTAGCTGTTTAGCAGCATAGCACAGCTAGAATCAAGTTTGAAACTCCATTTTATAAATTTGTTAATGTTAATATTGTTAATATTAGAGGTTTAGCAGAATAGCACCGCTGGAATAGAGTTTGAAACTCTCGTTTCTTATTTTTTCTTAAATTAGCAGTTTAGCAACATATAACTGCTAGAATCGAGTTTGAAACTCCATTTTCTTACTTTGTTAACGTACATGTAATAGCAGTTTAGCACCGCTAGAATTGAGTTTGCAATTTTCTTTTCTTCATGTTTTCAACAATTATCAGTTTTGCAGCATAGCACAGCTAGATTCGAGTTTGAAATTCCGTTTTCTTCATTTTTTATTTCTTAGCAGCATGAGCATAGCACAGCTAGAATCAAGTTTGAAACTATATTTTCTTGATTTGTTAATGTACATATATTCGCAGTTTAGCAGAATAGCACCGGTAGAATCGAATTTTTTACTAAATACCTTTTTTGCCAATATTTGACATTTGTAACAGTTTATTATAACTGCAAAAACACCATATTTACGTTACTGGGACCTCGATCATGTTACATTAAGCTATGGCATGTTGTATTTGGGAACGTGAGGTGAAAATGCATCTATGTGGTAGACAAATGCCTATGAGCCACTATTTGAAAAAAATATTCATATCTGCCTGTTTTAACATTCATTTTCTTCATTTTTTAATGCATTAGCAGTTTTGCGGCATATCACCGCTAGAATCGAGTTTGAAATCCACTGTTCTGAATTTTTTCATTAATCAGCAGTTTAGCAGCATAGCGCCGCTAGAATCGAGTTTGAAATCCACTGTTCTGAATTTTTTCATTAATCAGCAGTTTAGCAGCATAGCACCGCCAGAATCGAGTTTGAAACTCCATCTGCTTAATTTGTCCACGTATACTATTAGCAGTTTTTTTTAATTAATTAGCAGTTTAGCAACATAGCACCGCTAAAATCGAGTTTGAAACTATTATTATATAGTTTCTTAATTCGGACGCACTTAGCACATGGTATCTAAAGATATGAATACATAAACAAAATCACCACGATTCTTGCCGTATCTACAATTTTTTTATTGATCCGCTTTTGTTTACGGTGTTATGGTCCTTTTTATGATAGCCAGTTAAAATATAATGCATTGTTGAAACAAGCCCATGCATGCATGTTTGGTATACCTGCCGAAAC
The DNA here is from genome assembly GCA_032622095.1 of Siphonodentalium dalli. Classification (NCBI taxonomy): domain Eukaryota; kingdom Metazoa; phylum Mollusca; class Scaphopoda; order Gadilida; family Siphonodentaliidae; genus Siphonodentalium; species Siphonodentalium dalli. Next base: position 171,196,563 of record CP136064.1, on the reverse strand, counting down.
TCCGTGTCCGTTTCTTCTATTTGCACCCCCCCCCCCATTCCATCTGGTACATCAAGGTAAACAATTGTTGGAAATTTCCAACCTGACATAATTATAAGTATAGTTCGACTGTAATCGATCAATGGCTTAGAGGGGCTTTGAGACGAACATGAGCTGCTAACCAATGGCTGGATCCGCGATACAGTACCAATAGTAGCATGATCTAGCATCTGAACGCATGCGAGCCGAGAGCCTTGACATCTTTATCAGGGAAGGGCACACATTTAGAATATCACAGGAAGACTATATACGCTCCAATAGATGCTATAAATATGATTAGGGGTTCACGCTGAATCAGTCTAGCTCTGAACATTTTCCCGCCAACGTGATACGTACTAGCTGAACTAATAAGGTAATTAAGTGTGTTGCTCGATATTTACTATACACTCATACTGCACACCAAACTGCAATGCAGCGTTCAGACTTCAGTCACCGTGCTACTACGCTGGTATGACCACTACCAAACTCCATGCAGAGTTCAGTCCCCTACGCAGAACTTACCGCTGCCAGCACCTACACATAATGTGAAGAACTCGCACATTTATTTATTTGAGACTTTTGTAGGTTACAATTCATTCTGTATTATTCTGAGAAACTGAACTGTTCATAGTCATTTGAAAATTGTCTAGATCAAGACAGAATGAATTATAACTGACAAAACACTTCAATATAAAATATTAGATTTAATTAAGAAAATACACATGCCGGCAGAGGTCAGACATAGCGTAGCGAAGGGAATGAACTCTGTTTTGCAGCTTGGACCACTGCATGCCACAGGTTTTGAGAATGTAAGGAAATATGACAGTTTTTATTTAAAAATTTTCATTTTATTTATTTTGTTTACGCGAACAATAATTTATTGCAAAACAACTGTTAGCATGATGTTCAAGGTGGAAGATTTACTGATTTAGGGCATGCATATATTATATCCATCGACGTAATTTTTGTTGCTTTCATGGGCTTATAAATTGTAAGTGGTCGAACAACAAACTGCATAAATTCGCGAAGCGAAATTATACCAAGTATGTTGTTCGGCCACTTACAATTTTATATCCCCATAAATTAAACAACAAATACGTTGGTTAATTATATAAATGTACAGCGCCACATTAAAGGCACGGGCGGCGTTCGTTTCAGAAATATTCATATTTGTTCAAATCGCCATCAACAGAAGGAATATTAAAGTAAATATAGTTTTGTTCATATGACAAACATAATCAGCGCGTAAATAGTATATTGTCGCCAAGACGTACGATGGTGCATGTACGTAAACAAGTGCCTGCTCGTGTTACAGATTGAAGTTGTGCTTCTGTTTACATAACACAGCGCAATTATAGTGGTTAATCACACAAAAATGATATAAACGCACTTTGTTATTTCCATAACAGGAAAACAGTAACAAATAACGCTCTTTATGTTTACCATATCCGGATCTAAACAAAAGTCAGGAACGTTTTTTGCTTTTGTTTACATAACAAAGGAAACAAAATTGACAATAACATACTGTTTATGCCGTATTTCTTAAATGGTGTAAGAACAAGGTTCTATTCTTTCGGTTTATGGCGGTTTTTGACGGAGGTGAATATTTTAACAGCATACCCACCGCAAACTCGCCAGTATCTTTAATTTCAGCATATTAGAAAGAATTATCTCAATTATTTCTGTTCTAACACTAACTATTTCTGTTAGTTGAGTATCCAGTTCGAACGATTCAACGAAACATGATTGGCTGATTTAGTAGAGGCTCTTATGTACTCCCGTGTGCACTTTGTGAAGAAATATAGCGACTATGCCAATGATATTGCTTGATATCTCAGGCACCAGAAAACAAATGTTAGACACCTGGGGGTCGCGACTGGGTGGATTTATGACGTCATCAAGATGGCCGTCATCCAAAATTTCACAGTATGCACTGAGTCAGTTTGATTAATATCTACTTGCGAATTTATGATAGAAATTTGAATATCTCACAACCGATGTGAAACTAATACACCATACTTCCACTTGACAGAAAAAGTGTCCACCATAAACCAAGATGGCCGCCAAAATGGCGACCAAAATTCGGAAAATTTATGATTTTCACACTTTCCTCTTGAATCATTAACCGATGTTTGAAATATGTAACTATTAGCAACCGAAATTTGAATAAATTCTAGTATCCAACCATTTCTGCAACATAATATGTCATATTTCGGATCTCATTCCTGCCAGCTATCTTTAAAATGTGATTTCAAAAATGTTCCATAAAAGTTAACCAAAATTAAATTCTGTCATTCTAGTCAAGAGTTGAATACAAAATAACTGAATTTGATGAAGATAATGTAAAACTGTTTTAAATATGTGAATTGCCATATAATTACACTGAAAATAGTGCATTTTCGTTTAAGATGGCGGCCAAGATGGCTGCCAAAATGGAGAAATCATCAAAATTTATCCAATTTTCATTGATATCACTCATGTGTTGGGGAAAAGTGAATATATGTGAATATGTGCTCCCTGTTCACTGAAATCCATGGACTTATGGAATAATTTGTAAATTTGGTGAACCATATTGCTGTTTATACCCGAGAATTCAACAGAATGATACCGCGAAAATTAGATCAAATCATCATGGCAGCCACAAACAATTGCAGAATGGGCACTGAGTGAGGAAGAAAATTTAACACAGAAAAAGACAAATATTTCTACGGCAATGATAAATTTGTGCCAAGCTTCCTTTGCAAAGAACAAAATTGATAAACAAAACAAAGATGGCTGACAAAATGGCGACCGAAATATAGAAATGTGTTGAATTGTCACACATGCCCCTTGCATCATTTTCGGTTATTTGGAAACTGTGGCAAGTAGGACTTGTCTTTTTCATCAGTTATGACATTTAGTACTTTGTAAAACATATTATGCTGTAATATGTGTCTAATTGTTGTCCACACTCCAAAAAATGCAAATTAAATAATGCGCTATGTAATTTCACACAAAAAAAACTTGCTTCTCGAGGTTCTAGATTAACCTTGGACAGAAATAGGCATAATAAAATAAACAAAAGAGTACACAGGTTTAAATATGGTTAGTGTCATTCAATTACACTCGACATTGATCTATTTGACCCAAAATTGTCGCCATAATGGCCACCAAAACTCACAGTTATAAAATATGACAAATGTTTATATTCTCAAACGGCATTTAGCAAAGGAGGTGGATATATTCGCCCAAACTAAATTAGATACTATCATGTTATGTAATTGTGACTATGTTTGACCAAAATTAGTTTGTTTATAACCGAAAATATATCAGAATGGATTCTTAGAAACCTAACATAAAATTGCCCAATATAATTTAAACGATCCTGCCCGTTTTTTTTAGGAAGGAACTCAAACCGGATATGTGCTGACTATCATTATAAGAGCATAACGAGTACTCGAACGCAAAGGAATCCCTGCAGTCATAATACAGAAATAAATCCAACGTTATGCAGGGGGGGGGGGGGGGTCTGGAAAAAAATTGCACATATAGGGCCCAAAAAGTTTTTTTCCGACCTCGAGGGACCCACCACCCCATTTTTGCAAAAAAAATCTTTTTTTCCTCCAAAATTTTGGGGACCCACCCCCCCCCCCCCCGTTTCTCATGTTTTTATCAAAATTTCAGAGGTTTTTTTAGCCGTTCTTCAATAACTGTGTTAACTGCCTTACTAATTGGTAAACACATATCAGAAAAACGAAAAATATACTGTATTTCCATGTGTTTCCTGGTGTTTTCAGTATCTAACAACATTGCCCTAGACCCCATTATAGCAGGGGGGGGTCGCGGAAAAAATTTACATATATAGGGCGAAAAAAATGTTTTTGCACCTCTCGGGGACCCACCACCCCTCTACCTGCAATTTTTTTTTCTTTTTCCGCCCAATTTTTGGGACCCACCCCCCAAAATCTTACAAAAAACATAAAATATAAACCAAATCATAGCCTAGCAAAGAATTGTTCCGTTTCTTATTATTTAATACTATTCCCAGCATTTTAATAAACCTCTAAACTGCTCTAAAGGGAGATAATTCTATAAAATGTGGAAATGCTGAATGCATGCACTTAAAAACATTGGGCATAATGCCATAAAACATAATAATTATGAGGTAATACATATCCTGATATCCTCAATAACTTCATATTCTTTTATATAACAATAATATAAGATGTTTTATAGCCAAGGCCCACTAGAAATACTGTAGTAATAGGGGTAGAACAAATTTCATCTCCCCTATTTATGTGATATATATCTGCACATGGGTATGATGGGACCCAAGGAAAGTCACACTCACAGCAGCTCGCAGTCTAAATACATGTATGTATGTCATGTTGGTGTGCAGATTGACATATACCAATATTAGTGAAGAATTGGTAGTATTATTAACTTATTATCAGAGTATAAAGTTTAGTTTAAAGCCAGCGGAGATATCACATGGAAACCCATTATAAGAACAAGCATCCTGGATCAGACTGTCTAGTTAAGATATGTGACTCTGAGAAAGTTCGCACGAAGAGAGTTGCATAGATTACCTGTGCAGTTTGATCCAGGTTAGTATGATTTATAATTAGTTTCAAGAACAAAGTTCATATTAGTCATGTTTATATTCTAGCTTTATGTTGCATATGGAATAAGTTGAGACTTTAATACCAAAAGCTACTTTTATAGTTACATTGCTCTGTCCTGCTATATCCTAAATTGAATATCAAAGCAACCAATAATGAACAAGCAACTAATAATTACAATACCATATGTATTGGCAGTCAAATAACTGGAACTCCAAGATATACTACCTTACTACATGTATCTGTACAGTCTGTAACTGCTTAGACTTGTGAATAATTGTGGTTGAATTAATATCACAAAAGGCTAAGCTTTCATATTGTTATCCAAATAGTATGAACTTTTTGTATGAGTTATTTTGTTTTATAGTTTTAAACCAGTGGAATATAGTGGAATTGTTATTTTTGTTTGTATCATCAAGTTTATCTTGATAACAAATAATATCCATTATGTGGATTAAGAATAGAAGATGGTAATCATTTCATAATTATGCTTATATGTAAGCATTGTCGACTGATCGTGTCTGAGCATATAATTATGTTATATCAGTAAACAAATTTGTCAAAAGTAATTGCAAAATTCATCACAGAATTCATCAATATAAACTCAGCTTTATATTTTGTTCAAACCCTTAAAGGGATACACATGTGTGTATATGTATAGCTATAACATACACTTTGACATCCAATTGAAAGGCTATCTTGGATATGCATATTATAAATGTTTGTTCTTGTGTTTTAATGTTTGTTATATGATTTGTTTATATATATATAATATATCTTTCATCAGTCGAAATCTGGTACATTAATTTTGACATACATCAGCATACATACACCCCTAAATGGTAGTTAGTTCTGGTTAGTATGTTTTAAATAGCCTAGTGTGTCATATGGTTGATATTAACAGATTACATGAGCACAAAAACAGTGATTTTAAGTGGAGGAAAAAATTTGCATTTTTTGTCATTTACGCATTTTTTCCGGGTCCAAATGACCCACCCACCCCCGCCCTATATATGGAATTTTTGTGCGCGACCCCTCCCCCCTGATTATAGCCTTAATATATCGAGTCTGACAGAGAACACTGGCCAGTGTAAATAGTGATATACAGGTCAGGGGTTACACAATTATATGTGCATGATCAAAGAACTCTTTAGTCTTATCCAACGGGATGGGGTGGGGAGGGGAATTGTTTTTTGGTTATGTATACACATAGATATATGGTTATTATACTGCCCGATATTAGTCGGCGGGTATATAGTTGACGTCTCGAGCCGTCTGTCCGTACAAACATTTTGAATTTTAACTCAAGAGTCAGTTGTCATATTTGATGCCCTATGGCATGGTGACGGACCAGAAATGGGGTATGAATATGCATAATATCGCGGGTTGTGACCACCAATGCATACCAGAGTTATGGGCCCTGTTCGACTTTATGAAATTCAGTCCATACAAAGTTTTTGCAATATAAGTTAAGTGTCGGTTGTCAAATTTTGATGTGGTTTGGTATGGTGATAGACCAGAATGAAGAATTGAATGTCATTTCTCAATGCATCTGAATGCATCACATTATTTCAGTTCATCTATTTGTAAGTGATAACAGTATACACTTAGTATTTTAGTTTCGTCTTGTTGAGCAGTAAAGCTCCCAGATGAAGTTCGGAAATTCAATGAGAATAGCGTCACCTTCATTTGGGATTGTCTGAGCAGTAAACAGTAATGTCATTCGTCATAACCAATTCAGTTTTATTTGGATAATTGTTGCAAATTAACATTACTTGCAATCATTCAAGATGAGAAATAACCAGAAGGAATGAATTTGATTACATGCCAGAACAAGACAGTATTTCAGACATTAGAAATTTATGAGATACCCTTTTCAATTTCAAGTTATGCAACAATCATGTTAATGATATCTACTAGTAGTCATCATTGAGTATTCACCATGTAGTGTCCAATTTGTGATAAGAGTTTTTTGTTTTATTACTTTTATTCAGATAATACAACTGGGTAATATATTAATTTTGTTACTAAATATTTCTTCCGTTGATCATAAGTTTCCTTAACGTTAATACGGTGGTCCACTGTGAAGTGGTCCGGGATACTGTGAAATCCAGAATGTTGCTAAATCTGAGGATAAAGAGTCACTTTAGCTGCCTATATAGCCCTATACCAACAAGCATGGTACTAACATGCTTACAAACAACATTACATGGTCAGTACTTGTAAATTGTTTGAAAAAAAATTACAAGCACCATTTTTTCCGTCTCTGGACCACCCACACACCCCGGCCCTATATACGGATTTTTTTTGCAGACCCCCCCCCCCCCCCCCCCCTGCGTTATGGCTATATTATTTTATTTGGGGCAGATCTGCTTTATTCGTTGTCTATTCTTGATGAACAGTTGACCACGTTGATTTCGTCCGGCCACAAACATCGAAGTCGAAGTCTGCATTGCAATATACTCCCACCGGGAAATATAATTGCTCAACTTAGACTTACACAGGCATTACATATTTTAGTGAAAACCTGATTTCGTATCTAATTATGAAAGAGTTGTGTCTAATAAGATACATTACGGGGAGGTGGCATTTTCAGTTTCTTGTTTCGGCAATACTTGTGTGTTTTATCACCAGAAATTCGTTTGAATAGTTGAGACATTGTCACACTTCACAAGACATAAGTCAGCACATGTACTACTCTTGTTACTTTCGTCCAATAGATGGTGACAGTGATCAGAGGCGGACTGGCCGATCGGGAGACCGGGAAATTTCCCGATGGGCTGGAGGCTGTATTCAGTCAACTGTAGTATAACATTGCCCGAAACTTGTTCTTTCTCAACATTTTGTTCAACGAAATTTTGCCGGTTTGTCAAATTATTCCACAACTTAGACTTACACAGGCATTACATATTTTAGTGAAAACCTGATTTCGTATCTAATTATGAAAGAGTTGTGTCTAATAAGATACATTACAGGGAGGTGGCATTTTCAGTTTCTTGTTTCGGCAATACTTGTGTGTTTTATCACCAGAAATTCGTTTGAATAGTTGAGACATTGTCACACTTCACCAGACATAAATCAACACATGTACTACTCTTGTTACTTTCGTCCAATAGATGGTGACAGTGATCAGAGGCGGACTGGCCGATCGGGAGACCGGGAAATTTCCCGATGGGCTGGAGGCCGGAAAAATCCTGATTCCACGTGATTTTATATCATGCGATAATCCGAGGGTTTTATTTACGGTTGGGGGGGGGGTATTTGTGGTTGGGCCGCCCAACCACAACTTGGGCTGCAAGTGAAACCGACGTGGGCCGCCACATGTGTTGTTTAACCAGCCGTGTATCCAATAAGATGGCACTCTTCTCACATAAATTGATGAAGTGAATTCCATTTTACGACGGCGTCTGAGATTGTCCCGATTGTAACCATATTTGCAACCGTCACTAAACAAGTATATATTCATTCGGAAATTATTCCACATGCAAAATGTTTTACTTCGGATAATGTGTATATATACTGCCAATATATAAATTGGGAAGTTTGCAGGTTCCTCATGTGAGTATAATGTGACGTTCGGTGGGGGTAGGGGGCAGAGGCGGACTAGCCGATCGGGAGGCCGAGAAAATTCCGGATGTGGGCCGCCACATGTGTTGTTTAACCAGCCGAATTGGCTAATCGTAATTTTGTCATTAAATGAACTTGTCAGCATCATATACATGTAACACCACGTAAAGACCCCGTTAATGTAGAGATTTTAACGGTAACTCCCAGCTGTGAATCCCAAAAAAAATCTCACGCACCCCTCCCCCCCCCCCCCCCAATTGAAATTTACAACAAAATAGGAACGCTTCAGTTGATGCCAGTCTAGATGCTAGGATTCGCGATTTTCGTGTATAGTTTTCAAAATTTTCCCACCCCGGGCCGAACAACCATGAACAGCCCGGTGTGTCCTGGTCTCTTGTCCGTAGCCGTGTGCATTTGTCTGGCGTTAGACCGCTAGATGTTAGAATTTATGCAATTTTTCAGGTAAAAATATTTGAATGGTCTCATACCGGGAATATATAGAACCATGGTTTATGAATATATACACAGAACGACACGATGTGTAAATGGGTTTATTGATACGGCACGAGTGCTGTCGCGTAAGGATAGAACGAGAGGCGCTTGCGCCTCGAGTTCTATCCTTCCGCGACAGCACGAGTGTCGTATCGACAAACCCATTTACACATTGTGTCGTTCTGTGTTTATTACACGCTTCGCGTCCTAGAATCCGTGCATTAAAAATACAGGAATAGGAGGTTTATTTAGGCTCATACAGGGCGTGTTTGTCATGTGTGATGATTCTTTTAAATAGTTCCAGTTTCGTGGTTGAGGCGAACGTCATGTACGTCATTTTACGTCAACGAGATGCGTATGGAACGTACGTTGCATACGGATTTGTGAATATGAATCAATATGGAACGGCAATAGCACTGTACTTCTAGGAACAAGCGTGTAATACATAGGATATTAGGCCAGAGGTGCAAATGGAATTATGCAAAAACATGTATTTGGTCTGCATCTGATTCAAGGGGAGGGGGTACAAATGGAATTATGCAAAAACATATATTTGGTCCGATTCTGATTCAAGGGGGGGGGGTGCTGTTGGAATTTCCCAAGGTGTACTGTGGACACCCCCGAACAGATGGGCCGGTATTATATTAATTTCCCGGGCCGGTTTTTTGGCCCAGTCCGCCTCTGACAGTGATGATAGTCTATCTACCACTATCTCACCACAGCAACTACAGTTGAATTACAAACACCTCTCGCAGGCTAACATCCGAGCTCACCAGAAAACTCTCTGACTGCATATCAGATATGTCATAGAATGTTTGCTTCGGTTGTGGCATGGAGAGTCCATAATACAGATGTATTAAATAAATTTCAATACGGCTGCTGACCTCATAGCAGATACATTGCAGATTCACTTCACCGCAGTCTAACAAAACTGTACACATAACCGAGTTAATGCTGGTCATTTTATTTTAGAATATAACAAAAACATCAGCATCGGGCAAAAATAACCTAAGGTTTGTCCTTCTCCGTGTCGACTGTCGAGTGTATCAAGTGACAGTAACGGCTCCTCAACTTCATCCTGATTATCAACGAAAACATATGGTGAAAAGCAAAATGCATATGCCTAGTGACTGGATATGTAGTTATGAAATACCTCACTGAAACACCAGAAGCTCATCTTTGGCCCATGCCATATGATGGGACAGCGAAGCAAGTGGATAGTGACGGGTCATCAAGATCATTTAATGGAACATTTATTGAGAGTTCTTGCAAAACTTCCATGGGGACATTCATTAGTATTATACAACAACTGTTAGTTTACAGAAAGCAAAGATCTTAGAGTCACAGAAACCACGCAATCTGGTACGAACTCCTTTAATTATCCATCGAACACAATCCATGCAGTTTATATAATTTGCTGGCAAACCGTACAACCATAATAGGTCTTCGGAGTTATAGGTCTTCGGAGAATCGGCCCTTCGGAGTTATGGGCTTTCGGAGAATCGGATCTTCGGAGTTATGGGCTTTCGGAGAATCGGGTCTTCGGAGTTGTGGGCCTTCGTGGTAATAGGTCTTCGGAGAATCGGTCTGACACCGATCCATAAGAATGCCATTTACAAGTTGGGAATATAGATACTGCGCAAAAGTTGGAAGTTGGAAATAGATAACAATGCTATGCTTGAATTGAGAGAAGATTGTGGATTGTTAGCCATTGGAAGAGCCCGTAACCGAAATGACTTCAACTCTTGCTCAGGAAGGTATAAGATTTTCAACGTTTAACGACCTGTGCTCTCTGCAGACCTGAATTCATTGCAGTGGGATATCAAACGTTCCTGTATAAAAACATATAGAAGGAATACTACAAACTTTCTAATAATACATGTACCTCAAAATGTCTGTGAGTTCAATTGCCCCTACAGCCAAGTCGAACTGTGCATTGATGCGGGAACATGTATCCTATTAGTTGTATCTGGAACGCTGCCGATAACCGATACAATTACAGAAGTACAGGCATTTAAACCAAATTTGGTGTGAACATGTTTCTTGTATGACATTTTGATGAGACCGCATAACGCAAGTATGGAAGAACTTCGATAATGTGACAAATATGAAATGGGTGTATCTAATATAAACTCGATTCCTGCATCAGTTCTGCACAGGAAGATGGGGATCATACACGGAACGAACTTGCAGTATATGTGATGTCCAGAGAACTATCTCCTCTGTGGAACTCATATATACCAATTGAACTTATTATATGAAAGTGTCAATGACACTGTAGCTCAACTTGGAAAGGGAATAATTTAATGTATTACAGTCAATGGAGCGATTAGGAATGTGGAAAGTTGAATGTCTAATACTAGTTTATAGACATGAAGAGAAAAGTAAAATCCAAGATGGCTGCTGACGGCCATGTCTTCGGCCGAATGACCCCAAAATGATTATATCCCATCCACATGTCATCGTTAACATCCATGACAAATTTTATGACGATCAGACTAAAGGTACGACCTGTAGCCCATGCTAATGGATTGCATTTAGTCATACAAAGAGTAAAATCCAAGATGGCTGCTGGTGGCCATGTTTTTTGGACAAATGACCCCAAAATGACTCGTTCCCATCTACATGTCATTGTTAACATCCAGGACAAATGTTATGATGATCAGACTAAAAGTACGACGTGTAGCCCGTGCTAAATAATTTAGTCATACAAAGAGTAAATCCAAGATGGCTGCTGGCGGCCATGTTTTTGGCCGAATGACCTCAAAATGACTCGTTCCAATCTACATGTCATTGCTAACATCCATGACAAATTTTATGATGATCAGACTAAAGGTACGACCTGTAGCCTGTGCTAATGGATTGAATTTTGACATCAAAGATGGCCACTGGCGGCCATGTTTTTTGGACGAATGACCCCAAAATGACTCGTTCCCATCTACATGTCATTGTTAACATCCAGGACAAATTTTATGATGATCAGACTAAAATTACGACCTGTAGCCCGTGCTAAATGATTTAGTCATACAAAAAGTAAAATCCAAGATGGCTGCTGGTGGCCATGTGTTTTGTCCGAATGACCTCAAAATGACTCGTTCCAATCTACATGTCATTGCTAACATCCATGACAAATTTTATGATGATCAGACTAAAGGTACGACCTGTAGCCCGTGCTAAAGGATTTAGTCATACAAAGAGTAAAATCCAAGATGGCTGCTGAGGTCATGTTTTTTGGCCGAATGACCCCAAAATTAATCGTTCCCATCTACATGTCAATATTAACATCCATGATAAATTTTATGATGATCAGACGAACAGTACGACCTGTAGCTTGTGATAATGGATTGAATTTTGAAATCAAAGATGGCCACTGGCGGCCATGTTTTTCTTCCAAATGACCCCAAAATGACTCGTTCCCATCTACATTCCAATTTCAACAGCCACGAAAAATTTCATGACGATCAGACTCAAGGTACGACCTGTAGTCCGTGCTAAAGGATTTAGTCATACAAAGAGTCAAATCCAAGATGGCTTCTGGTGGCCATGTTTTTTGGCCGAATCACCCCAAAATGACTCGTTCCCATCTACATGTCATTATTAACATTCATGACAAATTTTATGATGATCAGACTAAAAGTACGACCTGTAGCCCGTGCTAAATGATTTAGTCATACACAGAGTAAAATCCAAGATGGCTGCTGGCGGCCATGTTTTTTGGCCGAATGACCTCAAAATGACTTGTTTCCATCTACATGTCATTGTTAACATCCATGACAAATTTTATGATGATCAGACTAAAGGTACGACCTGTAGCCTGTGCTAAAGGATCTAGTCATACAAAGAGTAAAATCCAAGATGGCTGCTGGCGGCCATGTTTTTTGGCCGAATGACCTCAAAATGACTCGTTCCCATCTACATGTCATTGTTAACATCCATGACAAATTTCATGATGATCAGACTAAAGGTACGACCTGTAGCCTGTGCTAATGGATTGAATTTTGAAATCAAAGATGGCCACTGGCGGCCATGTTTTTCATCCGAATGACCCCAAAATGACTCGTTCCCATCTACATTACAATTTCAACAGCCATAAAAAATTTCATTATGATCAGACTCAAGGTACGACCTGTAGTCCGTGCTAAAGGATTTAGTCATACAAAGAGTAAAATCCAAGATGGCTGCTGGCGGCCATGTTTTTTGGCCCAATGACCCCAAAATTAATCGTTCCCATCTACATGTCAATATTAACATCCATGACAAATTTCATGATGATCAGACGAACAGTACGACCTGTAACCCGTGCTAATGGATTGAATTTTGAAATAAAAGATGGCCACTGGCGGCCATGTTTTTCATCCGAATGACCCCAAAATGACTCGTTCCCATCTACATTACAATTTCAAAAACCATAAAAAAAATTATGATGATCAGACTAAAAGTACGACCTGTAGCCCGTGCTAAATGATTTAGTCATACAAAGAGTAAAATCCAAGATGGCTTCTGGTGGCCATGTTTTTTGGCCGAATGACCCCAAAATGACTCGTTCCCATCTACATGTCATTTATATTAACATTCATGACAAATTTTATGATGATCAGACTAAAAGTACGACCTGTAGCCCGTGCTAAATGATTTAGTCATACAAAGAGTAAAATCCAAGATGGCTGCTGGCGGCCATGTTTTTCGGCCGAATGACCCCAAAATGACTCGTTCCCATCTACATGTCATTGTTAATATCCATGATACATCCATAAAAAGAGTAAAATCCAAGATGGCTGCTGGCGGCCATGTTTTTTGGCCGAATGACCCCAAAATTACTCGTTCCCATCTACATGTCAATATTAACATCCATGACAAATTTCATGATGATCAGACGAACAGTACGACCTGTGGCCTGTGCTAATGGATTAAATTTTGAAATCAAAGATGGCTGCTGGTGGCCATGTTTTTTATCCGAATGACCCCAAAATGACTCGTTCCCATCTACATTCTAATTTCAACAGCCATTACGAATTTCATGATGATCAGACTAAAGGTACGACCTGTAGCCCGTGCTAAAGGATTTAGTCATACAAAGAGTAAAATCCAAGATGGCTGCTGGCGGCCATGTTTTTTGCCCGAATGACCCAACATGGGTTAACATCCATGACAAATTTTATGATGATCTGACCAAAGGTACGACCTGTAGCCCGTGTCAAAGGATTTTGTCATGCAAAGAGTAAAATCTAAGATGGCTGCCGGCGGCCATGTTTTTTGGCCAAATGACCCAAAAATTACTCGTTCCCATCTACATGTCAATATTAACATCCATGACAAATTTCATGACAATAAGACAAACGGTACGGCCTGTACCCCGTGCTAATGGATTGAATTTTGAAATCCAAGATGGCCACTGGCGGCCATGTTTTTTTTCCGAATGACCCCAAAATGACTCGTTCCCATCTACATGTCAATGTCAACATCCATGACAAATTTCATAATAATCGGACCAAAGGTACGAACTGTAGCCCGTGCTAAAGGAAATTGTTGACGCATCACGCACACACGCACACACGGACGACGGATACCAAGCCATGGCAATAGCTCAAACTTTACAAAGTAAAGTTGAGCTAATAAGGCTATATGCCTATCCTAGCTCTATATCGATCAAAATCAGCCACGCTTTCGCAAATCTTGGGTGAGTTGACCTATGAGCTGTCCAGTGCTCCACAGCAGTTTCTATTTTGGTACGAACCTGAACATAATTTATCTGTAATCGCTATATATCGCATGTAATAAGCAGAGTTCTGGTAGAAATCCGCCAACGCGATTCTTTTTCGCAGAAGACACATAGAGCGCACATCTGAATGGTCTCGTTTGGTAGTCTGCGACAAAGCTATCATTGTCGTATAATTCCCGGATGCACACACGCAGTGCATTGGATATGAACTAGATGACATTCGAGGACGAGCAATTGTAAATTTTCTCAGTTTTACATGTATATTAATAGCAACGACGAATCACACAAATATTAGCTCCTATTCTGATATTTGGACTTAGTATACACTAAGCATTAAGCTTGTTAACATAGTCGATGTCTGTAATGTCAACGCATTATATGCCGTTACTGTTTTTGGGTACTGCATTGTGTGATGTCCATTCAATTAATTTCCATGACCATCTGAATTTCGGTAGAATTGACTTAGTATGATGGCATTACATGAGCAATACAGGAGTCAAGTGAACAATTCTTATCCAAACCCCATAAGGGGGCGATATCAAGTTGAAGTAATTAAAGTATTGCTCAATACTGACAGCCTTATTGTTGAGGTATGGATATTTCTCCAGTCGAGTCACCTAATCAGGAAATTTCCTATGTACATATAATGATGGATGTAATCAGCATATATTCAGATTTGGATATTTTCAAATAGGTCAAGATCAGATGAATGTATCTACTTTTTGTGGTTTCTATATTTCCATTCTCATGAAATCTCGGGTATAAATATTCATATTCTATCAGATTGTATCAGCATTCCAGGGTCTTTTGTCAACAGGGGAACAAATGTGTTTACCAGTAGTCACTGAAACCCACATTAGGACCGTTATCAATGAAAACTAGCAAATTTTGATGATTTCTCCATTTTGGTAACCATCTCAGTTACCATCTTGCATAATAATATGTTAATCTAACATGCCATGGTTGCCGAATGATTAGATAGTAGAATTTTTTCAAATTAAGGTTGCTATTAGCCACCAATTTCAAACTGCTGTGAATAATTTAAGAGGCGAGTGTGAAAAATCATCAATTATTAGAATTTCGGTCGCCGTTTTGGGAGCCATCTTGGATTTTGAGGTCCAAATTGCACTGACAAGAGGAAGTGTCATGCAATTGTATTATTATTGGCGAAACATAATCATTTCACTATCTAAATTTTCCTCCCAGACTCAATGCCAACTCTGAAATTGTTCTTGGTTGCCATTTTGATGATTTCATCTCATTTTCGTGGTTTCATTCTCTTGATTTCTTCAGTATAAACAGACATAGTTCATAAACTATTCATATTATTTCATAACTTCATGTTATTTCACCAACACGGAGCAAATATATTCACCTATATTCACTAAATTGCACATTAGGAGTGATGTCAAAGAAAATTTGACAAACTTTAGTGATTTATCTATTTCGGCAACCATTTTGGTCGCCATCTTGAATATAGATGTACTTTTTGGTTGTAATTATATGGCAATCTATATATTTAAAACTGTTGCAGTTTTGTCATCAAATTCAGATATTTTCTGGCGAACACTTGTCTCGAGTTACAGAATCGATATATTTTGGTAAAATTGCATAGCATATTTATGAATTCACATTTTAACGATGTTTTGTTGGAATAAGATCCAAAGTATGACATATTATCATGTTCAAATGGTTAGGTATTCAAATGTAATTAAAATTAAGTTGCTATTAGTCACCGATTTCAAACAACGGTGAATGTTTTGAGAGACATGTGTGAAAATTCATCATTTTTCTTAACTTCGGTCGCCATTTTGGCGGCCATCTTGGTTAAATGTGGACAATTTTTCTGTCAAAGTGAAGCCTGTTGTCATAATATCACAAAAGTTGAGAAATATTATATTTCCTGCCATAAATTCACTACTAGCTATTTATCAAACTGACTCAGTGCCAACTCTGAAATTTTGGATGGCGGCCATCTTGATGACGTCATAAATCCACCCAGTCGCGACCCCCAGGTGTCTAACATTTGTTTTATAGTGCCTGAGATATCAAGCAACATCATTGGCATAGTCGCTATATTTCTTCACAAAATGCACACGGGAGCCAAAAAATGGACAGCCTCTACTAATTTTGTCACCGAAGGAAATGCGTGATAAAAGAAGACCAAGGCCGCCTAAGGCAAAATCGACTTGAATGCAAATAAAATGAAACGGACGCAGAGGAACAACTAACAATTGTGGCATTATTTTTATTGGACAATACACATGGCTGCGGACACACGTACCACATTAGCGATGGCATAGAAGGTGTGACAATTTAGTATGGTGGTGTTTGGTGACAATTGTGTGACAACAATTCTGTGCCATAGCATGTCATGTTGTCCGCTGAGTTTCCGCACAATGAGTCGACTGGTCCAATTAACCCATTGCGTTTCACCAACGTTGATCTCAACTCATTACAGTTTGCTACATTGTATTCTATAATTGCAATGTGGAAATCCCTCATTCACTCACATATCATGCACGTTTTATTGATATGATCTCAATGCATGTTTATTTACTTATATTAATTTCATGCATATTAAGACAGTTCCCCAATTGCGTTTTGTATTTTGCGACATTTATAGTGCTACGCATAATTCCGCTAACGTTATCATGTGGGCCGATGAAGCTGTGTCGGAACTGTTGGAGGAAATACAGCTGAGAGAAAGTTTCTGGAATAAACAAAGCGAACTATATATACAAGGACCAAAATAATAAAAAAAAGGCTGATTATAACGAACTTTGGAAGACTCAGTGTGCGAATATGCAGCGGGCGACATGGCTAGCTATGGCATATTAATTATGACGACAATTGTCACCAAATTCCACCATAATAAATTGTCACACCTGCTATGCCATCGCTACTGTGGTACGTGCATGTGTCCGCAGCGTCATAGATCAGTTGATTTTCAATGGCTTTGTATGGAATCCTATTAGGGCCACTTGCTAATGGCGCTTTCGGCGCGCGCCGAAAAGTGCGCCATTAGTAACGCGCCGAAAGCGCCGAAATGTGCGCCATTGGCGTTGTTTCGGCGCGCGCCGAAAGCGCCAAAATATGCACCGTTAGTAACGCGCCGAAAGCGACAAAATATGCGCCATTAGCGCATGTACAATTAAGTATGTGATCACCCCAGTGCAGATCGGACATGTCGATATGTATATGTATCAATTTTAAAAGGGAGGGGCTGAAATTTGCTGTAGATAGACCTCTAAATGCTATAATTTTTCATTATTCAGATTTAAAATTATTGTGGCCATGTGGTCCTGATCCCTCCTCTGATGGCAGTTAAGGGTACTCAATCCGATCAGACGGTCCTAAGTTACTGGACAATTTGCGGATGAAGATGGATAACTCTAAAATCTAGTGGTACTTTAGTAATAATACGGACATATTTCGTTGAACAAATACAAAGTTTTGAGAAATTTTATACCATACATGTAGTTGGTAGTGGTTATCATTATTTTGTATAAATGCATCGATTGTGATCATTTAGGTGTATTTTGATGAAATATTGTTGTTGTAACTTGGTGGTATGGGGACCGTCTGATCGGATTGAGTACATTTGAAAGCTGATAATTTATTTTTAAATCGAGGCCTGGATTTGCCTGGAGTTTGACAAACATTTTATTAGGGCTGTGAGGTGACAGTTCGGAAAATTTCGACCTGTAGAAAGTTTGGCAATTGGTTTTATGTGAATTTGCGAGTTTTGTCCTGGTTTAAGTGGACATTCCAAGGTGATCTCCGATTCTGTCCGACAAGGTGGTCTCCGATTCTGCCCGACAAGGTGGTCTCCGACTCTGTTTCACGAGCTTTCATGGCGACGGTTCTCCTGGCGTATATAGGACGAATTTACAGAGAAGGTATCCATATCCCGTTCCGGACTTTTATCAAATTGTTCTCCCCATTTCCTTGGGGGTACTTTCATTGGGAGACTGATAAATTGTACTTTTAATATTTGAGAGTGTGATATTGATGTTCTCACTTGTTTCGCCAAAAAGATCCAGCCTGCATCTTGACTGTATTAGTAACAACACAGGAACCGTTGCTCAGTTACCATCGTAAGATTGGGAACTATATATATATATATCTGTATATAAGTGCCTTGATTATCAAAATGTTGTTTGAAATTAATTGGAATATTTGTACATGTTGATGTTTCACTAATGATATTGGCAATATCTGGGATTGAATAGGACACGTGTTTTTTTGTGTGCTGTCTTTTGTACAGTGCCATCCTCCGTCCCCAAGCCCACCCACCCTCAGTTTATCATTTCTTATACGTTTTGCGAAGTTTGTGGTGTAAATCTTAAAATGCCGGTTATTTCGTAAAAGTAATATTTAACGAAATAACGGGCATCTTCGAGTTATCTCTCACTTCAAAACATAAACATTGGGCGTTGTATCTAATCCCATACCATGCCCGTTAATCGCGCTAGTCATCCTTTTATCACCCTGTGGGCAGTAAATCCCGGATGTGGGTGTCAGTAAACTAAATCACACATCGGGCTATAACCGTGACAGTCACAGTTTTCCATACCAGGGGTAGTCTAATTAAAAGTAGTCAATTTAGAAGTTATGCATGTACCGACCAATGGAATTAAGAATTTAAGACATATATGATAACCAATCTTAGCAATGCCTATTTATGCTGTAACACTGTAACGCTCCGCTGAGATACCACTGCCATAATAAGGACAATTGGTAAGGATTTCTCACGTGTTCTTATTTCTTATGTTTTACGATTAAAATTGTCAATGTCTGGAAATAATTACCATTATTGCAAACTTTTGGTGGCCAAATTAAGATAACATGTGACTAAATATAGTTCCGACGATATATGTAAAAATGGATCGGTCCGCAAAGTACCATCCTTGTGGCAGTGCTATATCGCATGCAGTGATAACGTAGATAATACAAAGAAATGAAATAGATTGCATGGAGTTTGATTATGCATATGGGGTGTTTTGTCTCTTTTTGAGACAAGAAAGTCATGCAGTGTTTGACACCTTAGGTAATCACATGTGTCAGTCATATAACCTCCCATGAGTTTATCTCAAAGTTTAACCCTCCTAAACGCTCCCATTGTATAACATAATTAAAACCTACTATGGTACACCAACTCACCAGGGTTAAATCACCAGGGTGAAAATACACGATTACACGGGATGAGTCACCATAGGGTGAACATACAAGTGTAAATATACTATATAGGGTGAAATTACAAGTCTGAAATAACCAGGGTGAAAACACCATGGTGAAATTACAAGTCTGAAATTGCCAAGTTGCAAGTAGCAGTGAATTTTGTTGAAACACCTGGATGATGTTGTAAGCTGATAGCGGAGCAAACACTCCATGGTGACTTTTTGTAAAAAATACATGCAGGATATTTACATGGTTCCAATTAATCTGGATGAAATATACTTGGAGTAAATACCCTGGTGATTTTAACAAATTTACCAGGGTGAATTTTGTATAGGGGTAAGTTATCTATTTGATGCTCAGGAGAAAACTGTTCATAGTAGATTTAATTGAACGCATCATCTCTAAAGGGTTTCAGCCCGCTTGCGATGTGTCTGCCTTTATATTTGGTATCATATGACTCAAAGAGAGTGCATGGGACGGAACTACTTTGTTTATGGACTTCCATGACTTCAAATGCCTTTATAAATATATATTTATAACATTGTACACAAGACCCGATATAGTTGAAAACGGTCATTGTTCATTTTGGCGTTAGAGCTGTATGGCTAGTTAAACCTTCATCAATTGTTTTCTATCTCTAACCATATGGTTAATTAACATTCGTCAAACACCTTAAAGACAATACAAGAAATGAAATAGATTTCACTATGGTGGGGGCAACTGTTCAAAAACTGGTTCCTAGTATACTTTTTTAGTAGAAGCATGGCATGCATATTTTCAACATCGGGATGGGTTATGCTAAATAATTGTCACGTGACCTCCAAATCCAAGATGGCTGCCGCCTTCCATAGATTCCATTTATCACCATGTCCATGACAATGAGGCACAACTTTATTAGGGTTATGTATATATAGCGCCCTGATTTTTCCATGCACGTCAGTGCACGTCGCCATATTCAAAATTGTGTGCTCACTGTTCTCCAATATCAGTCCTGATGGCAGCTGGTTGGTTTGTTATCACTGAATTGGGTTATATAATTATGCCACACAGATAACCAAACATGGTTTCTTGATATCTGTTTCATCATCGAGTTTCACGAAAAGCCTATCAAAACACCTCAAACATATGCAGTGGAGCCACTGGCATGTATTTTGGGCCATATATGGGGCGCCATTCTTCTATTTATTACCTATTTTGCGATATCAATAATTTATTTTATGATTTTATGATATCACAAACTGAATATATGATATAACAAAATCGAATATATGATATCATGATTTATTAATTAGATAGGACATTTTTGTCCAGAATAGCATTTTATCGAACTATTATTACCACTTGATTTTAGAGTTATCCATCTTTATCTGCAAGACCGTCCGTTTGACCGGCAAGTTCTGTCCCACAAACAATAGAAATCGCAAACTTCAAACATCGATATCTAATAACTCTGAGCTTTGATGGGTGAGTTCCTCGACTCGAATCAAATATTTTTTACCCCCGAAGTCAAAGAAATAGTAATGTAGGAGCGTCTGATCGGATTGAGTACCTTTAAACGTAATACTGCATAAATTTCTTATTCAACTTGAACTAGTTATCGAACTATTCGGTCTCAGGCTGATACGAGGTTACCTCGGGCTGATATCGGGCCTAATATAAAACATACCAAGTCATATCCTCCCAAATATTTTATGATATCACAAAATGATTATAAGATATCAATAATTCCAATTTGTGATATCATAAATTCATTTTTATATCATAAAATAGTAAGCATTTAGTGATAGTGATATCACTAATTTGATTTTGTGATATCATAAATTCGTTATGTGATATTAATAAATAGAAAATGGCATAATTGGAGTACTATTTCTTTCAACATTTTGTGATATCATTAAATAATTTTATGATATCATCTGTCATAAAATCGAATTTCATTGATACACACCAAGTCAATTTATAATCAATATTCGTATTTTCCAAATATATAGACTTGTCAACAGTTAACAAATACCACTGTCCAAGATGGCTGCCGGCGGCCACGTTTTGATCGAAAATGGTTCATATTCGATAGCTCCCATCTAGAGGCGATCCTAAACATGTTTGAACAGTTTCAAAACATTTCTCAGACAAATGTGGGCTGCAGGGTGTGAGGATGGATTAAAATTTAAAATCAAAGATGGCTGCTGGCGGCCATGTATTTCAACGAAACTCGGAAAAAACCTCATAGCTCCCATCTCGAGGTCACCCTGAAGGTTCATTATGTTGCTCGGGACCAATCGGATGAAAAATGTTGGCTACAGGCGTGCTGACAAATTTAGTAATACAAAGAATAAAATCCAATATGGCTGCTGGCGGCCATGTTTTTTTTACGAATTTGGGAAACATTTGATGGTTCCCATCTATTGACCACCCGAAGGGCCATATGAAGTTTGGCGACGGCGGATGAGGGATGTGGCGCGTGGGATCTGCTGAAGGAGTTATTCATGCAAAGAGTAAAATCCAAGAAGGCCGCTGGTGGCCATGTTTTTAAACGAAATTCAAAGAAATTAAATGGCTCCCATCTAATGGTCACCCCGAAGATACATATGAAGTTTGGTGTCAATCGGATGAGGGTGTGACCAGAAGGGTGATCTGGATGATTTAGTCATGCAAACACCCAGACGCAAAGAGTAACTCTAAGATGGTTGCAGGTCGCCATGTTTTTGGTCGAAATTCGATAGCTCCCAACTATAGCTCACCATGAAGATCCATTTTTAGTTCAGGGATAAATCGGATGAAAAATGAGTAAAATGCTGCCACCGGACATGTTTTTGATCGAAAATCTTTCAAATTCGATAGCTCCCATCTAGATGTGATCCTAAACATGCCTCTAAATTTTCAATAGAATTTTTGCAATAAATGTGGGGTGCAGTGTGTGCCAATGAGTTTAAATTTGAAATAAAAGTTGGCTACTGGCGGCCATGTTTTTACGAAACTCGGAAATCAAAAGGTCAATGACACTGTAGCTTAACTTGGAAAGAGGGTAATGTAAAAAATTAGTCAATGGAGAGATAAGTTTTGCGGAAAGTTGAAATGTGTAATGGGAGGATGTATGTCAATATAAATAAATTGCCGGTAATAAGAACGATCTAATATCGATAATACATATAGAAAAACAAGTAATTTGAGTCGAAGATATCTTCTGTAAACGTTAAGGTTAACAGGTTATCTTAAAATAAAAGTTAATAAATTTAATTTATGGCTCGAGCCATAAATAAAATTAGCAAATTTCGGTGTACAGGACGTAATCAAATTAACTGACGGAAATTGGATTGGGCAACACGTGGCAAACATGATCGTGTAAAAATATGTTGATACGGGAGTGAATTCAAGCCACTCACTGACAAGACTAAGTGACTTTAAAATAACCTAAATGAGTATCTGGGACTTGTATGCATATAATATAACATTTATTTGATACATTGCTTGAAAACGGTATAAAAGTTAAAGTGTCCATGACACTTTAGCTCAACTTTTGTGATGAGCAATAAATGGAATGATGAACAGATTTTTAAAATCCAAGATGGGCACTGGCGGCCATATTTTTGCTGAATGACCACAAAACGTCTCGTTCACATCTACATGTCAATGGCAACTGCCATGACAAATGATCCGACCTTTGCGACTTTTAGCCCGTTCCAATGTATATTTAGTCATGCAGAGTAAAATCCAAGATGGCTGCTGGCGGCCATGTTTAATGGCGGAATGACCCCAAAATGACCCGTTCCCATCTACATGTCAATGTTAACATCCATGCAGAGTAAAATCCAAGATGGCTGCAGGCGGCCATTTTATTTGGCCGAATGACCCCAAAATGGACTGTTTCCCATCTACATGTCAATATTAACATCCACGACAAATTTCATGATGATCAGACGAACACTCCGGCCTGTAGCCTGTGCCAATGGATTGCATTTTGAAATCCAAGATGGCTGCTGTCGGCCATGTTTTTTTGCCAAATGGCCCCAAAATTACTTGTTCCCATCTACATGTCAATAGCCATGACAAATTCCACAATGATCCGACTAAAGGTACGACTTGTAGCCCGTGCCAAACGATTTAGTCATGCAAAGATTAAACTCCAAGATGGCTGCTGGTGGCCATGTTTTTTGGCTGATTGACCCCAAAATAACTCGTTCCCATCTACATGTCAATGTTAACATTTATGACAAATTTCATGATGATCCAACCAAATGTACGACCTGTAACCCATGCTAATGGAAATTGTTGATGGACGTCAGCACTCGGTTGGGGGGGATGTATGTTGGCTGTACTGAAGTATTTAGTCATGCAAAGAGTAAAATCCAAGATGGTTGTCGGCAGCCATGGTTTGATCGAAAATGGTCACAGTTATCATAAACATGCCTGTACATTTTCAATTTTTTTTATAAATGCGAGCTGGAGAGTGTAACAAAGGATTCAAATTTGAAATCAATGACGGTGCTGGCGGCCATGGATTTATCGAATTTCGGGAAAACAATCGACGTCTCCATCTTGAGGCCACCCCGATGACCCATATGCAGTTTAACGACGATCGATGTGGTATGTATGATGTGCCAAAATGATTTAGTCGTGGAAAGAGTAAAATCCAAGATTGCTGCCGGCGGCCTTGTTTTTCTTCTAAAATCGCTTCAAATTCGATAGTTCCCATTTAGAGGTTATTATAAACAAACAATTCTCCAATAAATGTGGACTGCAAGGTGTGCCGATGATTAATTCAAATTTGAAATCAAAGATGGCTGCTGGCTGTAGTGTTTTTTTTTACCGAATTTCCGGTGAGGGATGTGGCCTGTGGGGTGTCCCAACGGAAATTGTTGACATGCGTCCGGACGCACACACAGACTGGCGCCAACCCATGATGGCAATAGCTCAAACTTCAATTCGTGGTTTCTTCCCCGTTAGTAAATGAGGTCTGTATCTCTATTTGAGTGACACTTTTTATGTCTGTTGAGATTGTCTGCTCTTGAGAACTCTCGTCCACATATATCACACGTGTGAGTGATACCAGCATGTGCCTGCTCGTGTCGTCTCATATCTCCCTTCCTCCCGAAATGTTTTCCACAGTCTCTGCACATGTAGCCACTCCCCTGAAAGACACAATTGCCACTCATTTATCGCATGCATCTATCGTTTAAAAGGGTAGACCCGGTTTGGAACTTGGATGTCAGTGAGTAGTCAAAAATGGTACGTCGTTATTATATACCACCACGAAGCATTTTTCTTAGTACAATCCATACGCCCCAAAGTTTCAGTTGCGCATGCGTTTGGTTTTTTGCTCGAAAAATTCGTTTTGTTTCAACATCCGTGCATAACAATGTGAATACCGTGGGTACTTCGCCTACCCAAAACGTCCATCGGGTCATATATCAGTTAAGTTTCAATGGCGTTGGAATGATTATGTTCCGATTATTCAAGAATATAACGTTGCATGCATGCGTCTTATATGACCGGCAACATAGATGGGTGAATAGGCCCTACACATAAACGTACCACCAATGGCACTTTTATGGTTTTCACTGATACGTGTACGTTTGTTTATAACAATACACTCTTATAACTAACTACAAACAAGTCATGTGTTTATTATTTTATTTTTTATTGTTAATAAAAGATATGGTACATTACATATACAAGTACGAATTCGATGGTTTAACATGCGTGAAAAGTGTTGATGGTCTTCACACATTCAAAATGGAATATATATGTACAGTCAGCTGAGTGTCAC
Organism: Siphonodentalium dalli; assembly: GCA_032622095.1. NCBI lineage: Eukaryota > Metazoa > Mollusca > Scaphopoda > Gadilida > Siphonodentaliidae > Siphonodentalium > Siphonodentalium dalli. The sequence goes on along the minus strand of CP136064.1, from coordinate 171,171,215 downwards.
ATACCGGTAGCTGCCACGCAAGTGACAATGAATGTATACAGTTTATGAAGGTGTGGTGCATTTTTTCAACAGAAGAAAAGGTATCTTAGGGGTGGAGTTAAAGATACGGATGTTCTTCGCGGTGGGTATTGTTGTTAAAATAGTCACATCTATTAACACCGTCATAAACAGAAAGAATATTAAAATATAGACATATTTTTTTCTCATACCAATCATGAATGTCACGTAAATATCATGGTATTGTCAAGATCGTACGCCTTGTTATTAAACAAAGGCTATATTATGATACCATACAGTACGTAAAGGGTGTGCGATACGCAAAATACTTTACACTGAGGAGACCCCACTGGTGACCTTTGGTTAAAATTGCCACCATACTGTTTACAACACACCGATATAGCACTCGCTAATCCTCGCCACTCAAGATTTCGGCGTTGATTGGATCACCGTGAATCACACTAAAAAAATTCGCCACAGTGTTTAATGTTTTGAAAATCGGACACTCTTTACATGCTGTATATAAATGGATACTATCGCATTCATACTATCATTACATATACTACTAGCAGATTAGCCCGCCACTGGCGGGATTGGTCCCATGGCTTTGGTCGATCCATTATTTTTTGTTTTTCAAGGTCAAGTTGTGTGGACAAAATAACCCGACAAAAATATTTCCCGTCCCGAGTTGACCATACATGACAAATTTCACATCGATGTCACCGCTGACTACCGAGATATTACCCAAGGTCATTTGTGGGTACCCGTTTCAATGTCAAGGTCACCTCGGGCGGACAAACTGACCCGACGAAAATCTCCCCCGTCCCTTGGAACCCCTAAGTACGAAATTTCGTCTCGATATCCCCAGTTTCCGAGCGAGACGGTCAAATGTCGTATTTTCACTAAAGTAGATAAACGCTCTTTAATAGCGACGCCTCATATACAAACGCTCATTAATTATCACGCGGTTAACCCATCAATTCCCATTACGGTGACAGTTGAAAGGTGAAGGAGTGCTCGGACGTTCTCAGAAGCAGTGCGATGACGCTTCTCGTGGGGATTTTTACCCTTAGATAGGAAGTTTGGGCACAATCGGTCGAGCCGTTTTCGAGTCTATAAAGGATATATATATGGATATATTCCGTAGTTCTCAAAATATATAGTAGACTAGCAGGGTAGCCCGCCACCGGCGGCTTGTCCGAAACATGACATTTTTTGTTTTTCAATGAGTTAATTGTGACATTTGTTTATATTTTTTTTTAATTTTTAGCTCCACGCGTTTCAATAAGAAAAAATTGTACCCGGTAGCTCCACCCGTTTCCGAGATCTGGTCTGCGCATGCGCGAAGCTGGCGTCGCACGGGCTCGGCGACCCGATCAAATTTGTACCCGGCCCAAGATACATTCACATAGCAAATTTCAAGTCGATAGCTCCACCCGTTTCCGAGATCTCGTCTGCGCATGCGCTGCACGGGCGTCGCATGGGCTCGGCGACCCGATAAAATTTGTACCCGGTGCAAGATACATTCACATAGCAAATTTCAGGTCGATAGCTCCACCCGTTTCCGAGATCTGCCTTTCTGCATAATATTTCGAGCGATAACATTGCATTGAAATGTCAGACTCCCATCGTGAACCTCAACACGAAGTAAACACGTGTTTCGAGCGATAACATTGCATTGAAAATGACTCCCATCGTGAACCTCAAGACGACGTAAAACACGTGTTGCGTTCTAGGAAATGCACTCAATGCTGATGCTAATAACGTTGACTTCGTATATATATATATAATGACGTTATTAACCCCGGCCGTGCCGTTTGAGCTGATTTTTATGACTGGGAGTGGAGTACGGGTGCTCGGAGCTTCTGGAAAACGCGTGGACGACATCGTACGTGGTATTTTACCTTTAGATAGGAAGTTTGAGCTCAATCTGTCCAGCCGTTCCCGTCCTAATGTACTATTTCGAGCGATAACAATTGTCAGACTCCCATCGTGAACCTCAACACGAAGTAAACACGTGTTTCGAGCGATAACATTGCATTGAAGTCAGACTCCCATCGTGGACCCCCAAGACGACGTAAACACGTGTTTGTTCCGGTATAACTTTGGAGACTCTGACTTCATATATATATATAATGACGTTATTAACCCCGGCCGTGCCGTTTGAGCTGATTTCGATGACTGGGAGTGGATAAAGGGTGCTCAGAGCTTCTCGAAAACACGATTACGGCGGTGTCGGTGGGATTTTACACTTACATACGAAATTTGATCTCAATCTGTACACGCGTTTTGGATTCTATGAAGTACACACACACACACATATATACGAAGTCTCAAAATATATAGTATAGACTAGCAGGGTAGCCCGCCACCGGCGGCTTGTCCGAAACATGACATTTTTTGTTTTTCAATGAGTTAATTGTGACATTTGTTTATATTTTTTTTTAATTTTTAGCTCCACGCGTTTCAATAAGAAAAAATTGTACCCGGTAGCTCCACCCGTTTCCGAGATCTGGTCTGCGCATGCGCGAAGCTGGCGTCGCACGGGCTCGGCGACCCGATCAAATTTGTACCCGGCCCAAGATACATTCACATAGCAAATTTCAAGTCGATAGTTCCACCCGTTTCCGAGATCTCGTCTGCGCATGCGCTGCACGGGCGTCGCATGGGCTCGGCGACCCGATAAAATTTGTACCCGGTGCAAGATACATTCACATAGCAAATTTCAGGTCGATAGCTCCACCCGTTTCCGAGATCTGCCTTTCTGCATAATATTTCGAGCGATAACATTGCATTGAAATGTCAGACTCCCATCGTGAACCTCAACACGAAGTAAACACGTGTTTCGAGCGATAACATTGCATTGAAAATGACTCCCATCGTGAACCTCAAGACGACGTAAAACACGTGTTGCGTTCTAGGAAATGCACTCAATGCTGATGCTAATAACGTTGACTTCGTATATATATATATAATGACGTTATTAACCCCGGCCGTGCCGTTTGAGCTGATTTTTATGACTGGGAGTGGAGTACGGGTGCTCGGAGCTTCTGGAAAACGCGTGGACGACATCGTACGTGGTATTTTACCTTTAGATAGGAAGTTTGAGCTCAATCTGTCCAGCCGTTCCCGTCCTAATGTACTATTTCGAGCGATAACAATTGTCAGACTCCCATCGTGAACCTCAACACGAAGTAAACACGTGTTTCGAGCGATAACATTGCATTGAAGTCAGACTCCCATCGTGGACCCCCAAGACGACGTAAACACGTGTTTGTTCCGGTATAACTTTGGAGACTCTGACTTCATATATATATATAATGACGTTATTAACCCCGGCCGTGCCGTTTGAGCTGATTTCGATGACTGGGAGTGGATAAAGGGTGCTCAGAGCTTCTCGAAAACACGATTACGGCGGTGTCGGTGGGATTTTACACTTACATACGAAATTTGATCTCAATCTGTACACGCGTTTTGGATTCTATGAAGTACACACACACACACATATATACGAAGTCTCAAAATATATAGTATAGATTAGAAAATTTTTGAGGAAATTCATAATTTCGTAACTTTTATTTATAAATTATAACCTATAAAACCAAGTGCCACCGGTGCCTTTAAATAGTTAAGAAAATTTCTTACAAAAATAGTAACAATTCATCCTTCAGATAGTTTTGCATGCATGGGTATGACCCGGCTTAGCCGTATATGCATGGGACAATTTACTGACTGAAACTTTTACTCGAATGAATTGTGATAAATTTCATTCTGCATATCCCAACGTTGTGAATTAGTAAAACAGCAGTGTGTAAGACGGTTTCACCCCTCGTCGAGGTTCGTCGCCAACATGAACATACCGGAGCGAGCATCGACCCCTTGATCCACAGGGGCGCCGGAAGCATCCAAGGGCAGGCGGGGGGGGGGGGGGCAAAGCCTACAAAAAGGGCACTTTTCCGCAAAAAAAAGGCATTTTCTCCGCAAACTCGGGAAAATAACCATAAATTCATTGTGGCAAAAATCCCTATTTTAATGTCGGTTTTTATGGCCGTTTTGTGATAAAATTGACAAAAAATTCACATTCCTTGTGAAATTGGTGGTATTTGGACCAAAAAAGTCACATTTTGCTATAAAAACACGAGATTAAACACACAAAAAGCATTTTCTGTCTCCAGAAAAAGGGCAAGTCCTGCCCCCGCTCGCCCCCCCCCCCCTTGATCAAGGGCAGGGGGGTCAGCTGCCCCCTCTGCCCCCCTCTTCCGGCGCCCCTGTTGATCCATACTAGTCAAATAGCGCTTCGCAATGTTCCTGCTTGGTGGCAACCGTTAGCGGGGTGGGCGGTTGGGGGGGGGGGCACTATAGATACCCTGTCACACAACGGTATTGTAATAAACCTACTTTATCTACATGTAGGTTGCAGCGAATCTGTATAATCAGAGAATCTATAAATCCCCTGAAATATTTAGGGAATTCAACAGATCCCTGAAAATTGGGTCAAAAAGTTCTAGAGATTCCCACGACAATTGACAATTGTACAGTTATACAAAGCTGCTAATTAATACTTAAAGGGATACTGTACTCAAATGTTGGTTTCTATAGTCACTAAGTCGTAGAATAAGGTAACCACATTTCCATTATTTGAAAGTCTGTTGAGTTCGAAGTAATGTTATGCATGGCAGATTAGCCGGAATGAGAAAATACAAAATTGTCCTTGTCGAGTAATTTTTGGTGTTTTCAAGCAAATGTATCAAATATAGGTTATGTTATATGTATACTACTCACATATACTCATTTAAGTTATTTTATAGTCACCAATCAGTGAGTGGCTTGAGTTTACGCCCCGTGTCAATATAATTGCTTACACGACCATGTGTGCCACGCGTTGCCCAATCCACTATCCGTGAATTAATTTGATTACGTCTAGTACACGGAAATTCGTAATATATTTTATGGCTCCAGCCATAAATTAAATTTATATCAAATTATTAACTTCGATTTTAAGATAACCTATTAACCTGATCGTTTACAGAATACATCTTCGACTCAAATTACTTATTGTTCTATATAATATCGATATATTAGATCGTTGTTATTATCGTGAATTTATTGAAAATGGCGTACAGTACCGCCGATACCACAAATTAATACACATTTAAAGGTACTCAACCCGATAAAACTCCTCTCAATTACTATTTCAATGGCTTCGGGGGTCAAAAATATTTGATTCGAGTCGAGGAAGTCACCCATCAAAGCTCAGATTTGTTAGATATCGATTTTAGTCAATTATTACCACTTGATTATAGAGTTATCCATCCTTGTCTGTTTGAATAGAATTTTGGCGTAAAATCTCGAGCATGTTACCAAATTGACGGCAGTTATAAGTACTCATCTCGAGAACATAAGAATTTTCAAAAATCAATATCTAATAACTCTGAGCTTTGTTTGATGGGTTCCTCGACTCGAATCAAATATTTTTTACCCCCAAAGCCAAAGAAATAGTAATATAGGACCCTCTGATCGGATTGTTGTTGTTGGAAACTGTTGAGATGGGGACCCTCTTTACGGGTTGAGTACCTTTAATCGGTGAACATTCCCAATGTTTCGTCCATCAGGCAAATACAAGAACTTTCGATGAACTTCATTCGTAACAGATATGCATTTACTTTATGAATACCATCAGAACAGCTTATATAATACAATGGAGATGAGTGAGATGGCTTATTTTCAATAACGCTCTTTAACCCTTTACCCAACAGAAGGGCCCTGTGCCAATGCATTCTCTTATATATGCGAGTCGACCATAGGTCGCCTCGCATATATAAGAGAATGCATTGGCACAGGGCATAACTGTAACTATCACAATGTGGTCAAGGAGCCGGTTCCAATGATATCCATATTTGTATGGTTCTGTTGAGACAGACCGAAGATATTTTAGGCTGTTGAAGCTTTATTTGGCCGGTTTTGGCCGGTTTGTTGGGTAAAGGGTTAATAATCAAAGGCTAATGGGCAACACAACCACAAAGGCTTTTTATTGTAGTAATATTTCGATTTTTCATTATTAAATAGAGGCTTTGACTAGAGATTGTATCCTTTGTTATCAATAGGTTATCACACTTATTGTGCCCCGAAAAAATCTGAGGACAATAATACGCAGCATGTCCGTCTATATCCGTCGGTGCGTCCACATAGTCGTGCGCGTGGACGTTCGTCCGTTCGGGTTGTCTGGGTGATAACTAGAGCAATATTCAACATAATTCTTGGTATTTGAGGCGTGGTTCACGTTTTGACAAGACACAAGGCCAAGCTCGAATTTGGTTACGGTTCGATGATTTTTAACGGAGTTATGCACCTTTGTCGACTTATAAATAGCTGTTTTCGGGTTGTCAGAATGGAAACTTGACCAATATTCAACAGAATTTCTTGATATTTGGTACGTGGTTCTTAACTTATAAATAGCAGTAACTGTTTTTAAATTGGGTTAAATTGTTCGGGTGATAACTTGAGCAATATTCATCAGAATTTCTTGATATTCGCTACGTGGTTCTCAACTTTTAAATAAATTGGGTTAAATTGTCCGGGTGATAACTCGAGCAATATTCAACAGCATGTCCTTGATATTTGGGACGTGGTTCACATTTGAGAAGACGCAGGCCAATTATCTCGAATTTGCTAACGGTCTGATGATTTATGACAACGTTATACCACTTTGTCGACATAGATATCACTGTTTTTTGGATGGTTACTTGAGAAATATTCAACAGAATTTCTTGGTATTTGGATACGGGGTTCTTTACTTAGAAATCGCATTTTTAAGACTTATATATATGTCTTTGGGTGGTGGTGGTCTATTGTGCCAGCAGGGATGTGGCTAGAGGGGGGTGTCTCACCCCCCCCCCCCCCAGCAGAGAGCTATATTTTCAATAGTTGGAAATTTCATACCTGCCACAACGAAATTTCACACCAGCAATAGGTTGAAAATGTTCTTGTAGTTTGATTATAAAACAATTTATTGGGGGGAATTTATTGTTTTTCGACCAATATTTGCATATGTTCCTATTTTTGGTAAAAAATTTTGACAGAAATGGTCATCAGTTGGAAATTTTCCAACCTTAGGGGGGTGACAGGTTGGAAATTTCCAACACTTGGAAAGCTTGTGTCCTGGTCCCTCCCCCGTGGCCAGTCAAAAACTTCTAGTTAATTTAAGAAAACAATATTGTCATACAATTGGTCAACATTGTCATTGGAATTGTCATCAGTTGGAAATTTTCCAACCTAAGTGGGGGTGTAGGGTTTGAAATTTCCAATAGTAGGAAGTCTTGAGGCTAGTCTAGATGTTAGGATTTTGCGATTTTCTTGTTCAGATTTCAAAATTTTCGCACACCGGGCCGAACCATGGTCGGCCCGGTGTGTCATGGCCCCATCCACATGGCCAATACAAAACTGCTCATTAGTTTAGCAAAACAATATTTTACTACATTTGGTCAAACTTGTAGACATAAATGGTCATCAGTTGAAGAATTTTCCAACCTGAGGGGGAGCATGAGGTTTGAAATTTCAAACACTAGGAAAGGTTCAGTTGAGGCCAGTCTAGATGCTAGGATTTGCGATTTTCTTGTATAGTTTTCAAAATTTTCTCACACCGGGCCGAACAACCATGGTCGGCCCGGTGTTTCTTGATCTGTTGTCGGTAGCTGTGTGCATTTGTCTGGAATTAGATCACTAGTTGTTTTTTTTTTGGTGAAATTTTCAGGTTAAAATATCTTAATGTTCTCATACTGGGAAAATAGAAGCATGGCTTATGAATATATAGGAAATTAGGCCTGAGCATGATATGTACAAGGGGTGGGGGTGGAAATGGAATTATGCAAAAAGTTGTGTTGGTGCGATTTTCTGACTCAAGGGGGGGGGGGGGGGGGGGTGCAAATGGAATTATGCAAAAAGTTGTGTTGGTGTTATTCCGACTCAAGGGGAAGGGGGTGCAAATGGAATTATGGAAAAAGTTGTGTTGGTGTGATTCCAACTCAAGGGGGGGGGGGGGTGCAGTTGGAAATTCCCAAGGTGGACACCCCCCCAGCGGAGACCCTCTAGCCACATCCCTGTGTGCCAGGGACCTGTGGGTTGTCCGGGTGCAGATGATAACTTGAGTATTATTCGGCAGCATTGCTTGATATTTGGAACGTGGTTCACATTTGAGAGGACGCAGGCCAAGTTCGATTTTGCTCACGGTCCGATGTATGCATGCATATCAATAAATTGCACGAAGTCTATTGCAAGTACTAGCTGTTCATGCTTTATTTGTCTGATAAATGAAACATTGGGAAAGTTCACTAATTAAATGTCAAATCAGATGTGGTATTAGCAACTTTATATAACTACACAACGGTCAATTATCATGTTAGAGAATCTCTAGAACGTTTTTACCAATTGTTCAGAGAATATGTAGATTCCATAAACATTTCAGGGAATCTATTCAATGCATATTCACTGTACATATACACCTCAATTATTAAATTATACAGGGTGATCATCGGGTGGGGTTATACAGAAACTGATATTGGCACTTCTTAATTTATATCAGGGAGCGGTCACTGTTTTGACCCTAAATCATCATCACATACACCAATACAAGACTTCTTGTGCTTTTGTGCGTTGTACTTCCTTGTGAACTCCTGCCCGCATAGATCGCAAGAATGTGTGACACCAGCGTGTACTTCCATGTGTCTATTAAGATCGGGTTTCCGAGCGAACGTCTTCCAGCACCGTACACATTCATACCGTTGAGTGCCCTGAAAAAAATATTTTCATCGGCTGCTTAATTACAACGAATTCCAGCACAGCAAATAATTAGTGCAGACTTTGCTCTTAATTTTTGGTTCTAATATATAGGGGGTTCGTTTTGATCACCCTCCAATTTTGGCTAAAGTGTCAACAATTGGAAATTTCATGGCTTACAGATTTAGCTTACATCTTTAGCTGGAAAAATCAACAAGTAAACTTGCAGCACACGGTTGATTTTCGTACCCAGCTGTGGACATCCGGGCACATACTTCCTTAATTTGCAATATTCTTTCAGAAAAAAAAGTGTTGTTTGAAGATATATGTGATGGGCTCAAGGCCCAGTGAGAGCTTGTACAAGAGGGATAGTCTATTATATACACATATTTGTACCAAGTCTGAGTTTAAAAGTGTCCCAGCCGATTCGGCGGTAAAAATATACTACTTTGTTTTCTACACCCGGAAATAATTGGATCCAACATATGAACCTATTCACGGGAGGTTTTGATGGTCAGATGGGGCACATGTTCTATCTCTTCCTATAACAATTAATACATGGTTTCCTGTGAATTAAATAATAAATATGAATCGAAACCATTCCATGTATCAATTAATATTGATTCTATTTCGAATGTTCTGGTATAATACACACGATCAATTTGTTGAAATTTTACGGCTCGGGGGAAACGTTCGGAGCGTAGCAAGCGAGATAATTATAACTCCGTCTCTATATATCTGACAAATCGTCTGAACGATCTGTTCTAAAATAGTAACGAAAAAATGTCCCAATTGATCATCTACCTAACGGCTCGACCGATTGAGCCCAAACTTCCTATCTAAGGGTAAAAAGCCACGGGAAGTGTCATCGCACCGCTTCTGAGAACGTCCGAGCATTAATTCACCCTTCAACTTCCACCTTAATGGGGATTGGTGGGTTATAATCGCGTGATAATTAATGAGCGTTTGCATATGAGGCGTCGTTATTAAAGAGCGTTTATCTACTTTAGTGAAAATACGGCATTTGACCGTCTCGCTCGGAAACTGGGGACATCGAGACGAAATTTCGTACTTATGGGGTTCCAAGGGACGGGGGAGATTTTCGTCGGGTCAGTTTTGTCCGCCCGAGGTGACCTTGACCTTGAAACGGGTACCCACAAATGACCTTGGCGATATCTCTGTAGTCAGCGGTGACATCGATGTGAAATTTGTTATGTATGGTCAACTCGGGACGGGAAATATTTTTGTCGGGTTATTTTGTCCACCCAACATGACCTTGACACGGGTACCCGCAAATGACCTTGGGCTATTTCGGGCATCAGCGGTGGCAGCGACGTGAAATTTGTTATGTATGGCCACCCAACATGACCTTGAAACGGCTACCCGCAAATGATAGCATGCTGTCGGCGTGCCTGTACGGGTTACCTTGAAAAACAAATATTAATGGATCGACCAAAGCCATGGGACCAATCCCGCCAGTGGCGGGCTAATTTGCTAGTTGTATTATATAAGAAAAGGTCGATATAAAATCAATATAATTGATTTATTTGTTTCCAATCAAAATTAATTGATAGAGTTTTAGAGTTTCCGAACAGGTGTCTTCGACCCATATTTATTATTTAATACCCAGGAAACTATAAAACATAATAATTAGGAAGAGGTAATCTATCTTTAAGATTAAAACGTATCAGATCTATTGGGGATAATCGATCATAGTGATCGACCGTAGCTCCTGATATCTCTCTTGTGGAGTAGATTAGTAAAAATAATTGTTCACTTCGTGACTAAAGCATGAAATTTGGCACATATGTACATATTCACATACTTATTGATATTAGATATGGAGCCACGCTGAAATATCACTTTAACCCATCTTTTAAGGGGTTTTCCGAATTTAAAGAGCGTTTTGTGATTATATAAGTTATTAAATGTCACAATTAATCTTACCATGGAATCTGCGATATAAAAATTAGGCATATACAGTAAGTATGTCTCTGTGACATATAATGGAACAGTTTTAGGGTGAAATTGAAACTCCACGTTCAAGATGACCGTCAAAGTGGCAGCCGTAAGTGGAATAATTGCCGTTTTTTCAATATTATCATCTAGACCAGTTTCTTCTGTATGGAACTGGTTCGGAAATGTGACCTTATTTTGTATTGTTCATGTTAATTGATCACTGGAGCAATGAAATATGCCATTCATGAGATCCCAGCCCCTTCCGATCCCTCAATAATTCGATTTTACATAACGCTGTATGAAATTTCACAAAAAATCACCATTTGGATTCTAGTCATATTTCAACAAGAAATGAGCAGAACTGTGCAAAGTAATTGAGGCATACCATTGCTCATGAATATTTCAACACAGTGGAGCCAAAAATTGTCACTTTGGTTAAAAATAGCTGTCAAAGTGGTGGCCAAAATAAGGAAAATGGTAAATATTGTCCCAGAGTGCCATGAAATCGATAAAAAGTCGTGGATGATGAATACAATTGGCTGTTCTGTCATATAGATACATTGAATACTAACAGTTATGATGCATTTTGGATGATAAGTGGTACTATTACATTACATAAATTATTGGAATTTTCTCTCAAAATCGGCAAAAAATAATTTATCGGCCACACCCATGGCCATATATCCAATAAATATATACAATGTACATACACACCCACCAATGCCGATTATAGAATCACTCCAGGTATACATTGACACCTCATCATTGACCATACATACCTTCTAGATATAGCAATACAGCGCGCATCACCTCACCATTGGCCATATACAGTCACTCCCTGTATACCTTTTCTTCACACCCATGACCATATACCCACTCATGATAAACATATACACCCCACTTATTACCATAGTGTCAATCCCGGTATACACATACACCTTACCAATGGATATACCATACCCCGCACGACCACTCGTACACTCCAGATTTGCAAATACACCTCGCCCATGAGAATTCAGCCACTAGATGTATACTCACACACCCCATCCATGATCATACAGCTACTCTCTGTATACATATACACCAATGACAATACAGCCACGGCAGAGATGCATACACATCACATATACAACCATGACCACAAGGACACTTCATATATACCCACACACCGCCAATGACCATCCAGCTATATTCCAGGTATGCATATATACTTCAACAATCATGACCGTACAGTCATTCCATGTACACCTATATACATTACACATGAGCATACAACCACTCCCTATTTATTCATACACCCACAGTCCCACAGATGATAATACAGTCAACATATGTATACATACACACCCATCCATGACAATAGTTTATACCCAAGGTACGCATGTATATCCCACACATGACCATATAGTCTTCTATATATACATAAACAACACACAGATGAACATGCAGCTACTATCATTACACCCATACACCATTTCATTAACCGTACAAACAATCCTTGTATATATATTCACCTCACACATGACCATACACTCACCCCTTGTATACCTATACATATCACCATAGACACACCACCCCGTCACCATATAGCCACTCCTTCGCACATCAATGACCATACAATAACTACATGTAGAACTATTCACCTTATCTATGACCGCACATTCACCCCCTTGGTTGCCATTTGGACATACACCATATATTAAGTTGATTTTCATGCTAATTGTCGAGAGTAGCCACATAATATGGTTTCACTCAGTTTCGTTTTAGACGTTCTGCCCATTTCCGTTCAAAAATATGGCCACAGTCCCAGAAGACATTTTTGGCAAAATTCCATACTACAGTACATCATTTAAAAGGAATTTGTCATGCATCGGAGAATGAAACATGTAGTAGTCATTGGATTAAGCATAACATGGTAAAAACCAAGTGAGTTATAATTTGCTAACTCTTGGGAACAGAGAATAATGTTCGGGATATATTTGAAAAAAATAATCTTTTGTTTTAAAGCAAATTGGTTGCCATTTTGGAAGCCTTCTTGCGTAATACCAAAGATACTTCCATTTACTTGAATAAACGGCCCAAACCTGAAAAGTTATTTTTTGCCAATTTTGATGTCAAGTTTATGATAGAAAAATCCAATAATTCTGGTAATTTCAGTGGTTACATTAGTAACACTTAACCAATGTGCATCAATGTTAGAATTTAAAGTATATAAGACAAAATAGCCAATTTTATTCATTGACCACAACTTGTAAGCGATTACATATTTACCATTTCCCAGGTTTGGTCGCCATTTTGGCAGCCATTTTCAGACCAAGTGACAATTTTGGTGCCATTGAGTTGAAATATTCATAAGTCATGGTATGCCTCACTTACTTTGCACAGTTCTGTCCATTTCTTGTTAAAATATGACTAGAATCCGAATGGTGACTTTTGGTGAAATTTCATATCAAGTTCTGTAAAATATAATTTTTGAGGGATCGGAAAGGACTAGGACCCCTGAATGGCATATTTCATTGCTCCAATGATCAATTAATATGAATAATACAAAAATAAAGTCATAATTCTGAACCAGTTCCATACAGCAGAAACTGATCTAGAAGATATTAGTGAAAAAAAATTCCACTTACGGCTACCATTTTTACGGCCATTTTGATGGGAGTTACAATTTTACCCAAAAAATGTGGCATTATATATCGCATAATCATACTTAATGTATATGCCACATTTTAAATCACATATTTCATGGTAAGATTAATTGCGACATTTAATAAATTATATAATCACGAAATGCTCTTTAAATTTGGAAAACCCCTTAAAAGAGGGGTTAAAGTGATATTTAAGCGTGGCTCCATATCTAATATCAATTAGTATGTGGATATGTACATATGTGCAAATTTTCATGCTTTAGTCACAAATTGAACAATAATTTTTGCCTTGAAATTGGACTTAATCTACTCCACTACTCCGACTCAAGATGTGAATCGACAAAACAGTTCATGGTATCATGATGATGGTGTACGGTTAATATTGTATACCCTTACGGTTTGTGGCTATGTTCAATGTCCAAACAGCGGGGGTCCTGTTTTTCATAGTTCACCCAAGACTCAACACGATATCTCATTTTTCTCTGCAGTGAGGAAACACACTCTGTGTGATGCGACATATAGGACCTATATATACTGATTATACACATTTGACTATAGAATTACTGGAAACGTATCGACTGTGGGCTTTTAATTTAATGCCACTGAACTGTCACAGGCTGTCAATACTTTTGGAGCACTTGGGGCACCATTGTTTTCATACTGGCACTTGGATACAAGCTTTTACACAAGTATTATAATGAGCACTAATTGGTGCCCTGATTTTAAAAAATCTCGCCAATATGGCGTACACTCCTTTCTTTTCCATTATACCAAACAGTCATCTTTAGATAATGAAAAAATAGAACAAGAATTTTAAAAACACAGATTTTTTAAAAGTTTGGTACCCGAATGCCAATTTTATAAAACATATCACATATATAAAATAAATGCCATATGATATACCATTTGAAAGAAGAACCTCCAAAACATTGTATTATCAACTTATCCGGTGCAATAAACTGTGAACATGTTGTTTTCGTTGAGTTACCGTGTTTTTGTCATCTAGATTGTAGTAAAAAGTGTATTATTTTCAATGTAGGGGGAATAACTCTATATCTTAAAGATAGAGTTATTCCTCTTCCATTGAAAATTCATCTTTAGTTTAAATTCTGTTGCATTTTGGGAGCCAACACGGGGGGGGATCTACATGTATCTATTGAAATCACATTGAAATGGTTTATTATTCATTTGGAGGGATGTTAAGGATATATAAGTAGACGTCGCGTCATCCGTACGAAAAGATAAGACAAGTTACATACATTACAGAACTTTGGGCTGAATAACCAATAAGGGCCATATATATTTACATGTTGGGAACTAATCTGAACATCATTATTTACATGTAAAGCGATAAATCATGATCAAATCTTCGATGTTGCAATGTTTGTAAGAAACACATGTATTTCAGTCTTCAGACTGAAGGTGCACAAAAGCACGTCTTATCAAGCAACAACACTGTGGTGACACCGTTGGCATAATAGTCTGCGTTAACTTAAATTATGTCAACCCAACTATACAGAATACACTTGCATATTCGCAACAAAATGATGAGGGCAGCCATGTTCTATATATACTCAAAGTAAATATCCGTCATGATATGATTAATATACACTGAGCGATTAAGAATTGCTTTTATAAAATTATTTGTATCAGTTTTGAATTCGCACCGGGGGGGGGGGGGGGGGGGGGGGGGGGGGGGGGGGGAGGGTAGTAACAAATTTGCAGGATAGTATGCTGTTTTACATCTGGCATTTTCGTGTACCAACCACCCCCCAAACCTGCAAAAAAAATATTTTTTTTACTCCCAATTTGTTTACACCCAACTCCAAATTTCACTAATTTATGTCTAAACCCGCATAAAAACACTACTGGTATCACTCATGCCTGGGAAATTATCTCCTGCAGTTCAAATGACAGTTTAAACCTGTTTTAATTGAGAAAAAAAATGGTAAATACAGGTAAATATGAAGATTTTTTCAAATACTGGCTAATAGGCATTTGTCTACCACATACATGCAATGGAGTTTCCAGGTCATTGTGTGATGAGAGTATACTATAGATCTTCCTGGGTGGTCAAATTCCATACTTCTAAATGGAAATTTGATAATGCATCGATATAGTGGACAAATACAGTTACCCATCAGAAGCTGATAGGCTCACATAAAACACTATTATAAGGCATATGCATCCAATTTTACAAAAACAAGTGATACATATCCCAGCATATCCCCCTGCATATCCAGTGACATTATGTAGACAAATCCATGACACATCAGTTGTTAAGATTCAATTCAACTAGAGTTGATCATATTTTGAAAATAAATACATATCTGGAGAGGATATTTGCCAGGCTGCAATTGGAAATATTATTTTATAAGTTGCTGATATCTATCTGCAAACCTAGGTCATTTTGTACACACAATTTCATCATTTCTATCTATTTCCTGATTAGTCTGTCAACCAGTCCGTTATCTAGCATTATTCCATACAACTTGTATTAGTCTACTGGAACATCTTTTATACTAAATGACAAGCAGTCACTATGCCAGACTTGGATACTATGGATGTTGTGAGATCATCTGAGTTGTTAGACATGCAAATAATTCATTGATTAGCTTGATGCACTGATGAACGTTATTTTCTGGCCATTGATAGTCACATTGTTTTCCATGCACACAATGATCTAGTGTCTTAGTTACAGGAGGACAAGTTTATTTATTTCTGTTTTACATTTCTCGAAGCTTCTTTCAAAGGGTGACGGGAAGGAAGTTTTTCATCTCACTGTCCCATATGCAACATGTTAGCTTAATGTCACCTCCACTAACGCCCATATAAGGTCCCAGTAACATACATGTGTTACAAATGTCAAATATGGGCACAAAAGGTCTTTAGTAAAAACTTGAGGTTGTAAAAAAAAGCGTTTTTTGCCTCTCGGACCACCCTGGCATACCTTCCTGCAAATTTGTTATTATACCCCCCCCCCCCCCCCCACTGTTCGCTTAGCAATTTGCGCGAATTCAAAACTGAGTGAATTTAAATATGTGTAACACATGTTTTTGGATGTATCAAATATTAATTTTGAGTCAGAAGTAACAGGCAACAAGAGCTTGTCTCAGGAAATAATTTTGTTCTCTAATTATTTCTATGAACTGAGACAGAAAGTATGGCTATTTTTATAACATTACAGAGTATTTTATTGTAAATGTATCTCTGAGAAAAATTTTATATGTGAAATATGTGCAACCTCTGATGTTTGTTCCGAGTGTATTGGTGAAAAAAGTGGAAATGTGCTTTGAAATGGAGTCATCCATAGAAACTTTGTTGTTAACTTGTTGGAAGTGCTATCGCGGGAAGAGTTAGACGATATTAAAAGGTACACAATCCAATTAGATGGTCCCCATATCATCAGATTCCAAACAACAACAACATTTCTTGAAATGCCGCTTCAGTTATCACAATCGATGGAGTGACAAAAAAATACCATGCTAACTACTGTCAATGATAGTATAAAATTTCCCAAAAAGTTTTATATATCAACATGTTGTTCAACGCAATTTAGTATCGAGAGTATGTCTGTCGGCATTCGTCGAATATTCCAGGTGAGGCAAAATAACAAATTTCAAAAATTGATATCTGATAACTGAGCTTTGATTGTTGGGTTTCTCAAATCAAATATTTTTTACCCCCGAAGCCAAAGAAATAGTAACTTAGGATCGTTGATTTGGATTGTGCATCTTTTACCTTTTTTGTTGGACATTATTAGTATATATAAACGTGTTTATTATTGTCAATGTAAAACATCTTCAACACTGTGCGATCGGATATGTTTTCTATAACTGGTATAATGTTTAAAACACTTTTTACAAAAATCGCACTGAAATTCCTGTTGCTGAGAGTGGGATTGAGTGTGGCTCTTCAGATAGTCTAATAAAGGGAATATTCGACCACAGATGTTGCAGCTATATGTTCTCTTCTTTGAATGGATGTTTTTGTGACGATTGAGTGCACTTCTTTGGCTATATATTCTGTTGCAGATGTCACAGACCCATCTGCCTTGTGGCTGTGGCCGCTGAAAATAAACACATTGTTTGCATCAAACACTGAATAAAAATAGGTCAAGTGCACGTGGTCACTAATTCGCACCCAGCGATCATAAATAAGTAGTAAATGGGTTTACATATCAGTGGGAACTATTAAATAAAACGCAAGCAGAAAGAGCAGACGGTGATCTCATAGATTAGCACGTTTCCAGGATAGATAACTCTTGAAAAACCTACGAAGACAACACTTGTCACCCCAGTGACTACACCGGTATAGGCTATATATTCAATTATTCATATATATATCACTATGTTGTCATTGCATATGGTCTACATCCCTAGCTGTAAGATGCATGACCTAGGGTCCCTGTATCGGTATACTATATATAACATATATATAACGTAGAATGATACCGGATGGATGACTTCTCTGAGAAGTATCAACAATGGTGCTCTACCACAATGTCTTGAGCGTTAGCTAGCCCACGTATAATTTCCCGAACTATATATATATATATGTCGACATTAATGGTTTCGCTGCTTTCAAGTAATTTTTTTTGTGTGTAATTATATTCTATTGCATATAAACATATATCACATAAAACCCCTATATCATTTAAAAAGCCATTACATATTTCCTAATCTCTCACTAGTTACGAATAGGCGCGTGATTCCCGGGAGGCGCGTGAACATTTTTTATATATCACTTGGCGTCGCGCCAACAAAATGACCGCGCGTCTTTACATTGATTCAGGCGGATTAACACTATTTCGAAAAGTCGCACATGACATCAACACCAGACAATGTCAAATGATTGCTTTGTTCATAAAAGTAAAATTCTTGTCCAACTTCGTTGCACTAACGAAAATAGACACAAAAACAAAGAGGCAAATTTGGGGACTATATTTTCCGTCGCCAGCCCCAGAGCGCGCAATACTGTCGTATACGGTTGTGAAGTGTCTCAGCCATGCATTTTGCAGCCTCTTTTAATGATTTTGATTCGTTAAAAAGGCACAAAGCTCTAGTTTTTTTTCTTGTGATATGCAAGAACTTCAACTCGTTATGTTGGGATATAAGATTTTATGAAACTCGATCGTTTAATAAATTTGATTCACAACTCATCTACGACTCCTTGTGAATACATCAAATTCATCAAACTCATTTCATAAAATATTATATCCCAACATAACTCTTTGGAGATTATCTATATAGCAAATGGATTGCGACGCACGTTTTCCAACTTACAAAGTTCTCGCTGCCCACCGAATACTTTTTTTTTTTGGGAGACAAAATGATGACAGAGGATCTGTTTCTTCGCGCATGCACAGATGCCTATTTTGAGAATTTTTTTTACTTTTTATCGTCGGAAAAGGGGAAGTATTTCGTTAGAAATTTCGCAATCAAAGCACAAATTAATTAGAATTGTGCTTTTACTTGGCACAAATGAGACACAGTTCATACCTCTGATTTTAGAAGCCAAATTGGTGACAGGGGGCTGTTTCTTCTCGCATGCACAGATGTGCATTTTGAGAAACACCTTTTATCAAAGGCAAAGGATAAGAATTTTGTTCTAAATATATAGCGTGAAAAGGGAGCTGCAATATAATCTACATTTATATTGAGCATGGAATAGACTCATTCATCAAACACTAGTTCAGTTAGCATAGTAGATTGCCGTATAGTTGAGCGTGTATACATGTACATACGTCCCAGTAAATGTAAGAGCATTAGGTTGTCTGAAGTGCTATGCAATGTCTGGCACCTCAGGTGTGGACCATTTAACATTCAGCGCGTCAGTGTTCAAAAGGTTAAATTTCACATATGAATTTCATGGTATATAGATCGCCGAAAAGCTGAGTGTATATACATGTATATACGTCCCAGTTAATTAAGAGCATCAAAGTTAATAGCTCGAAGGCTTGGTATAGAATAAAGTTGCCTTAAAATTGTCTAACCCAGTGTTATTTTATTTTTCCAGAATCCAATTTGTAGAGGTATATATATATATAGAACCAATGAATACACTGAAATTATATTAAACAAAATTTTTATTAACATTCAATGCTGTAAAACACATGTAAAACAAAAAACGTGATGTCAGGTAAACTTAACCGGAAAGACAACTGAAAGAGACAAAACAACTGTAGCATCTGTTATAACATGGATGAGGTTAACTTAATGTCGTGATTTGGTATGGTTGTAAAGGGAACCTCTGTGTCCGAATCTTTTTCCACAGAACTCGCACCAATATTCACATGGTTTATCATGACATTCTGTAACGTGAGCCCTCATATACCGTTCGGATTTGAAGGATTTGGAACACTTTGTACAAGGAACGTTTGTTTCTGTGCCACATATGCCAGTGTGCCGCTTTAACTCATCCTTTCTTGTGAAGGATTTCGCACACTTAGCACACGTGTGAGGATTTATCTGGTGGTGCCTATTTATATGGTGTGTGTACTCTATTTTATAGAGAAACTGCTTGGCACAGATGGAACAATTAAATTTGAAGTCACCTTTGTGATGTTTCATGTGGCGTTTCTGGTTACTTTTGCTAGAAAATGTTTTATCACATGATGTGCACTCGTATCGCCGTGATAGGCATGGTGTTGGTTGACTTTCAACAACCTCCTCTTCAGGCTGTTCTAGTGGCACATCAACTTTAGGCTCCTCTGGTGGCACATCAACTTCAGGCTCCTCTGGTGGCACATCAACTTCAGGCTCCTCTGGTGGCACATTGACATCAGGTTCCTTTAGTGGCACAAAACCAAATTCTTCCATTATTTGTTCCATCTGTGGGGAAACAAAGTATACATGAATTATTATAATTAACATGCATGCATAATATTAACCGTGCACATGGGCATAGTAGATCATGCCATGAACCTCTACTCTGGCTAACACCCATAGAGATCATATTCCACCAGTACAAAGCATGGGGACTTTTTGATGTTCTGATCCATTCTGACAGAGAACTTTATAACAATGAACAAACAAGGCAGGGACTATATTTCTTTGTTAATACTTGTTCCTCAATAACCCACTTCACAATAGATGTGGTCCCAGGTCAATATTGCATGCTTTTCTGTGACTTTGGTGAGCTGATATCGCAATAAACATTGAATTAATAACCGAGGAGAAATTCTATAATTGTAAGCGACGCAAAGTAAAATCGCTCACAAAGTCACCTAAATCGTGAAATTTCGAGTTGGGAACTTCACCTACACTAAAGTACATTAATAAGGAACAGATAATAACTACAAGAAATATATTCCCCGTGTTATCTTTTCGACATTATAAGGTTCCCTGTCAAAACATAGAACATTCCCAGGTTTTATGCTGGTGGAATATGATCTCTACGGGCATTAGACAGAGTATAAATTTGTGGCATCATCAATAGGGTAAATGCCCCCAATAGTGGCATTTTATTTTTGTAAGTCCTACAAAGGTCATAACTCTAGTAGGAATGTGTGGATAAAACTAGTGATATGTGGATGTCATGTCCCCATGCTGGTAAGGACATCAAAATCTTAAAACTGATGCTTGAGTTATAATGCGAAATGTTTACATGGACGCCCCGACGGACGGACGGACAGATCGAGACATCGACTATATACCCACGTAACTTCGTACAGGGCATAATGCCATATATTTGGCGTAGACCTAATATGTGAAATGGTATTACCCATTGTGAATCTTAAACTTGGAAGCCTTTTAAAGTAAGTAATGGAATTATGCACTAAATGAAATAAATTCCAAACATGAATTCAATCTTCAATCCTTGCTGTCAGTGTGGAGATCATTCAACACCATTGTTCGCCCATGTCACCTCCGTTTGTGATTTGAGAATGTCCGAGACGGAATGAACACAACAAAGGTGATATATGTGCTTCGCGTAACCCAGACACGTACAATAATTTAAACAAATTTGCTGTTATATTGTCGAAATTCGTAGAAACATCTGGAAACATTGCCAATTTCAAGCTAAAAACTGACATTCACATGGAGTAGGTATTTTTCGCAAAACATTTCGACTATTGGTACGTGCTTTAAAGCTCTGTATATATAACGGATCGAATCTATATAAATTGGGGAGTTAATAAATGTATATAAACAAAAGCAAGAGATAAATACAGACCTTAAAATAATGTGCTACAAAACTCCTCACCTCAATTCTAAAAATAGTAACAATCGCCACCGTTGTTTGCTGTTGAACGTTGTTGTAACTCGATCACCACCATTGGACATCGATCCGTGCCTACGTAATTGCTTCCCTGCTGTTACATGTTTACATAGTGTGAGCATTACGAGTTTATACGTCGTCGGAAACGCTATATGACATCAGACGCCTCGGGTGTGGACCAATTAACGTTTAGGACGTCAGTGTTCAAATGGTTAACAATAGTTGGGATATGTTGGGATATAACATTTTATAATACGAGTTTGATAAATTTGATTCACAATGAATCATAGACGAGTTGTGAATGAAATTTATCAAACGAGTTTCATAAAATCTTATATCCCCAACATAACGAGTTATGTTGTATATCACATGAAAAAAACTATATATAGAGCTTTATACCTTTTTAACAAAACAAAATCCTTAAAATAAGCTTAAAATGCATACATTTACATCATTGGCTGAGACTCTTCTCAACCGTGTACGACAGTATTATGCGCTCAGGATTGCGACGAAAAATAGTCTCTTTGTTTTTGTGTCTATTTTCGTTAGCGCAACGAAGTTGGACAAGAATTTAACTCTAATGAACAAATCAATCATTTTGCATTGTCTGGTTTTGGTGTCATGCGAGGCTTTTCAACGTAGTATTAATCCGGCTAGTCAATGTAAAGTAATTTTGTTGGTGCACTACCAAGTTGGCGTGAAGCATGCGGTTATTTGTCACTAGTTGCATATACGCTATGTGATATAAGGAAATATGTAATGGCTTTTTCATTTTCAATGATATATGGGTTTCATGTGAAACATATATACATATATATATATACATGTATCAGTATAATGAGTATATATGATATAATGTTTTCCCCGGGCCATATAAAGGTGATCATATAAATTTATTGGGGGTTGGTGCATAGAGATAAATAAATGGTTCATCTTAGTGGATTGGTGGTAAAAGTAATTGCATGGCTCCCGGCGGCCATGAGGATCGAGCGACAATGCTCAAACGCAACTGACATCACCATGATGAATGATCGGTACATTGAGAAAACATTTATTATCCAGTAGTATTCCTTGATATTTGTGCGGTTTTCTGATGCATGCTCAGTGCATGGACAATGGCACTTATAATGGTTGCATTACTCTATATAGCAACACCATGCACCTAAAAAGTCACATAATTATCGCACTGCATCCACATCAACCACTACGGCACCCGTGCATTATATACAACCACATGACAAACTATATACATGTATATATAGTCACATCATGGTAATAGCCACATATCACCTAAAACATAAGTCACATCACACACTATGAAGACACTTCCAGTTACCAGGTATATAATTGTACGGTGGTATATATATAGTACACTCTTCCAACTACAAGGCGAAGTTCATCTTCAGTTCTTTCACACAAACGGGTTTCTTTGATAACGATCAGAGCGACCAACTTGTTTGTGAGCATTCCGTACATGCGTGCGCATGTTGGTGTAGAATTTGTAGCCTTTGCCACATATAGTGCAGAAATGTTGTAGACCTTCGTTATGGCGCGGCATGTGCCTCTGAAGAATTTGGCGAGACTTGAAGACTCGCTCACACACGTTGCATTGGTGACCCTTCACAAAGTGTTGATTATTCTCTGGGCATGTCACCTGCAAGTACAGGTCAGGTGGATGAGATGGTTTATATACAGGTATGGGAAACTTGCAACATTGTTAGTTTTTTATGCAACTTTTTTGATTGGGGTAGTATCCCATTGGAGAATATCTTTCGATAGTTGGGACATTCAATCAATAAGTTGGGAAATTCATGCAGACTGGGAAATAGGTATATAATATGGTAAGCAATTCTTTGCTCCATAATTAGAACAATTTAAGTAAACACCAGTTTGGATAATCCAATACTAAATAGAAAAGCTATGCATCCGATAGTCTGAAACATTAACGACATCCTTCGTATCGCAATACACTAGGTGAGACCCCCACCCCCCCCTTTTCGTACGCCGTATTCCATGCCCTGTTATGAGGTACGCCGTATTCCGGCCCCTCTGTTAGGAGGTATTCGGTATTCCCAAAATACCGGTATTCGTACGCCGACCTTCCAAAAAATGAAGTTTTCATATATTTTTATGTATTCCATATGGCTGTTAACTGGTATTCCGTATTCCACCCTCTGTGTTAAGTGGTATTCCGTATTCCATGGGGGTGGGGGCCTCCTAGGTGCTATATAGAGCTTTCCACTGCAATGTGACGTCACTGGCCACTTTTCGCATTTTAATTAACAATTCCTGGTTGGCTGACGCATATAATACTGTTTAAGGTAATGGGATTCTGTGCTATTTTTCTCATAGTGAGGCTGTTCAAAATATAATCTGGATTCACTCAGACTAAGTATTTGAAACACTTAACCAAGTTTAAAACCCATCCAGCCACTTTGTTCTACCTTCTGTCTTACAAATGGGCACATAATAATTTATACCATACTTTATACCACAAGTCGACAATCGTAATCTAGAACCTTCATGTCTCCAAATTTATGCACAATGAGCTCCCACGCAGACCTCTGAGAAATAGGTAGCTTCTTCACCCGCCCGCAAAACATCTGCATGGTGCTTATGAACCCTGCATAATCCATTTCGTAGTCGGTAGAGGCTTGCTGCTCATTTGCATACCAACCTACATGGGGTATCTATCACATCGAAGCATGCAATGACTATAGGAATAGAGTTACTAGTCTTCTTCTGGAAACAACAATAAGAATGCATTATTCGAGCAAACAAGCAGTCACCAACGGCGGTATCCTCCCGCCTATGTGTGCAATGTTAAGGATGGGCATTTTTTCAAAATATGTATGATAAAAAATAATTGAAATCAGTTAATATTTGTTTGAGATTGGTTAATATTTGTTTGCCTGGCCTAGGTTGCGAACTCATTTCAGGAACTCCTCAAAAATCTTTCAAATCTGTTGATAATTGTTCTAAATAAACCCCAGACAATTTTTCCTGGGTGCTAAACACCGAAAAATTCAAATCAGATGGCTGTAAATCTGGTAAAAATGTAATGTCGGGCCTTGTTTGCGAACTCATTTCAAATGCTCATTTTGTGAACTCACATACCAAAAATATTTGAAATCCTTTGATAATTGTTCAAATATCCGCGGACAACTTTTCGTGGGTCCTAAACACCAAAAAATCACAATAAAATTATCAATGGACTATAACTCGGTGAAAAGTCTGGGCAGGCCTAGTTTGCAAACTCGTTGCAGATATTCCCCTTGTGAACTCACATACCAAAAATCCATTGATATTTGTTTGAAATGATAACCCCCACCAACTTTGTGGGAAGGACGGACGGCTCGACAGACAGATGGAACCCATTCCTATATCCCTGCTCTTCCCTCGGGGAATAAAAATATCCTAAAATGCATAAGTGCCCAAAATACAGATAATTGCGTCGACAGTTATTATTATATATAAGGTTATGGTTTTAAGTCAGTTAATGGACTCGCGACTGGACATTCAAAAACTAAATGGCCTCACCGGTAAGTTTCCGAGTGTTCAGTAGCTCGTCCATTTACCCTGACATAATTGAGATCCTCCTGATATTTCCGAGGATATATTTCAATGAGTCATAATGTATACGTTAATGCATGGGCTGAATTTGCCTAAATTATGAGGAGGCAACATAGACTGTACCTCGCGCAAGACTTATTGTATATGCATGGACATAACAATAGGTATGTGCTAAATTAATTTATACTCAATTATAATCAATAACCAAGAAAATGAGATTATAAATAATTATATTAGAAATATTTGTAATGAGATGGGAAACAAAAGTCTATTAATGTATACTAAAGTGCATGTTGATTTCCATGCGGCATACTTTTCACAAAGCATTATACCATTACAGAATGTCTTAGAAATTGTGAATTTGGAAATAAAATTGCCCTATTCCCATGCAAATAGCACATTATAGCCCAGTTTAGGAAGGCAATCTGTGAAATACTGCAACTGTTTTATAAGATGAAGGTAATTAGGGATTACATTGTAGCCAAGATATGACGAGTTCACTACATCCCACAATCCTAAAGCAAGCCGGGACTACAAATAAAAATGAAAGTGTCAATGACACTGTAGCTCAGCTTGGGTAGGCATCAATAATTTTATGATGACCAGTCAATAGAATGATAAAGAAGGAAAGTCAAAAAGTTTCAGTAAATGGAATGTATTGTGTAAATGAAATTAAATTCATTTCAAACATTTCTCCGATAAATGTGGACTGCAGGGTGTGCCGATGGATTCAAATGTGACATCCAAGATGGCTAGCTACAGCCGCCCATGTTTATTACAAATTTCGGAAGAATTGGACAGCTTCCATCTAGGTCACCCCAAAAGAACCAGATGAAGTTTGGATGAGGTATGAGGAATGTAGCATGTAGGGTGTACCAATTTGGATCTTACTCTTTGTATGACTAAAATCCTTTGGTACAACCTAAGGATTTTTGTCATACAAAGAGTACAATCCAAGATAGCCGCTGGCGACCATGTTTTTTAACGAAATTCAGAAATGGCTCCCATCTAGAGGTTACCACGAAGATTCATATGAAAATTGATGATTATCGGATAAGGGATGTGGCCTGTAGGGTGTACCAAAGCATTTAGCCAAGCAAAGAGTAAAATCCCAGATGGCTGCTGTAAATTTGCTGTAGGTTGAGCCAAAGGAAATTGTTGATGGATGGACCCATGCACACACATGCATGGACGATGGATGTCAACCCATGGCAATAGCTCAAACTTTACAAAGTAAAGTTGAGCTAATGAAAAGTGAGAGCTGCTCAACATATGGTATTTTTAATGAATTAAAAAACAATCTGGGATATAAGAATGAATGAATGTTTAATTACAGTTTTCAATGAAAGTGAAGCAGACGAAACATGTACACACTATTTATTATACGACATGACAAAACAGAAATTTGCAGTAACATTAAACGCAGCTTCTGGTGAAAATTTTGATTAACACATTAACTTTCATTCCTACAAGATGCAATCATACTTTAATTTTTCAGAATATCTATATATAAATGGTTAACTTATGCTTAAATTCTGTGAACATAGACCTTACAATTTTCTTTTGTTGCATGGGAATTCCCATGTATGCATGAGGGTGTCACCCCCTCCCCCACCTTCTGGTAGCGGGGATGCCGGTGAGCTTGGAAGTGTTACGCAGGATTCATACACGTCTGTTAACTGGTACTCGGGATTCATATAGCCATTTCAACCAGTATTCATGTAGGATTTAACAAAAAGGCTGGTACGTATCTTTTTTAGCACTAAATTGGATTATTTCTTAGCAAAAATGACATATTTCGATGTAATTCAGTCTCATATATACATCTTGATGTGTTGAAGATAAGAACATTATCAAATTAGTGTGAAATAACCATGACTTGTGTTCTATATTTTCTTAACCGGTTCGCAGAATTCAACCCTCTCTGTTAACTGGTATCCATGATGCATGGGGGTAGGGGGTGACAACCTCAATTATATTAGCATTTCGGAATATCTGCAGATTTGGGGGGGGGGGGCGTATATGTATATAGTATTCGTCAGCAGCGACATGTTTCCCATGCATCTGTATAAGCATTATGTCCCTTAAATTATTGTTGCAGAAATTTGTACTTGTTATCTGCCATAGTACACTGAGAAAATTATCTAATTAATGCAACTAAGTTACTAGTATATAGTGTCACCGCATCTGTTCCAAATTCACTATATAGGATTTCCCAGGCAAGTGCATGTCAGTTGTCTTAGTAGTCAGAAGTGATCATATTAGGAGTCTTGTAGAAAAGAGTTGAATGTAATTTGAAAACTCAAATGATAAATTTAGAAAATGTATAGACAATAGAAAGTGGCAGGGGTTAGCTAGGCATCATGCCACAAGCAATATCATTTTAAAAGGTTGTAACTTTGGAAACTTCATTCACAAATTAGAAATGTGGAGGAAAAGTTTATTTTGTCTGAAATTCCAGTTTATTTTGTCTGAAATTCCATTGGAGAATTTCTGAGCCGAAAAATTACGAATGCGTGAAATATCACATCACAGTTTTTGGAAGTCCATATACTATATAGTTGGAAGATGACTTTGAAATAGGCTCTACATAAGCTAGGGGGTTCATTTGCTTTTTCTAAACCTTGGGGGATACAGTTTACATGTGTGGTGTGAACTGCTTTCCAGAAAGATGAAAAGTCACCCTATATACATTATACAATGGCTTTAATTCTTTAAAAAAACATAGTTGCATCCCATATCAAGACCATTATACATATATATATAGTATACTCATCTGGTGTAGCAACAATTGACTGGATGCTCATATTTAAAACCTTACAAGAACAATCACCTGTAACATATACATGTTTCTCACATCACAAACTTATTTCACCTTCCATTGAAGGGTTTGCATCTCTCAAATGTGTGCGTCTATAGAAGTTGTAGCCTCTGTCACGTATTTTTCAGAAATACCAACAGGAAATAATGCAGCTTTTCGGTGTGGAATGGCATATGTCTATTTGACCACACTCCCGCACATGCTGCATTTATATTCTTGGTGGTTCACATAAAATTAAAGATGATATTGATATATGTGGGTGAAAGTTGTTATATATAGTTATTCGAAACAACGCCTATTTGGCGAATATCATTTTTTTTACATACAGTAATGCCCTAAGTAATCGACTCTTTAACTACAGCAGAATTATGGGTAGCTTTTCAGGATTTAGTCGGAAATATGGCTCTCCCCAAGAGCTTTCCGATGAATGGCAACAAGCCATATTTCCGACTAAATCCTGAAAAGTTACCCATAATTCTGCTGTAGTTAAAGAGTCGATTACTTAGGGCATTACTGTACATGGATCGATATATCGCTTTGCGATACCGTGATAGTTTTAAAGGAAATTCCTGAGATGAAGACATTTTTGTGCATCAGTTGTTGAAATTTCTCACAGAAAACAAGTCTTTAATCCCAGTTCATGTAATATGGTCAACTTTCGATCAGGCCAATATATAGAGTGGAAACTTGGGCATACCTTGTGGCTCATAATACAACAGATTTAATGCTTTATACAACAGACTTAAATGTATCATGCATATGACATGAATGGCATCACAATTAAGGGCTTCATTTGAACTAGTTTGTTATACATTGTCCGATGATCGCACAGAATGATCCTTTTGATGGAGAACTGGTCTCCCTCGCAAAGCTCTCATTGAAGGATGTGTGTCTCTCACATGCCGCCGCATATTACCGTAGAATTTGTAACCTTTTCCACATACTTTGCAGAAATATTGCAGCGTTTCGGTGTGGCGTGGCATATGTCTCTCCATATATTGTCGAGTCTTGAACGCCCTCCCACACACTCTGCATTTATATTCTTGGTGGTTCACCTAAAATTACAGGTGGAATCATAAGGGAGCGGGCATATATGATGTTAGTTATTCGCCACACTCGTGCATGCAGTACGGACGTTTTCTGAATGGAACAACTAACGAATTGAGATAATAAAACTTAATTAATTGTAATTGGTTTTGTATAATGGAGTTTATCATCATTTCAGTCGCTAGACAGTATCACAACATTGGCAGTTTTGTGGGTGGAGGAAAGACTGCGCTGAGGGTACATGTTGCCAGTAAATCATCCCACTACACGTAGAAAGCACCGAACCCAGAAAGCAACAGACAAACTTGATATTCAAATCAGGTTACACTTCCTTAGCATGGATCACAAATCCGCGACTATCGGGATTCGAACCAGCCTTGCTAGTGGTGGAAGACATATGGCGTCCAAAGTTAACATTCACCTTACCGACTGAACCACCAGGGACCCATTTCAATAGATAATATGTCAGGTACTCAACTCAAGACATACAGAACTTAAAGCTGAATTTGTGTTTAGATGGGTTATAACACTCTTGTGGGGGAAATACAAGTATAGTGGACAGCATATTCCACATGGATCAATAATAAAATACATAAACATATAAACATGCACATTTGTCTGGGGGGGGGGGGGGGGTTGGGGGTGAGCAAGTTTGAGTAAGCTATGATTTACACAAGTTGTTATACAAAAACTGTGGATTTAGGAAATGATATAGCGTCTTCAAACGCTGCTGTTTTGGTTAATATCATTTGCTTCAGATATAATATATAATCGGGGTGTGTGATAGCTGAAGCATTAAAAGTGAAATATAAAAAATCCAGGGGTCGTATTCACAAGCTGAGTTTATATATAATATAGTCCAGGTAGTTTATACGAGGCGACGCTCAATGCGTACCTCTCGGTGGACATCGATGGGAAGACATCGCCGCGCGGTATAGGATTATTCAATCAAGGTGACTGGGGGACAATAATGGATTGACCACCGTTTACGTACATAAAGCATGCTGCGCATAGCAGAGTAACGATACATGTTTGGTTCAGTTCAATCATGAGTATATAACCGATGGAAATGATGGGGTACACAACCGATGAACGCAACACTTTTTGAGCATATAGTGCATTGAAACATCAAAATCCTTGAAAACAAAGAGACCGAAACCATCCACCAGTGCCGGAAAGCAATTTCTTCGGAAATGGTAGGAAATAGATCATGTTTAGTATTTGAATTGTGCTTAAATTATATAGCGTCCAACAAACATCCACTCATCATGTGACGACGTGGCGACAGGGTTTTTTTTACTAGGGAATTCGTTGTTTTTTAACCAACATTTGCATATTCTCATAATTTTGGTCAAAATGATTGACTGAGAAGGCCATCAGTTGGAAATTTACCGACCCTATTTGGGAAATTTCCAAAACTTGGCAAGCGTGTGTCCTTGTTCCTCCTCTGTGGCCAGTCAAAAACTGCTATTCGAAATTTTCAACCGTAGTAGGGGATGTCAGGTTGGAAATTTACAACGCTTGGAAATTAAGCTTGAGTCCAGTCTAGATGCTAGGATTTTGCGATATTCATGTGCCGATTTCAAAATGTTCTCACACCGGTGTATCTCGATCATCCCTCCCTATTGCTGTTTTAAAAAATTCTCATATTGGACAGAGCCGTGGTTCGCCCAGTAGATTATCTTGATACCCCCGGGCTAGTGCATGACCACAGGGTTCAAATGAATTACGCAAACATGTTTGATCTGGTTGAAGGGGTGCACATGCAGTTGAGATTATCAAGGTGGGCATGCACCCCCACCCAGGAGACCCTCTAGCCACGTCACATATTTTTCTAGTGGGTTGGACCTATCCCTTATAGTTAACTGAGATGTTGTCGTGGTTTTTCCTCTTCCTCACGTTGTGCCATTTCGAAAATCTCATTCTGCATATATATATATATACACACGGCCAGTCTGAGTCTCTTTAAAATTATAATGTATACCGCTATGCATGCGGATTGTGGCCGGTTAGTGCTCGAGATTTAGTCATAATACATTGACAAATACAAATGGCAAATCTGCTAGATTGGGTCAATCACATCATCGATAGCATGAGTCGTTAACGCTATACCGAAGACACCTTGTGCGTTCAGCCGCTACCAAATAAACTACCTGGTTTATAAAATAAACCCACTCGGTGAATACGACCCCTGGTGTCCTTCGAAGAGGTTTAGGTTACAGAACTAAAATCTTGCATGGGGAGAATTTAAAAACCGTACCGAAGATAGCGTCCAATATGACCACAACAAACAGTAGTATAACTTCAACAGAAACATAATCTGTACAACTAAATCCCATTGGGCTGCATTTGTATATGCATTGTTTAGGCATGTTTAAGTGTGGTTCTGTATGATAAATACTTGACCAGCTCAAAGTTGGTAAAGCTTCCCCAGGAAGACTACAAAGAGAACGATGACTACAATATGTTACAGCCATTTAAAAATGGCATGATGAAAGTCACAGACTGCATTCATTGGTGGACTGGAAGAGAATACCATTCTGGTTTGCTGGAGACAGATCAACTCATACATTAATATAATGTAATGGTTTAGTAGCCAAACATGTAACAATGTCGTCTGGCATATGGTATGATATATAGGTGTTGTAAATGGGTCTCTTCAAAGCTTCAATTCACTTTAGAATTTTCGAATCTGCCACAGTTGTCGGGTTAGATTTTGAATATAATAGTCATTTCGTTTTCTTCTGAACCTTTTACTTGGAACCATAAGTTGGCATCATCAAACACAGATGCCTATTTTCTTCTTAACACTATAGATTGACAGCAGTTTAGTCAGCTGGTTCAATATATCTATTAGTAAATTAGTGCCTAAGACATTTCCCATTGAACGACATATTTTACTAACCTGCCAAAAATAACAATTACATGTAAATATGAGTACTTTGGATAAACAATGCAAATTTAATTTGATTATTAGAATTATTGGAGTCACACACAATATGAGTGAAACTTCTGTTAAAACCCAGCCATATACAGTAATGCTCTAAATAATAGACTCCTTAACCACAGCAGAATTATGGGTAAATTTTTCAGGATTTAGTCGGAAATATCGCTTGTTGCCATAAGTAGGAAAGCTCTCAGTGAGAGCATTACTGTATGTTCATGTGCCTCCTGAATGACTGCTGAATTGGTTCGCTGCAAATAGTTCTTCAACAGAGCGTAGAGGTGGGCTGCCAGATCTGGAGAGTTCGTGGGTTGAATTTTTGCCCCAGTCCACCAGGGATTGCACTGAAGTCTCATGTTCTTCTCGTATATGTCTTCGCAATCCAGTTCTGAATTTATAATCTTTGTTGCATATGTCACAACGATGTAACTTTGTGTTAGAGTGAGTGACCATGTGAACTTGGAGATAACGCTTGAAAGTAAATGTTTTCCCACAGATAGTGCATGTAAAATGGCCGGGTTTCTGGTCTTGATATGGTGAACCCCATGTTGGCCTGCCACATGTGCCTCCCTCGATTGTCTGAAAAACATCATAGTAATGAGATAGTAATGCAGCATGGCAGTGGCGGAACAAAGCAGTATTGTGTTACACCATGCTGGATGGGGTGGAGGCAATGAGGTAGTTATTAACACTATCAGTGGCTTTGCTTGATAAGCACATACACCAGAGTCACATTTAGGTCTTCTTGAGTCCCTGTTTCTGCCCTAATGATATCCCTAATTAAATTATGGGATACCAATATCTCCTAAAACTACAAAATTAATGATCTTGGTGTGTTATTTCACCACTATCGATGAGCAATATCCATTAATATCAAATACATTTGGGATTCTTATGGTTCAGTATTTCCTTTTCAAATGTAAACTTGTTAGGTCAAACCAGAAGCTTGCACAACACCATTAACAACCAGTTAACCGCAGGACAGAAATTACTTAACATCCTAGATAATCACACTTGGTTGTTTGCGAACATGATTACAGATACAGAGTTTTCTATTCACATGAAACTTCAGTATTACAGTAAAACCTCTCCAAACCGGACCCTCTATAAACTGAATCCCTCTTCATACCAAACAAATTGTCCGGTCCTGAATTCACCCAAGTGCATTCTCACTAAAAATTACCTCTGTAAACTGGAAACTCTCTATTCCGAACATCGGATGGCTTTTATAGTCCAAAAGTGAATGAATACATTAATTTTTACCTCTGAAAGCGATACCAATCGAACGCACGTGCGGTAGATTTGACATACTTGATGCTGAGATCTTTTTGTCTCCTGTGTAGACTGGAGATCCTTTATAAGTTTAAATTTCTGGTCTATACAACTCTGAGTGGTCGTGATGGGTCAATCATTGTGACAGGTTGATTAAAACTTTATTGCTGACAATACACTACCATCGTGTACCGTACCGTTGTAAACATAAGAGTTCAATTCAGCTCAGATGTAAAAACATAGTGTCAGCGCTGTAGTACATGTGAAGTAACCATTGTTCACTCAAAGTGTTAAGTAAGCATACAGTTATCTAATCAGACAGCTGCCGTTATAATCTGGTTCAAAGCGTTTGCCGAACAAAACACCGCTAATTAAATATTCTAAACCAAACAGAAAGGCTGGTCTGAAGGGTGTTCGGTTTGGAGAGGTTTTACTCTAGTGTGTGGTAGGGTAGCATACACACAACATGAAGTAACAAACATGTTTATCAGTCATCATATGTCACCATCTCATTGCTTATAAACAGATTCTTGCCGATTCACAATCTGCAGACCGATAGTATGGACCTTCGATTTCAAATGCTGTTCAGCACTCCACTTAGATATGAACGATGTTCCTTTTAGATACGCTGTTTGAGATGTCATCCTATCTAGATTAGGATGATTTAGAATTGCCTCGGCATTGCGTGCGCACACAGTGCACCAAACTTTTGTGACAGTCTCTCTTCCTTCATCATTCAA
Source organism: Siphonodentalium dalli (assembly GCA_032622095.1). Classification (NCBI taxonomy): domain Eukaryota; kingdom Metazoa; phylum Mollusca; class Scaphopoda; order Gadilida; family Siphonodentaliidae; genus Siphonodentalium; species Siphonodentalium dalli. The sequence goes on along the minus strand of CP136064.1, from coordinate 171,137,219 downwards.
AGCAGTTTCATATCCTAGAATATCACTTGCTGGCCACCGTTTGAGAGTATTCAGAAGAACTGATCGGCCAAGTATTTTCTGTTTGTTCCTCTTCTGAAAAGAAACCACAGGGTGTGAACAACAAACCTAGTGTTCCTTCAGCCTCAGAGTATAGGCCCAGAAGTCTGATCATTAATACTTTGGCAAATAGATCTCGTCAGTGTGCTACTCATAATATGCATACAATTGTGTTGCTGTTGGGAGTGCTTCTTCGTTAAGAGGATGGGAGTGACAATGGTTTCATATGTGCTATGACTGGGACAATATGTGTATAGAGTTTGTTTGCTTTTAGTGAGGGTTTTAGTAACATTGCTTTAGCTGCTGTGTCATATCACAAAGATGTATATATACAGTAATGCCCTAAGTATATGACCCTTTAACCACAGCATAATTATGGGAAATTTTTCAGGATTTAGTCAGAAATATGGCTTGTTGCCATTCATCGGAAAGCTCTCACCGAGTAATGCCCGAGGACCCTTTAACCACAGCAGAATTATGGGAAATTTTTCAGGATTTAGTCAGAAATATGGCTTGTTGCCATTCATCTGAAAGCTCTCACCGAGTAATGCCCGAAGTATATGACCCTTTAACCACAGCAGTATTATAGGAATTTTTTCAGGATTTAGTCAGAAATATGGCTTTCCGATGAATGGCAGCAAGCCATATTTCTGACTAAATCCTGAAAAATTTCCCATAATTATGCGGTGGCTTAGCGGTCAATTATTTAGGACATTACTGTAGCAATCGACTACAATATTACCGGTATTAAGAATAACTACATTGAATTCATGTCAAGTCTTAAGAGCGACCCAAGATACTCGCAGTGGGTAAATGTGCAAACAATATAAAAGTATGTAAAACATCACCACTGAGAAGAACATGGAGAAATAGACAAACTTTATTCTTAGATACATTACATTAGCGATAGGTCTCCAATAACGAAATTTTGCGTGTTGCAATCATTGTTATGTAAACAAAATTGTGAACTGTGATTTGTCAACAAACATCACAAATCGTGTAGTGAGTTCAAATATTTTAGTCTGAATATACTTTGAATGCTTCGACCTATTCTAACATTTACCATAAAGATTTTATTAATATTTTGTATCATATTGGACTAATTGGACTTTTATCAGTAATTCTACTCTAACAGTAATGTTTACATAACAATGGTTTTGACATGCAAAATCTTTTTATTGGAGAGTTATTAATAATGAAAACAAGAACAAAGTCAATATATTTTTCATGTACTTGTTGACGATAGTTGTTTTTCAGACTTTTATGAAATTTTGTATGAACCCAATTTTAAGTCCTTGAGTCCCTTTAATATTATTTCATGAGCTTATTTTCATCTTGGGATGAATACAGTATTCTGCGAAAACATCGTAGTCCTGCCAGAATGCTATCATATGAGCTTTTATTGCCAACATAAATGAGTCGAGGAGCGCATTCATCTTCTGTTCCCACGACAGGAATGCAAAACCACCATGCAGTAATTGAAGAGATGAAAATGAATGAAAGCAAAATCTTTATTTAGTAAATATATTTCTAATACGTTCAAGACATTTGGTTGAGGCTCTACAGAACAATTAGAGAACACATAATTGTTCATATTAAGATTACAATAAAGATAGATCAACAACCAAAAGTTTGATAAATTCTCATTGAAGTGTCTTATCAGGATGGTGGGATTACAAGCAACAGCAATCCCCTGGAATTTAACAGGTTATGCCTTTATATATGCACGTTTGACAGCAAACCATAAGCATTATACTGCCACCTTCTCTCACTATGGCTTCTGTCACATAATTTCTGAGTGATAATAGATTGGTACGATACACAAGAGAACAATCAGCATCTATGTGAATTCCATATGTAGAGCTGATGAAAATATACAACAGTGAAACAACAAGAAACAATTATGTTTCATCCTTGCACATCAGCATTTATGCCTTTTTAAAAAGCCTGTATTTTCCTTGCTTCAAACTGAATGTTGTCAAATGAATTAACATGCAAGAAGTTCCTGTCTGTTTGCTGCCACATTCAAATATTAAATCACCAGCCAGACATTCAGCAAAACATTTGGCAAACGTAAATTATGAGCCAATGTGCACTGTCAGGAACCATTTCAAAACTTAACCCCTTCGCTGCTATGACGTCCGTAACTATTACGGACGTAAAGGTACACGCCGTGTGCTATATGGTCCGTAGGTACTACGGACCTACTTCAGCACACTAGAAGTAGGCCATTATACATAACAGGAACTCAGAGATTAGTGCATCGGAATAACTGTATCTCTACGTTTCAAAAAGTGTATGATGTCCCACGATTGTGAACGATAATAGCTTTCAGCTGAGTCAGTTGTATGGTTCTTGTGACATTCCCGCTATATTTTCCCATTGGAAAATGCCAATAACGTCAACAGCCCAGCACACGACGTCATAACGCCATTTAGCAGCGAAGAGGTTAATACAGAAAATTATAATTCACAGAAAATGTTTTCAACATCTGTTGAAAATATACAATATAGGTACAGTAAGTCCTAAATATTTGACCCCTAAACCACAGCAGAATTATGGGACATTTTTTCAGGATTTAGTTGGAACTAGAGGTGTGACTGTCCCAATGGGACTACGATAATCCCCCTGTTTTTAAAATACTAAAGATGTTTCACATGTCAGTAAACATTTAGTTAAAATAATAAAATAACAGTTCCCATTGCAGGTGTACAACCATAACCCTAATCTTAAACCTATTGACCGAAAAATGTAGGAATAAAAGCTTGGACAAAATTATGTCGGACAGACGTCATAATCGCAGGTGCACAGGTTCCCATGGTACTAAATATCAGTGCCAAGATTAAAAAACATTGACTGAAAAATGTAGGAATAAAAGATCGGACAAAATTATGCATGTTGTAAAAAAAGTTTCTAAGTCGAAAAAGGGGGATAACTCCACCAAAAAATGTCAGACAGACGTCATAATCGCAGGTGCACAAGTTCCCATGGTACTAAATATCTGTGCCACGTTTTAAAAAAAATGTAGGAATAAAAGCTCGGACAAAAGTACACATGTTGCAAAAAAAGGCCGACAGACATCATAATCGCAGGTGCACAGCTTCACGGAAATTGATCAAAAAACGACTGAGAAAAACTCCGGACAAATTTGTGTCCACGGACAGACGGACAAGCTGACTCCAGTATACCCCCCTAACTTCGTTATGGGGGTATAAATATGGCTTGCTGCCATTCATCGGAAAGCTCTCGGTGAGAGCTTTCCGATGAATGGCAACAAGCCATATTTCCAACTAAATCCTGAAAAATTTCGCATAATTCTGCTGTGGTTAAAGGGTCATATACTTCGGGCATTACTGTATGTATTATATATATTCGCCCCAATTACACATATACAGGCATGTGCTCCCATTCATTTATTTGCACTTATGGTCAGCTAGTTATATTCCACAAGCCATACTTTATTTACACTAAAGCTTAATACTATTACAGTTACCCACAATGCTTTTGATTATGCTTAAAGGCACGTGAGGCCTTAGTTGTCGAAAATATTCATATTTGTTCTAATCACCGTAAACAGAAAAACATTAAAACGCATACAGTTTCGTTCATATATACCATGACCATCGCGTAAACAGCATGTTATCATAAAGACCTACTATATTTTACCTCAGCAAGAGCCTGATTGTGTTACAGAAGACAGCACAATGCTACTGGCTAATCACACACAAATGGCATAAACGCTCTTTATTAGTTCCATATCAGGAATTCACCAACAAAGAACGCTCTTTATGTTTACCATCATAATATAAACAAACACCAGAAAAGTAACTTTTTATGTTTTTGTTTACATAACAATGGTCAAACATTTGACAATAACATTATGTTTATGCGATATTTCTTATTTGTGTACGGACAAAGTCTGTCTACATTTTGATGTTCTTTCTGTTTGTGGCGGTTTTTGACGGGTGGAAATATTTTCACAGGATACCGACCGCCAAGGCCAACCGTACCTTTAAGCTTAAACATTGTCAATCATGTTTAACCCTTCCATGAGTGGAGCTTCCTGAAATTTTGTGAAAACCCTGTGCCAATGCATTCTCTGATATATGTGAGTCTCTCATAGGCAGCCTCGCATATATAAGAGAATACATTGGCCTAACAATATTTATCTTGACCTTGTAATTAAGCCAGTGCATTCTCTTTATGTGAGGCTCCCTATGGAAGACTCATACATATAAGAGAATGATCTGGCACAGAATCTTTGATGCTGCACCAGCGCAGCTCCTGTCATGAAAGGGTTAATTATAATAAAATTTAGCATAGGGTCATTGTGCTTACAGGTAATTAGGTTCTCCAGTATCCCTACCTGAGGCAAATATTTATGATCTTGTATTGCGAGTACCTAAACAATGTAAACAGTACGTAAAGGGAAAGCAACAAATACCATTCTTTTCTATGTTCACATGGTTAATATTCTAGATACACTTTTGATGGTCCGTTTTGTTGAACTATATGCCAGGGAGATGATTATGGAAGATTCTCAACTCACAGCTGCTTGAGGATATAACACACAACCATTTTATGCTACCAGAACTATTCAAGAATTAGGACTACTGATTTTCTTTGTTTTTTATGATTTCCAGTCCGATTTTGTGAATTATCGACAAGACATGCCTTTCTGCTCTGTGTTTCGACACAACATTAGTTCCAACCATATACGGCTCTTTCTCTCTTGTCGTTGCCCGTCCTCTCTCGGGTACTCGATTTATAATTGCATCTGAATTTTCTGCGCATATTTTGCACCAGATTTTGTTTACTATTTCCTTGCCAAAGGGATCCAGTTCTGTTTCATATCCGAGAATAGGACTGAGTTCCGGCCAGCGTTTCAGAGTGGACAGATGGACAGTTCGACCGTGAACTTGGGATTGCTGCCAATTCTGAAATAAAATTACACTATTCAGTAACCAGTGGCAATGACAAATTCCGAAGCACTGCTGAAATGGGACAGTCTACCATTAAATGGACACTAAGATCCAAATTGAAATATTAATCTATCTATATATATAAGACGCGTTTGCGTTGTCTGTGTGTGTATAACTCGGTCACACTTTTGGCGCGCTTTTAACTTTTCAACCATGTTTGCAATGTAGCCCAAATTCGTACCATGGCCTATAATGTGTCTTTAAAGATGACTCACCAAATTTCACGCCGATTGGTCGCATCAAACCTGAGATCTAACATGGTCCCCAAATGCAGTATTTGCACTCAAGTATAGACACTATTTCTTATGACGTTTGTCGAAATGACGTCATGTGACGTCGCACGCAAACCCACACTTGCTTTGCTATTGTAGATGAAACTTCCATGCGCTCTACCAAAACGTTGTTGGAAATAGGCGCTAAATTAATTAGTCAGTTCAGGTTAAGTGTGAATATAAGTAACGAATGTTGATTTTGTCATGGATGTGCATGTAGTGGGGTCTAGAGTCAAGACACAAACGCTATACCATCATTGGGAATGGGTGCTATTATGGTATTTTAATTTGCCAGATGGCGAACGGACATTGTCTGACCTCCCGCCAGTGGGTACCGTTCAGTGGATTCGCCGGACTCAGTTAGAAAAACAATTCCCGGGCCGGGACTAATAATACAGTGCAAACAATAATGTCCTTCGCTATTTAATGCTCTTTTAATCTTTCAGTTGAGTGCAAATCTGATAAGAATGTTTAAAAGATCAAAATGTATGTGAAGTGCACAAAGGGGCCACGGGCCCCTACCCGCCAAATAAAGGCTCCCGAATGGAGCCTGTTTCAGTTAGTATATATAGTAATATATACACCACTGTTGAAAGGAGTCTCAGAAGATCTCAATTATATCATCAATCACATTGTGCAGAAAGATTCAGTCGGAATCTCTACACCCAAATACCGTTATGCATGCAGATTGTATCCGGTGTCAGAATCTCCACACCCATATACTGTTATGCATGCGGATTGTATTCAGTCGGAATCTCTACACACATATACCGTTATGCATGCGGATTGTATTCAGTCGGAATCTCTACACACATATACCGTTATGCATGCGGATTGTATCCGGTGAGTGTTCGCGATTTAGTCGTGAGGCGCTGTCTATCGACAAATGGCATTCAGTCAAATCACATCATCAACAGTGTGTTATAAATGCTAGCGAAGGTTCATTGTGTGTTCTATCCAGTTTATAAAATAAACCCAATTGGTGAATACGAGCATTGGTGATGAGAAGTTATTTTGTTTGAACTTTGAATATTAGCAGGTCATCAAAAATACACATGAATTTGATTCTATGGTAAATCTGACAGAACTTTTTCGAACCTCAATGGTAAAGAATACATGTACCAAAGAGTGCCACTCTGCCAGTAACACATGTACTAAATATACAGAAAGACTTATTCTACTTCAAGATAATAGTCATAATCAGATAAAGGTAACTAAGAGCACCAGTTGGCTGATTACATTGAATGTCAATCCAACTGCACCTGCTTGGAGCAAATACAAATTTTCAAGTCTGAGAAATTCAATTTCCACCCCCATCGTTTTGTTTAGAATTGTCCACTGGTACCTCATACTTTCCACTCACCAATGGTTGGAAATTTCCATCTGATTTGAGTCAACTGACCAAAAATGGGAAAATATTCAACAATTGGTGAGTCGACAGACCAAAAATGGGAAAATATTCAACAATTGGTGTAAAAACAAACTAGAATGTAAAATCCGAACAAAACGATGGAAGTTCCATGGAACCCTCTATTTAATGTCCTCATAGTTGTGAACATCCATACCAAATTTCATTGAGATCCCAGCACAACTGTTGAAGTTACGAATTGAACAGACACCAAATGGACCAAAAACATTTCCAGATAAACAAAGATGAATAACTCTAGAATGGAAAATCCGAACAAAACGATGGAACCCTCTATTTAATGTCCTCATAGTAGTGAACATCCATACATAATTTCATTGAGATCCGAGCACTACTGTTCAAGTTATGATATGAACAGACATCGGACGTACGGACAGCCGGACGCACGCTCGGACGGACAGGTGCAAAACAGTATACCCCCCCTTTTATTTAAAAAGGGGATATAAAAAATTCACACTAAATACAGGTTGGGGAGGTCTAATACCATGAATACATATTTATCAAACCTGATATCCTTTTCTGATCAGTACTACCGTCTCTTTACAATCTTTACATAAGAGCAAATCAATAAAGGGGAGAGGATCATCACGAAAAGTTGCATAACTTGTAATCCAATCCTATGTTGCCATTTGACATTTCTAATTTCATCATACATTGTACCAACTAATTGTATATTTATGACACAATAAAAACTACTACTGGTGATTGGATTATCAAAATATTAGAACAAATTCTGGCCAAGGTGGGGGAGGGTGTGACATGACCCTGCATCCAATAAATGCTGAATATGATGTTAAAAAGCTATTCACAACAACAATAAAACATATCCAGTGTCAATAGATTTTTTCGAAATACGATAACACCTTTAGGGAAAATTTCTAGGAATAGAGATTTATCTTACATCATACAGGTATCATTATTGCATCATTACTAGTATGCCCAGAATTGTCTGAACTCACCAATTCTTCAAAGAAGACTTTGAAAATTAATTGTTGATTGCAGTCTAAGTTAACTACAAACCCACGTATAAATAGTGGGTCTGACTACTTGTAAACTTTCTATTTCCAAAAACGCAGAATTCCATGTCAGTAGCACCAATCAGACTTAGTATATTAGACTTTTACTAGAACCAAGATAAAGGTGTCCAATCGAAATAATTAAGTGCAAAGTTGGCCGATTTAAATCAAGTTATTTAAATCCCAAATTTTTTAATGACGGCAAAAAGTAAAAAACTGCAATATCTAACAAGGTTTTTTGCAAACTATAACATGAGTATTATTAAACAATATACAAAATTGGATAATATATATGCAATGGTACAGTAATAGTCAACCCTATAGAAACAACAGGCATGCTGCATGGTGCCTTGATAACTGCTCCAGCAGCAGCCTGTTCAGCTTAACATTGTTAGTATACATGTATTTGTAACAACACTCAGATTCAGCAATCCTCATTACACTGTTGAATTTCCTTTCCTTTTCTGATTGCTGTACATGTAAATGCTAACCGAGTAACTCTACCATATAATCTGCTATCTAAACTACTCTAGTTATCTAATATCTATACTCAATATGTGGTGTGATTATGTCAAGTCACTGAAGAGCAAACGCGATTGATAATATATTCAGTTTTCAGCTAAAATTTACTAAATTTATTAGTAAATGTTTAAGCACAGAACTGGAACTCACATGGACCTAAGTGTATGCATAAAATAGATGGTCACTATACATGTATCTGTACTGTCATGATATTTGTGTTTGATACATATAGAAAAAATAATAAATAATAGAATTTTGATTAATACAGCATTGGACATTATAAGCAACACCTTTAAGTACCTTCATTTAAGACATTGCATAATTACATATTTTCATAACAGTTAGAAAAAAAAGAAAAACTATTGATTTAAATAAAAAAGATATGATTTAAATCAAATAAATATATATTTTTTTATTTATTAAATTTTTTTTTTTTTAAATCACCAACCCTGAAATTTAAGTGCGATGTGATGTAATTTGGGGGAATACCACCTTTATTCCAAGAAGTTAGGGGGATTACAATAGACTCAGTATCAGTATGAATCTGAGTGTATGTTAATACAGACATTGCTACAAATATTTTGTATCGCACATGGTTTTTTATGCTATTTATGTGTTAAAGTAAGAAGGCCTCATCACCAGAACCATGTGTTGTACCCGTGCGCAAATATGATATCTATTGATGGGAAAAGTTATTTCTGCCCATCTGAGAAGGCAAAGTAGTTGAGAATAGTAATGATATATTCAATATTAGCATTCGAATACCAACATATGTGGTATCAAAATGGATTTTTTTTTAAAATAAAACTGTAGTCAACTAGAGGTGTGACTGTCCCAATGGGACTAAGGATACCCCCCATGTTTTTAAAATACTAAGATGTTTCACATGTCAGTAAACATTTAGTTAAAATAATAAAATAACAGTTTCCATTGCAGGTGCACAACCCTAACCCTAATCTTAAAACTATTGACCGAAAAATGTAGGAATTAAAGCTCGGACAAAATTATGCATGTTGCGAAAATGTTCTAAGTCGAAAAAGGGGACTAACTCCACAAAAAAAAAAGTCAGACAGACGTCATAATCGCAGGTGCACAGAACCATGGTACTAAATATCAGTGCCAGGATTAAAAAACATTGACCTAAAAATGTAGGAATAAAAGCTCGGACAAAATTATGCATGTTGCAAAATAAAATTATAACTCCACCAAAAAAAGTCTGACAGACATCATAATCGCAGGTGCACACGTTCCCATGGTGGTTGATGTCTGTGCCAAGTTTCACGGAAAATGATCATAAAACGACTGAGAAAAACTCTGAACAAATTGTGTCCACGGACGGACAGACAAGCTGATTCCATTATACCCCCCCCCCCCCACAACTTCGTTGCGGGGGGTATAACTATCGGATAGCATCAGACACATGACTGTCCAACCATGTGTTGGCATAGAAGCTGAATATTATTGCTTCCAATTATCTCTAACAAGTTCCTGTCCAATCCTGTGAATTCTTGATATGATATGTTGCTCCACTGCGTGTTTTGCTACCACCTTTGTTCCAATCATATAAGGTTCTTTCTCTCTTATGCATGTTCGTCCTTTCATTTGGGTACATCTAAAAATTGCAGCTGAATTTTCTGAACAAATTTTGCACCATACTTTAGTTACTATCTCTCTCCCTACTGAATCCGTTTCTGTTTTATATCCGAGAATATCACTGACTGGCCAGCGTTTCAGAGTCGACAGACAGACCGTTCGACCTTGAACTTGGGGTTGCTGCCGATTCTGAAATAAAATCACTCCATTCAGACACCATTGAAGATGCTATAATTATGATTTAGTTAGTTGATTGGGGTTTAATGTCACTCCCAACAGCTATGGTCATATTGTGACATAACAAGAGCCACAAATTTTAAGACTCCTCCAACTTTCAGAAGTAAGAGACGGAGTGTGACATGACAGATATCGCCCCGCATGGTACAGTAATGCCCTAAATAATCGACTCCTTTACCACAGAAGAATTATGGGTAATTTTTCAGGATTTAGTTGTAAAATATGGTTTGTTGCCATTCATCAGAAAGCTCTCACTGAGAGCTTTCCGATGAATGGCAACAAGCCATATTTTTTTAGGGCATTACTGTATACTCCTTATTTATTCACACCTCAGAATAACTACATACATTCATACCTTAGCCATGACTGGGAGAAACCTATGGTGTGGAGAAAGACTATATGGTGAGCAGCCATGCCCCCTCCCCCTACTCCCGACTACCAATATGATATTCTTCGCTGCTAATTGCCGTCGTATGCTGGGCTGTTGACGTTATTGCCATTTTCCAGTGGAAAAATATAACGGGAATATCACAAGAACCATAATACTGACTCAGTTGAAAGGCTATTATGGTTCACAATCATGAAACATCAGTTATGAGTAATGGCCTACTGCTAGTGGGCTGAAGTAGGTCCGTAGTAACTAAGTACCATATAGCACACGACATGCACTTTTACATCCGTAATAGTTACGGACGTCATAGTAGCGAAGAGGTTAATATTATATTTAACCAATGGAAAATGACCATAACATCAATGGCCTATCACAAGATGTTAAGATATCAATCAACAGCAAAGAGGTTATGTGCATTTCAATTGTACTCAAATTGAGTTAATCAGAGTTATAGTGCAAGTGAAAACAGCCTCCCATAATGTAAATTGCGTGAGTTTAATGTCTGTCATAGCAATAATTATTAACAAATTTGGGTCAAAAGGGTCCAATATTCGTTTTAATTGATGTGTATCTTCTGTTTATATGTGCTATCATAATCTATTGCACTTATACATTGGGAAACTTAATCAAAATATTTCCTATACATTTATAAATCAAATGATTAATTGAAGTTATGTCTACATAAAAATGACACTTCCTGAAACGACATATACATGTATGTCGTTCCACTCGCGAAACCGTACAGTGACATATACATGTATGTTGTTCTAGTCGCCAAAGGGTTAACCCTTTCATCACTAAATGGATTCTCCCATCAGTTACAGAAAGTATACATTGGAATTAATGGTCTGTTATTCATCTGGATAGATGTTCAGGAAATAGAAGCAGGCAACAGACAGATGAACATACAGTAATGCCCTAAATAATCGACTCCTTAACCACAGCAGAATTATGGGTAATTTTTCAGGATTAATCGGAAATATGGCTTGTTGCCATTCATCGGAAAACTCTCACTGAGAGCTTTCCGATGAATGGCATAAAGCCATATTTCTCGCTAAATCCTGAAAAATTGCCCATAATTCTGCTATGGTTAATTAAGGAGACGATTATTTAAAGCATTACTGTATAACACCAGTGCAGAAGGATTCCTGATCATTGGTGGAAAATCTTCAGTTAGTTGAACTTTAATGTTATTTGAACATTTCCCAAGAGAACTGCTTGTCAATGAGTATTTAGAAAATAAAGGGTTAACCGAACAGTAAAATCAGAATAAGATTGGAGCAATTTAAAAATCCTCTGTAATATAACCACTCTCTTTTGCGATCTCAACTCCAATTAAATGTGCTTGAGTGGCAAAATGACGATCCAAGTTAGATTTCTGACAATGATTCGTCCCTTTCACAAATGAATTAATGTCTGCACACATCTTTAGGTTGACTCGGCTATCTTTGATAATTCTATCAAAAAATTTAGCACAAGTTTTGCACCACACTTTGGTAACTAATTCTTTGCCATTTATGATCTCAGGTTTGTATTGCAGACCACTTCTGATCGGCCAGCGAAGTAAGGTGTTCAAGTAAACAGCTCTTCCTGTCTTTCTGTACTGAAAGTAGAACATACGAAAAACTAATTGGAATTAACTCCTTTTAGATGGTGCTGAAGCATGAGACAAATTTTCCCACCTTTACTCACAGAAATGTGATTAGCTTCTCACAGATGGAAATTCAAATGACTTGATGCCACTGACCTACATTCATAGTAAACTAGAACTTGTTTGGAAATACAGTATAGGTAGTATTGAAATTCAAAGGGTAATAATTCAGGGGTCTAAACAGTGTTCGCGCTGGACCAAAAAATCTTTTAGCCAAATGAAAATTTTATTAGCCAAATGAAAAAATCTTTAGCCAAATGTTTTTTGGCCAAATTAAAACAAAATTTGGCCAAATTAAATCCTCATTTTCTGGGCGGTTCACAATTAATGACTAAAATATATGTTTTAAACTTTATTTGTTACTCAGAATAAAAACATAATTAAAACAACACAAAAACAACTTTAAAAACAATATTATACGAACATATGTATGCATCATATCACACAGGCAGATAAATTCATAAAACATTAATATAGAATACGGCGGGATTTCACATCGGACCATACCAATTCGCAAACATGAAACTAACATTCTATATAATTATAATCACATAAATCCGCAAAACTAATTGTAATAACTCTATGTCGTTGACACTATTGACACCATGGCATGACGGCCCCTAACTATTGCTTATTATAGTAAGGTGTTAACTGTGAAGCCAGGTTATTGGACGGGATGCACTTTATGATACACATTACGTAACCATTGAGTTAAGAACTGCTCTTCTCTAATTAACAAAGCATTTAGGTATTTAATCTTACAGACGGCTTAATCAGTTACATAACCAGTAAACAGCTTATGCGTTTTGACGATTAGGCTGGTTAAATGTTACAAAACAAAAATACTTATCAGATGTCAAACAGTTGTGTAATGTCCCCGTTGTTCAATCAACGCCACCGTTACAGAACGATATTTCATAAGTACGAAATACTTTCGCCACCTAACTTCGTCTTGAATGTCGATCTATTGAGCGCTTTTATTAATTAGCTTTCCGACTCCATGCTTTCCGTTTCCATTTGGGGTAAAAAAAAGTTTAGCCAAAAGTTTAGCCAAATGAAATTTTTATTAGCCAAATTCGAAAAAGATTGGCCATTGGCTAATTTGGCTACCGACAGCGCGAACACTGGGTCTAAATAGATGATGTTTTTCAGCTGAATAAAATAATTCTAAAAACAAAATTAAAGGTACTCAATCCGATCAGACGATCACCATATCATCAAGATACAACAACAACATTTCTTCAAAATACGCTTTAGTTATCAGAATCGATTAATTGCAACAAAATAATGCTAAACGCTGTCAACAATTAACTATCAAATTTCCCAAAACGTGTTATTTATCAACATTTTGTTCAATGAAATATGGCCGTATTATCACTTGAGTATCCCAAAATTTGCCCATATTACCACTTGATTTTAGAGTTACATGTATCTAACTTCATCGGCACTTTTGTGCGAGAGCGGTCAGTTTGACGATGTTTTTCTGGGCCACAAATAATTGCACATCTCGAGAAATAGAAAAATTGATATCTGATCACTCTGAGCTTTGATGGGTGGGTTCCTCGACTTGAATCAAATATTTTTTACCCCGGAAGCCAAAGAAATAGTAATTTTGTAGCGATAATACATCTTTAAATTCAACTTGAGATGAATCCTTATGAAACTCACCAAAAAATGAAACCTTATATTGTCTTCAAAACCAGGAAGTGTTGTTTTGCACCTACTGTATCTTGACCGATAATCTAGGGCTTGCATTAGATATTAATGGCTCCAGCTTTCCAATGAATCCAATATTTTTAAGATTTGCCAGGAGTTGGTGAACTTCATTCAATAAGGTCATGATACGCAGAAACAGTCTGATGAAAGAAGCTTCTCTCACTGACCTTAGGGAACCAGGCCTGAGAATAAGGTGCCTGTCATTTGCGGAATGAGGTCCCGAGAGGGTGAATTTAGTGACGCTATCCCACATAGTGGGCTTGCATCACTAAATTCACACTTTGGGGACCTCAGTCTGCTTAGGCCTCATCTTCTCTGGAAAGTTTCTTTATTTTCAAATTTCTATTTCTTTTTTTAGTTTAGTTTCTCAATATTCCCAATTGGCACACAATACATTGCATAATAGAGGTTCCCAATGGGTGTATATCACAATATTCACCATTTGGGAACTTCAATCTGAGTCTATGTCTCCCATAGCAGATGAGGCCATACAGAATGAGTTCCCCAGAGGGTGAATTTGGTGATGCTAGCCCACTGTGCTAAATTAATGTATGCCCACAAGTGATCTGTGGCAAACTGAGTAGAACTTTGGACTTTTCCTCTTCCACCACAGTGCACCACAGGAAATCAGTACCTTTAATGATCACATGTGTTAAACTTTAATAAAAGGATATAAGCTAAAATATGGCCCATGATTTCAGAGATATAACTTATAAAGGCTTCTATCAAAATAAAATCTAATCCAAATCTGTTAGTTCATGAAAACAAAACTCCTCAACAACTACACCAAATACAGAGAGCAAGTCAGTGAGCTAATTTTGTATGTCTGCAAAGACCACTCCGGAAACGGAAATTTTTCCCACAATCTGGACAACGATGCCGAGTTTCACCAGTATGTTTTCCTTCGTGATCCTTCAAGTCACACATACGCTCAAATTTTGCAGGACAACTTTCACATTTGAACTGGAATTCTCGTCTCTCTCTTCTTTGATGTCTTTTTAAATCGTATTGGCATATAAAAGATGCACTGCAATTTTTGCATCGAAATTTTAATTGTTTGCTCTTAGTACAGTTATGTCTCTCATTCCAGGTAGAACTATAGAACTGTGTCCCACATTTTTGGCATTGCCATGGAGCCGTCATTGTATGGCGTCCTTCATGTTGTCGCAGAGCAGATTGATTGGCGAGATCTAGTCCACAAAACTGACACAGGAATGCACTGGAGAAAAAAACAAATCACTTGTAAATAAATGTTATTTGAAATACCATGAAAGTTTGCAATCCATTATTAGCCTTCTCTTAACCCTTTCAGTGCCAAGTGCGATTTTTGTATCAACCCATATTTCCTTGATCATTTTTCAAATTTATTGATTATATTAATGTGATACATTGATGGAAAGAGCTCCAAGAGCTCTTTCCATCAATGTATCACATTATTATAATCAATAAATTTGAAAAATGATCAAGGAAATATGGGTTGATACAAAAATTGGACTTGGCACTGAAAGGGTTAATAATAACTGTTCCTCAGTTTCTCGATGCAATGACAATGATAATATGTGAAATTCTAGAGTTTTCAATAAATACGTCCAAAGAAATTCTTGTGTGAAAATGTCTTGCAGTTCTTACAAAATATGTGTCTAGTCTTTAAAGCCAAACAATCTAATTTGACACTATATAGCTAATCATCATTTCCATAGTTTCTATGGTAACCATCCCAAATTTAAGGTGTCAATTCAACGTTACAGCGCTAATTGTTCAATTATTTCCATTGCCAACAGTCCATAGAGGAATATCCTTTTTTATAAAGATTTTGTAGAAAATTCTCTGAAACTGTATGTGTCTGAGTAATAGATACAATGTATTATCTTTAAGGGTATCCTAAACCTGACAAAGATGGCCGAATGAGTTTTTATACCCCTCTCTCCGATAAATGCCAGCCATTGCAAGACTATGTTTCCAATTGACATGAAATATCACAAGGATATAGGAATATGATTGAACAATTTTTTGACATCACATCCATATTTTTAAAAGATATATTTGATTGAGAAAATTAACTGGAAAGTGAGTGAAATTATGCCAATCACCAGAAGTCAAAACTAATAAAGCAAACAAATATAATTATTGTGGCATCTTATAGATTAGGATTCCAGGATGAGGAGAGGGACCGTCATTTTATAAAATAACTCACTGTTTTAGCTACAAATCCATTGAGTTGAAGGCACCCTCCATCAGTTGAACACAATTATGTGGCCATTTGCTTTTTGGGACTATTTTTTGGTATGGGAAGCCAAGTTGGCAATTATGTGAGCTGGATCATAAGGATGTATAAGGCTGTCTATTTTGCCCCTATTTCACAAATACCTCATGCACAATTGATACTTTCTAACATATTTAGCAAAAAATGACACTGTAAGCTATATTTTCAACATTACCTATGATATCAGATGAATCATATTTTTGTGATACTGGTGCATTTTGACACAAATGGCCTGGCATACATTCATACTTCAGAGATTTTGTAACATAAATTACCCCAGACAGTTGAAAACAACACTAGTAAGCTAGCATATATTGTAATTTGAAATACTTAGTTTAATTAACCCTAATATTGTTTTTAAAAATATTTTGAACACATTTAGTCATCCATCAAACCGAAACCAAAACGAGATTCGACATGTTTTTGATTTTCAGAGAAAGTTGATCAAACAATACAACAGCCCTAAAAATTAACTTGGATGACCGATTGCGCAGTTATCTATACCTGCATGGATTACAGATGTTGTGGATTATTTCCGCTGTGTATTATGCGTGTAACCTTGTTTTGATTGATTTTAATAAGAATAGTTTGCATCTGCAAACCTCTCCAAAAAGGGAAACGCGTGCGACACAAAAAATAGAGTTGGGGAAAGACCGGGAATCTCTACCCTCTAACAAAATAATACTTGATATATAGCCACATTATTTAATAAATTCTGTTTATATATGAATACCGTGTTTTAGGATGTCAGTCTAATGCATATTCAAGTGTTTTGCCATGTTTAAAGACAAAAATTATTTAAAGAGTGAATCCAAGAAATATTATAACGAAAAAGCAAGGTCCCTCTCAATATATTGGAATATCATAGCACATATCGGTAAACTATTATACTAAAAACATGCAGTAATTTTACAGATATCAGTTCTGTAAGAAAGTGTAAATTTGAAAACAACAATTGTTTCATAATTTTTTTTATATAGATTCCTGTAAGATGGGACAACATTTTATATTTCAAAATGATCTATGTTTTATGATTAGAATATTGTATTGGTTCATTGTGGCCATTTTGCAAACCTTATTGTGAATTAGAGCTCATTAATCTAAAAAAATTCGGCCATATTGGAAGAAATTTCAACTCTGTCACGTTTAGGATACCCTTAAATAAACACCTTCTAACACATTGATTGCCGACTACAAGATACGTTTTACAAGTAATTGAATGGGAGCGTGCAGTCAGCGTATTAAGAACCATCAATATTTACAAGCTTTCGGCTGTACAGCCTTCATCAGGTACAAGAATCAAAATATATTTTGAACCTGACGAAGATGTTAATTTAAAGAGAATATCTATATACATGTGTATGAACATGTTATTGAAAAAAAAAAATTTATCCTCTGTGATAAGTGACTGCAGACATGAAGAATTGAATAGTTTAAAAATTATGAAAGGTATTCGTTCATGGTTTATTTCACAATTACGTACAGAGCTATATCAGTTTCTGCACATCATGGCCTTTTTAATAGCTATTGAATTTTTTAATATGTTCTATATAAATATATCATATATATATATAAATCTAAAAGAATAGGTTCTGTCTGTCTATCACAGTCTATATCTGTCTGTTCTGATTTTTCTCCCACTCCCCTGGACCAACTTCAACAAAGGTGTGGTGATTTGGGGTGCCCTGGCGGATGTTATAACGGCATTAGATTTTCATATATTTGATTAAAACAGATTTAATTAAATTGAGCAAGGCACTCAAATAAAAAAAAATAATTTAATTTAATTATTTTTTTTTTTAATCCAAATATTTAAACGATTAAAGCAAAGGGGCCGTCGCTGAATAAAGGCTCTTTATAAGATCAAAATGTGTGTAAAGGGCATACATGGGCCTGTTTTATTGCTAAAGTGTGCGATGGCCTTCAGGAAACAGTTACAGTTGCGATAAGATCACAAATTTTATCCAATGTTGAAAAAACCTCAGGCCAACACTAAATCCAATTAGAATATATATGACCCGCCATATCAAATCCAGTCGGAAGTCGGGATTTTTTTACCCTGTGCCAATGCATTCTCTTATATATGCGAGTCGACCATAGGTCGCCTCGCATATATAAGAGAATGCATTGGCCTAACAATTTTTTACAATTTTAATAATTTGTTCTTGTATTCTTTAACAATTTTATAATTTCACTCATACAGACCCCAGACAAACATGAGCAGACGACACTCTTCTATATGCTTCTACTATATGTGTGGGGCTCCCTGCAGGGTAATGGGTGTTTTTTATTTTATGTCCTAAAAATTGTAAGAAACATTTATTTAAAAAACATGATAAAAAATTGTTAGGCCAATGCATTCTCTTATATATGCGAGGCGACCTATGGTCGACTCGCATATATAAGAGAATGCATTGGCACAGGGTAAAAAAATGCCGACTTCCGACTGGATTTGATATGGCGGGTCACATATAGCTCAATAAGAAATTTTAAAAGTTTGTCAGACTAGCAATTCGGCATTGTCAGATCAGTCTGCCTTGATATCATATGCCATAATGAAAACAAACCAAACTTACTTTACAATATCAGAGCTCCCTTTGGTTCTTCTGTTTGTCCTCTTCACATTGAGCTTGAAAAGCTTGATATTTGATGTTGAAAGCCCATCCTGAAATTGGTTATGGGTGTCAGATTCACATACTAGTAGGACAGTCCATAGTGTTAGTGGCGTGCTTGTTCTTCTTGTGTTGTCCCAAACTGTTTGATGAACGAAACTGCATACCACAATCCTCACAATGGAAAGGGAATTCATTCGAATGTGACGCCAAATGTCTCTTATGTTCATAGATTGTAACAAAACTTTTTCCACATTCCTGGCACTTATAACAACCGGGCCTGTGATATCTTTTTATATGGTGGTTGAAACCTGACCGTGTTGCATAACTCCGCCCACATTGATCACAGCCAATCATCTGAAGTGACAGAAAGTTTTGTTTTTTTGATGCTCCAACCCCTTACCGATTCAGTCAGTTGAGAAATAAATATATTAGGACTTAACAGATGTTTCCTCCAGAAACTATTGGAAACAACTAAGGAAAACTATTCTAAAGTAGTGTACTGTACATGTATATATGTATTTGTGACTTGATATATATGTACTTTTAAGGTGGATGTTGGCTTAATGCAGAGTTTTTTATCGCCCGTTACTGGCCGTGTCAGAGCCATTTAACCATTTAATACTAAATACTCATTCACGAGTAGTTCCTGAGGAAATGTCCACATAATGGAACTTATTATTTGAACATTTCCCACCAGTGAATATGAATCCTTCTGCACTTTTTCGTATGGTCATTTTTATCTCCAAATGATAAGACTATTCCAATTTTTACTTCTATATTAAACTGAGTGAGAGTCAATAAGTCGATCGACAGGCAGTAATTATAAGTGTAATCAAAATAGTCATGTTATCGCTGTGCAGACTTACCTTTATAAGGGGCATGTGTGTATTTTAAAGTTGAATTCTTAATTGTATTTGTTACTGTAATTTTGCCCGATACTGAAAAAAAATTTATGCAACATTGTTGTCACTGACTATATATTAATAAGCATATATGATAGTGGACCAAACACCAACGATGATAGAAATTGCTACCACAAGATGGGAGAGAATCAATTGAAAGGCATGGTTATATAGTGGATTGAGTCCAACCTTAAATGTTGCCACAATTAGATGGACGCTTGACCATGACAATAATATACCTTAAAGTGATGTGAAGCACTCCGCTGAGGTATTCCGAATGGAATAACGAATAATCATGCCAAATAAGTTAATATCCAAATAGTCAGAAAACATCGTTATTGTTATAAACAAATTACACGCAGTGACTACAATTGGTGCAATCATTGTTGTAATGTTTATGGCTTCAAACATTGTGTTCTCTGAAAATGTACAGTCAATGTGGTTGGAATTTTCGACAATCTTAGTTCATTGTTATATTCTTCCAATGGGGATAGTGTTTGGATACTATCTGATTGGTTTTATTCAAAGAAATAAGTCCACAATATGTCTTTAACCTCTTCACTGCTAAATGACGCATTGTGTTGGGCGGGTCATTGACATTATGGTCAATTTCTAGTGGAAAAATATAAAGAGAATACATGTATCACGAAAACCCTACAACCAACTCAGTTGAAAGGCTATTGTAATTCACAATCCTGGAACATCATACACTGTTTCAACCTTCGAGATACAAAGGTTACCAAGCACCTATCTCTGAGTTCCAGTTATGAATAATGGCCGTCGGCTAGTGTGATTTAGTAGGTCCACACTCAGTATGGCCATATAGCATACATCAACACATAAAAGCAGCTAAGAGATTAAATCATGCAACCAACTTAAAACCCCAGTAGCAAGATCCCGGAAAGGAAGGAATCTAGTCCACGGACAGGCATCTTCTACCCTTGACTGCTATTTATTATAGTTATTAAAAAAATCTATTTTAGTTGAAGTTCCTCAACTTCGACATCAGGAACTTCGAAGCAATTATATGGGGGAGATAAACGGATGAATACAGGAATTATATCTCTATATTCTGCAGATGGTGAAGTGAACAGGAAGCGATCAACTGTGGGCTTTGATTAACAATAAAAATTCGCGGGAAATCCTGATACGACATTTCAGAAACAATTTTCCCAAAATAATTGCATTTATACTTGAAAAATTTACAAGCTCTCTAAGGATCCTATGTAATCGAACCCATAGCTTCTCAATACGTAAAATAGCACTTTCGTGCAAAAACACCACATACAACATTTTATCCACCGCTCACTACCTCTATTGCCTACACGAAGCATGCCTTATAAACATTACGTTTATTATGTCAATGTAGCTTTATTAGGTCAACGTAGCTTATTAGGTTAGTACTACTTTCATGAAATAATTGCATATGAAAATTGCGCAGGTAACTAGGACATCAACCGACCTGAATTACGTCATTGTGATTTTGGAACGTTTTTATCGTCCACCGCAATTGATACAAAATTTGTAATCGTATATGCGTTTCGCTCTAAAACATCTATAAATCATTAGCTAAAGACCAGCTTAGAATAACTATTAAAAAAAAACCAACAAACTTTTTCGCTCTAAACTGCACTCCGGTTTTTCCACGTCATGAATGCTAATTAGTTTACTTGACCTAATACATGTAAGGGTGTCATCGAAGTAACGAATATAAAACTGAGGAAAATGACAGATTTACCTCACAAAATGCAAGTTTTGTGCAATGGATAAATAAAATATGTAGCCAATGTAGTCGATAAAACTGTTAATGTCCACTCAGGGTTTTGGCATCTATTGGACTCGGCAGAGCCTCGCCCAATAGATGGTCAAATCCCCCTCACAAACAAACAGTGTAAGCGATCAAACTGGCTACATATTCTATAGTTAAAAGCCAATTGACGATATCCCTGATGACACATGACACATCAAGTAGGGTGTCTCAGGTCACATATTGTGGTCAATTGCTATGGTGATATATATGCAGAGCCACTGTAGTGGAACATCGAGATAAACAACCTATCAAGAGTGGTCACTGATACATGTTTCTTGCTATTAGTATGATACAACCTACTATCTATTTACCAGTCAAACAAAGTTCACATGTTTTTGCCTGCATGTTGCTATGGACATTCATATTTTAAAAAGAAAAAATAAAGATGGTGTTAAATGAATTGAGGAACTAGGCTAGCAGAGAGACACTTCACTTATTCTGGCTTTGGGTGCGATACATGTAGTACGACAAATATCGGTGGAAAATTGTACCACATTTTGTCGCACGATCAGCCCAGCAAGGTATCAAATAATATTTATTCTCTAAGATCGAGTCATGCGATTCATGCAAAATTGCATGTTGTATTTCACAACAACACACGGCGTTCTGCAAGTTCAAAGTGATTCGCAGAGTCAGAGTGGTGGAATATTGTGGACAGAAGAAGAAGAAAAACATACATTGATTGAACATGGGAGTCATTACCCATGCCTCCACAAATAGTACAGCACAACTATAATTGATCACAAAAGCAAAACAAAGTGGACATCAGCAGTATGGTGTCTATTCATCTGGTTGTGTGGGGAATTAAATCAGGTATACTATAGAACTACAACAAACCATAATATAATAGTTATTGGAAATAAATTTCCACTGATAAATGCACATAAACCTTGGCCTACAACTGTAATAATATCAACCACTGCATGAGCTAACACAGATACATTTTGTTATTGTTGCTATGATTTTACACACAGCTTTAGAACCTGGCTGCATGGCATAGCCCACATATCCCTCTTAGATGTTATGGCAACAAAGGGTGAGTTGCTACGGCGAGAAATGGTGATACATGTACATATTCAGAGGAACCTGACAAGCGGAAACTGTTGGTATAAATTATGATAATACAAAGGACGTACAAGTAATGCTGGGATTGTTAACACTATCCTTGTCAGAAGTAACACCGATACATGTAAAGTTGCTATGGCAACATACAGACCGAGATACACAATATTATTTATGAGTTAGAAGCAATACCTTTGCTCACTGTTACTTTATGCTGCAATACATGATCAATGAACCAGCCCAGCTTTGCTAGTACATGTACCTGTCAGCATCTAACATGTACATTTATAAACCCCAACAAACCCCTTATTCGACTATCATACATGGAGATACATAACCTTGAGAAAGGATAGTGCAGATACATTTGGCTTACTGTCACTACAGGTTACAAGTGACTAATTATATAGAGTAATGCTTCTTGGATTTGTGTAGGGAAACTGGACTCCGCATTTTTATTAAATTATGGCTGATGATTGGTTGATCTTTGAGGGAAAATTCACTGAGCGGGAACAGAAAATCATAAATAGGGTGATCATTTTTTTTTAGATGGCCAGGAAGAGTCTGGTGGGGTCTCAAAGTTATGGAAGGGGTCTGGGTATATTTATGCTGCATATATTTATGCAGTAAATGGGGTAGTTGTAGAAACACAAGATTTTAGTTTTAAAAAGATATAGAAAAGGCGCATTTGTTGTCACCAAATGGTGCATGAAGTGACAGATTAAACAAAAATTTCAACTAGGCTTAACCCATCTCCGGCGGGACTTACAGTTAACACTGTTGATCGCCTATGGAAAATAATTAGTTGTTTGTAGCCTACAATACATGACCTATGATTATGAACCATGCAACAATCGCAACTTCACGGATTATCATACTTGGCAGAAACAGTATTATTTGCATACGGAAATCACCGAGGTTGGCCGATTGAACCATGCAAGTCAGCAATACTCACAAATCCCTGCCAGGCACTACAATGATTTAAAGGAACCCAATGCACTCACAGTAGATAAATTTGCAAAATAATCGCTAATCATGCAATATCCTCTAATATTTCAGTCTGAATAATATTTTAAGAATATTTTGTCAATGCTTTGACCTTTTCCAATGATTACCGTCAAGTTTTTATTAAGCTTTGGTATCTTATTGGACTAATATGAATTTAATTCTTCTGTAACAATGTTTACATTTAATAAACAATGGTTTTGACATGCAAAATTTCATTATTGGAGAGTTATTAATAATGAAAATAAGAACCAAGTCAATCTATTTTTTTCATGTACAGTAATGCCCTAAATAATCGACACCTTAACCACAGCAGAATTATGGGTAACTTTTCAGGATTTAGACGGAAATATGGCTTGTTGCTCACTGAGAGCTTTCCGATGAATGGCAACAAGCCATATTTCTGACTAAATCCTGAAAAATTACCCATAATTCTGCTGTGGTTAAGGAGTCAATTATTTAGGGCATTACTGTAATTCTTGATGATAGCTGTTTTACATAATTTTCTTATTTCGCATGAGTCCCTCTAAATGTAGCTGCATTCTAGCATGCTGTCTCCCCCTATGATACGGTGATACAAATATATAGAGGATCTCTAATGAGTCGCAATTCTATACAAAATTTATTAACTGAGTGCACTAAATTTGATTAGAATTTAGTGGACGAGGTTAATAAATTTTGTATAGAATTGTGACAAATTTCAGATCCATTTTATCGCATAATCACATTTTAGCAAAGAAAAATGATCTCGAAACAGCTGTGGTTGAAAAAACATTATTATTTACTTCCTTATCACAACAAGAGAGGAAGTAAAGACACCTTCAAGAAAATAATATGGTTCCATTTTAAATGTGTCCGTCCATGTTGACAATATTGTTCAACAACCCTTGTCACCCATGTTTATCTCACAGTCAACAATAAATAACCCAAAACAAATTGAATATCATAATTTTGTTCTAATTAACATAATAATAAAGTTTCGGCATTGACATCAATATCATTGCGCTAAGCTCTTTATGTCACTGCATGTGCTGATAATACATGTGTGTCTTACCAATAAATATGAGGCCCCTAGCTATGGGGCTAATTATGTGATATATAATCTTAAGAATGAGGATATCAAAGATACGCTTGCTTAGTGCACTATGTTACATGTACATGACCTTTATGCTCACATATCCTGTCAGATTCTATGGTGATACACGGAGTTGCTATTTCAATAAATATCGATAAATATCCTAAGGAACTTTAATGGGCTAGCTGGTACAACTCCCTTTATATAAATTGTAGTGTTGGTACATAGAAATGTAAATCCTGATAGCATTATTGACATAACCAACAGACCAGAAGCTACCATGATATGGAGATAGTCTTTAGATGATTTAAATGTAGCTGCATTCTAGGATCTAGCATACCCACCCCATCCTAAAGTGATATGTATGTGCTGCTAATAAGTTTCAGATAAATATTCAGAATTAGAAATCATTCATTTAAGCCAGGGTTGGCTGATTTAAATCAAGTGATTTAAATCAATTTTTTTTAAATAATTGCATAATGTCATGAACTTGCAATATCTAACAAGGTTTTTTGTTAACTATAACATGACTATGATTAAACAATATACAAAACTGGATAATAGATATGAAATTGTGCAGTAAATGTCAACCCAAAAGAAACAGGCATACTGCATGGCACCGTGATTACTGCTCCAGCAACGGCCTGTTCCACTTATTTGTAACTACAATCAGATTCAGCACTCCTCATTACACTATTAAATTTCCTTTCCTTTTCTGATTGCCATACATGTAAATGCCAACCGAGTAATTGTACCATATACTCTGCCATCTAAACTACTCTAGTTGTCTAATGTCCAAACTTGATACATGTATATGGTGTGATTTCATGTATGTCCTCAAGTCACTGAGGAGCAAAGGTGATTGATAATATATTCAGTTCTCAGCTAAAATTTACTAAATTTACTAGTAAATCTTTAAGCACAAGTCTACCTATCCAGATATCACAACATTGGAACTCACATGGACCTAGTGTATGCACAAATAAAGTACATGGTTGCTATATCTGTACTGCCATGATATTTGTGCTTGATACATGTAGTTATAAAAAAAGTTATAAATAACAAGAGATGGACTGTCGTCCGGTGCATACCCCCTCATGGCATACCGCCTAGTGTGGGCACATCTATAACTTACGATGGCTATACTCAGACATATGGACCCAGAAATCAGCATTTTCATATAAACAAAGATGAATAACTACAGAACAAAAAACCAAAACAAACATTTGAATGTGCCATTAAATGTCCTCATAGTGGTGAACATCCATACAAAATTTCATTGAGATCCAAGCATTACTGTTCAAGTTATGAGCTGAACAGACATCGGATGGATCAAACAGCCAACATTTCCAGATAAACAAAGATGAATTACTCTAGAATGGAAAAGCAGAACAGAACAATGGAACCCCCTATTGAATGTCCTCATAGTGGTGAACATCTATACCAAATTCCATTGAGATCCCAGCACAACTGTTGAAGTTACGACATGAACAGACACCAGATGGACCAAAAAGCCAACATTTCCAGATGAACAAAGATGAATAACTCTAGAATGGAAAAGCGGAACAAAACGATGGAACCCTCTTTTTAATGTCCTCATAGCAGTGAACATCCATACCAAATCCCATTGAGATCCCAGTACAACTGTCGAAGTTACAATATGAACAGACACCAGACGAACCAAAAAGCCAACATTTCCAGATGAACAAAGATGTATAACTCTAGAATGGAAAATCCGAACAAAACGATGGAACCCTCTATTGAATGCCCTGATAGTTGTGAACATCCACACCAAATTTGGTTGAGATCCCAGCACAACTGTTGAAGTTACGACATGAACAGACACCAGACGAACCAAAAAGCCACTATTTCCAGATAAACAAAGATTAATAACTCTAGAATGGAAAATCCAAACCAAACGATGGAACCCTCTATTTAATGTCCTCATAATAGTGAACATCCATACCTAATTTCATTGAGATCCGAGCACTACTGTTCAAGTTATGACACGAACAGACATCGGACGGACGTACGGACTCACGGACGCACAGACGGACGGACGGACGCACGGACGGACGGACGGACAGGTGCAAAACAGTATACCCCCCTTTTTTTTTAAAAAGGGGGTATAATAATAGAATTTTGATTAATCCAGCCTTGGATAAAATAAGCAACACCTTTTAGAACCTTCATTTATCAAAGACATTGCACAATTGCATATTTTCAGAACAATTAGAAAAAAAATCGATTTAAATCAAATAAATCTGATTTAAATCAAATAAATAAAAAAATTTGATTTATTTTAAAAAATCTAAAAAATCACCAAGCCTGATTTAAGCAGACATGGCTCGTTGGTACCACAAACTTATATATGCAAGGGATGACAATTGTATTCATTAAATTCTGGAATCAGAACCGGAACAACACGCAACTGGACGGAGAAGGTATATTGTGTTTTCTTAACATGAAACTGTTTAAAAACTTCATTATAAACTTGAAATGTCAACATCCACAACTCACCAAAGTACGTAAATTGTTGTATTCCATATGGATGTCTTAACACGTTCACTGCCGAAAACCAATGGGTAATTCCATCCCATATGCCACCATGGGATTTGATGTTTTGTCGATAGTAGATATTTTACGTATGTATGAGTAATGGTTCGACCAATATCGGGTCATATGATGCTGAAACATGTTATAAGACTACTACGAGATAACTCGTAGTCGGCACCTGGGACGGAATTTATTAACGTTTCATTCCTGGTGCCAGCTACGAGTTATCTCGTAGGTAACTACAATTACGTTGTCAGTGTCTTAGATGACGAAGAGTGCTATACATGCACAAGCATATCGTATGTAAGACATGGTAAATGAATTTATATATGATAATTGGTACAGACTACGTCGAATAAGACGTCAAAAACATAATATGTATTTACCTACGAGATAACTCGTAGCTGGCACCAGCGATGACCACTGGTGAGTTTCATCCCAGGTGCCGACTACGAGTTATCTCGTAGGAGCTTTATAACACGTTTTATCTTTCATTTGACCCGGATTTGATCGACAATTCCTTTATATATACACAATGTGTCCGGGAATGGTCTAGTTGCACATGTGCCTCATGGTTCAGGGACGTAAAGAAGAGGCCCTGGTGAATTGGAGTATCCTACCAAGATTGCTATCTGGACCCCACCCCCTGTTCACGCTGTGTGAATCGTTGTATCTCAAGCCATCGTAATTATACATATAAAATCGATCAATGGGATCGTTGGGCATGTATTGGCACATACACCAACATTGCTTGCGGATTGTGTTATTATTTATGTGGTATGAACATTACTACGAGTTAACTCGTAGTAACAGTCCCCACGGAACCGTTTACTACGAGTTAACTCGTAGTGGCAGCGAACATGTTAAAGTGTGGTAGAAGTATATGTCACACTCATTTTCTCTAAAAATTGATACAACAAAATGGTAAACTCCCACGTCATATTTTTGGCATGAGGCCATGAAATACTAGTATGTTGGTATGATGCCAAAATGGCAAACTCCCACGACATGTAATGGTTTGAGGCCAAAATGAAAATATTGCTAGATTGTTTTTCCTGTCTGCCTTGATTTGCATAATTGCACAAAATATACACACAATATATTAAGCAGACAGAGTGAGTATTGAAAACAAAAAGATTTCACTTGATATCAATATTTGGCTGAAACACATCTAGTATATAATAATTTACCATACTTTTGATATTTACAATAATGCCCGAAGTATATGACCCTTTAAACCAGAGCAGAATTATGGGAAATTTTTCAGGATTTAGTCGGAAATATGGCTTGCTGCCATTCATTGGAAAGCATCGGTTTAGGGGTCGATTATTTAGGACATTACTGTAATAGCTCTCATCACTGTGTCCAAAAAATGATCATTCACCCCTCTTCGTGTTTCAAATTAAACAAATGCAGGTTTTCCACGGTGGCATAACATAATACACCGGTTGGCTTGTTTCAAATTGCTTCAGAAAGATTCCATAACTATGAGTAATATCAGCCAAAAATAGTTTAAAAGCTGAATTCCAAATTCTATTCCATTCAGTTAATATTAACACAAGCTATTGTTTGGAAACCAATAAACCCCGAATTTTCACAGGACAAATAAGGTCTGTATCTCTTATCATCCGGAATAAAATAATTGAGCCCAAATTTCAACAAAGGGCCGTAACTGGTCAAAATAGGCAACCAGACCACCAAATCGAACTTGACCTTTATTTTATGATAGTGAACCTATGGACCAGATTTCATTTATCTAGTTCAGTATAATAAAATTTACCATCTAGAAATGAATGAAAGTGTCAATGACACTGTAGCTCAACTTAGGTGGGGGAATAATTTAATGGTTGACAGTAAATGGAGGGATGTGGTCTGTAGGGTGTGCCAAAGGATTTAGTGATGCAAAGAGTAAATTCTAAAATGGCCACCGGCGGCCATGTTTTTTGCCGAATGACCCCAAAATGACTCGTTCCCATCTACATGTCAATGTCAACATCCATGACAAATTTCATGAAGATCAAACAAACAGATCGGTCTATAACCCATGCTAATGGATTTTGTAGAAATATTTAGTCATACAAAGAGTAAAATCCAAAATGGCCATTAGTGGCCATATTTTTTTGCCGAATGTCAATTTTGAAATCCAAGATGCCATGTTGTTTGGCCGAATTACCCCAAAATCATTCGTGCCCAACTAGGGGCCACCCCAATGATGAATATGAAGTTTGGTGATGATCGGATCAGGGTTGTGGTCTGTAGGGTGTGTGAAAGTATTTAGTGATGCAAAGAGTAAAATCCAAGGCGCTGACGGTGGCCATGTTTTTTGGCCAAATGACCCCAAAATGACTCGTTCCCAACTAGAGGTCACCCCGATGATCCATATGAAGTTTGGTGATGCTCGGATCAGAGATGTGGTCTGTAGGATGTGTCAAAGGATTTAGTGATGCAAAGAGTAAAATCCAAGATGGCCACCAGCGGCCATGTTTTTGGCCGAATGATCCTAAAATGACTCATTCCCATCTACATGTAAATGTCAACATTCATGACAATTTTTATAATGATCAGACAAACAGTATGGCCTGTAGCCCGCGCCAATGGATTCAAATTTGAAATCCAAGATGGCCACCAGCGGCCATGTTTGTTGGCCGAATGACCCCAAAATGACTCGTTCCCATCTACATGTCAATGTCAACATTCATGACAAATTTCATAAAGATACGACCTGTGGCCCGCGCGAAAGTATTTAGTGATGCAAAGAGTAAAATCCAAGATGGCTGACGGCGGCCATGTTTTTTGGCCAAATGACCCCAAAATGACTCGTTCCCATCTAGAGGTCGCCCCGATGATCCATATGAAGTTGGTGATGATCGGATCAGAGATGTGGTCTGTAGGATGTGTCAAAGGATTTAGTGATGCAAAGAGTAAAATCCAAGATGGCCACCAGCGGCCATGTTTTTTGGCCGAATGATCCTAAAATGACTCGTTCCCATCTCCATGTAAATGTCAACATTCATGACAAATTTCATAAAGATCAGACCAAAGATACGACCTGTAGCCTGCGCCAAAGGAAATTGTTGACGGACACACACACACATGGACAACGGACGCCAACCCATGGCAATAGCTCAAACTTACAAAGTAAGTTGAGCTAAAAATGGAAGGACAGACAGATGTCCCGTTTTTAAAATGGGCATATAAAAAAATACTCTGCAATATCTGCATAGGTTGATGCATATATATATTTCTTGCAATTTTTATGATGATCAAAATGAATTCATGAAAAATATGGATTAAATCTATAATAGTACAGAGCTTTGATACCTGCTTCAAAAACATTTGATTTATCTTGAATATTGCAGCCCCGTTATTTACCTACACCAATGGTGGTAAGCCTGGATCAAGTTGCATTATGTATTAAAACAAAAAGCCTGATAGGAAACTGCTGTTCCGCATTTTCGCACTCAAACAACATAATTTGCTTACAACTTGAAATTGTAAATGAACCGCATTTGTTTTTCCTAACATAATTAGCATGGATGTTATTTCTTTAGATATGTAAAAGGTCCATTTCATAAGAGATTGTTTAGGGCACATGGCTGAGGAATCCAAACATCAGTGGATGTAGAGGTCAGGAATTTTCAGGAAACTTGACAGACAAGTCTTCTCAGTCCACAACAGGTTGGGATGTCAGTTGGGATGATGCCGTTTCTGGACCGAGCGCCGCTCCGTTGCTCTTCTATAACAGACGTTATGCCCCGAAAGTGGGCGGGAGTTATATTGCTTGTATGTCTTCAGATTAAGTCAAATGGAAGCTTTGTGTATATGAACATAGAGGGCAGCCTTTCCCCAAGCATGATGATATCAAACATGCATATAACAGAGAGTTGCCATTCATCGAAAAGCTCTTAGTGAGAGCTTTCCGATGAATGGCAACAAGCCATATTTCCAACTAAATCCTGAAAAGTTACCCATAATTCTGCTGTGGTTAAGGAGTCAATAGGGCAATACTGTACGTCTTTTGAATGAATGCCATTATAGAAGAGCAACAGGGCGGCATTCGGTCCAAAAACAGCATCATCCCAACCGATATTCCAAGCTGTTGTGGACCAAGAAGACTTGATCTAGAAACTTGATTACAAAGAGTCACCAACAATGCTATCATTTGACTTGTAAACCTGGTACATGCATTCAATTTTCATTCGCCCCACTTTTGAAAATGTATATTTGTATGAAAATATAGCAATTTTTCATTTTGACATATTAGTTCTATTTTAGTAGGAGAGGCATACTTTGCCACTTCAACTCCATCTGTGTTCCTATCTCCTAAATATAAATAAAATATGGTATACATGTATATGATAGATATAGATATGACAGAGTAGTCTGAGTAATAATACTAACTGAATACCATTTGTGGATATCTGATATTAAATATGCCAAAAAGCAGATGATACATCATGGATCATAACAAAATGTTGAGTTTTCATTTGATAATTATTACGTATCCATTGTTATCTTATTAATAAATAATGGTAGGGAATCATGAGGTTTCGAGTTGATGAGTATCACGTATTCAAAATGGCCAAGTCGATCACAAACAAAGGTAAATAAACTAGGATATGACATGTTACATAGTTTTTATGATAGCTTTAGGAAAGATGTTTCTGATTGTCATTTTTTCGTTCAAGAGAAGATGATTCCTAAGCAGAATGAGGTCCACAGAGGGTGAATTTAGTGATGCTAGCATGCTATGCGGGGTAGCATCACTGAATTCACCCTCTGGGGACCTCATTCTGCAATGTCTGGCAACATATTTTGAGGACTGAAAATAGCTTAGTCTTGAAATGACTGAGCTATCATGGTCACTGGCAGGTTAATACCTCCTGAAACTACCTTTTATATAATATTAATACACCAAGTTGTACACCTTTGAATCATGGTAGAGGAAATATACTACTTCCATGAACAGTTGAATCCTAAGATGTACACTCCCAATGAGATATGATTTGTATTTATTTATCGTTGAAGGAAACTGAAAATGCAACAAGAAATCTCTGTACGTAATTTTAATCAAAAGTAAAAAAAATTGTGGTATTGTCAAAAATGTTTGCCATGGCAACTGAGCAACATTATGTTATGTCCACCAATTTTTTTGGGGAATTCACATACATTTATAACCAGTTCTTCACATGAAAATCCTCGGGCCAGTATTGTGTCTCTGGGTAAAATTATTTTTCAACTGTTATCGTGAGATAATTTAATTGAGTTGATGACTAATCACACAAATTCCAAAATAAGAACTTGTGTCAACTTATAGTGATTTAGAAATAATACTCAAAAGATTAATCAGGAAATGTGACATCATCGAAGAACAAGAGTGTTAGGCTTTTTGATGCAATTGAATCCAAACCTAATTTGTAATAGACAGAAAATAACTTTGAATTATGGGATACACTGGTTAGCTATTTGTTGTAAATTTTGTTTACTAACAAAAGGCATGAATTGACAAGCTGAAATCGTATTGAGTATGCCACAATGACAGACTGTGACAGTGGATAAATCTCAAACTATTTCAAGATTTGATAGAATGTACTTGGGACAACATATAAATATATATCCACAACTGGTACCACATCAGTGAAATTACTCAGACAAATCAAAGGGAAGCTAGGAAATGGCATTCAACAGTTATTTGAGCCAAACAAATATAATAAAAAGAAATCTGATAATTTTTTACTTTACCCTATAATGATGGGAGCTGTGCTGGTGTACCATTGAAGATCCAGTGCCAGTGAATTAACTTAAATATGCGAGTCTCCCATAGGCAGCCTGGCATATATAAGAGAATGCACTGGCTTACTAAGTCAAGATAAATATTATTAGGCCAATGCATTCTCTTATATACATGTATAAGAGAATGCATTGGCACAGGGATTTCGCAAAATTTGAGGAAGCTACAGTCATGGAAGGGTTAAATGGACGTCTCTCAAGGGATATCGGAAGATACCTCCTAAGTGGAAGAGCAATGTAGCACTCAAAACATGTTTGTTAATTATAATTTGATGTGATTGTTCTGGTTGTCAATCAAAATTTTCGACTTAGCTAATCACGGTGGTCATCCTATAATCCCCACTGCGGGCAAGTAAACGCCACTGCAGGTGCCAGTAAAACAAGAAGCGGGTGCGCATATGATTTAATTTTCCACAACAAGGTTGGTTTATTTAGCTTCAAGTGGTGCATTTAATAGTTGTGTTAGAACATGGCCCCATATATATGCACGATTATGTAGGCTGTGACAGAAGTCTGGGGATAATTTAGATAACCATTCTTCAGAAAAACTTAATCTTAGTCGAACGCATTCATTATTTCAAGGTTAATTCGACTTTCATTCATCAAAATTTGCACTAATCAAAATATTGGTTACATGTGTGAAGCTAGTTGTCTGACATAATCATTTATTAGCGTGTTTTAAAAGTAAGCTCCCTGAATATCAATCCAGTAACCCGAATAATTAAGTATTTCCAAACTTACCATACTAAGATTAATTAAACCCTGTGGCGGGCAGCAGTAAACCCAGCTGCAGGCTTCAATCGAGCCCGTAATGGGTTTTACTTGAACAATTAGGTTAGATATCGGTCAACCAAACACCATGTGAATCCGGAATTATGCCGTTAAAAGCAAAATAGCGTGCTAAAAAACTTACCAGTTGTCGAGTAACTAGCCCGCAGCGGTTATTACTGAGTATTTGCCCGCAACGGGGATTATAGGATGACCAGTATGTAATCTTTCATTCTTTACCAATTGGCAATTTCTGTGACTTAACAAAGTCTTTCCAAAGCACATGAAGGCCGTAAAATTGTTTTTAATAAACTTTCACCAGGTTGTACATATGCACTACTAGTATGTAAAATACCTTCGGTGAGCGGAATGAGCTGTTTTTTTAGAAACCAGTGCCATAACACTTTATAAAATACATGTACCATACTTCAGTAATTAATATCTGAATTAATTGAGTTAAGGAGTGGAAGTTGAATGCAGATGAAACAAGAAGGTTGCATCATGGTGATAAAAAGAAACATGGGCAGGTTGGAAACTAGGGTAATGCTCGAAGTATATGACCCTTTAACCACAGCAGAATTATGGGAAATTTGACAGGATTTAGTCGTAAATATGGCTTGTTGCCATTCATCGGAAAGCTCTCACCGAGAGCTTTCCGATGAATGGCAACAAGCCATATTTTGGACTAAATCTTTAACAATTTCCCATAATTTTGCTGTGGTTTAGGGGTCGCTTGTTTAGGACATTACACTAAGTTTAGAATACACAAAGGAGAAATCCCTTGTGATGTGAACATCCACACTAAATTTCATTCAGATCCTATAACTCATGGAGCCCTGATATACTAAGGCAGATAGACAAAAACAATGATTTCAAGGGCACTCTTTTGAAAGGTCTCCCAATGGTGAACCTCGGTACCAAATTCCTTTGAGATTGATAAACCATGGCTGAGATTACTGAGTGGACAGACAGAAAACCAGATAAACAAAGAAGGAATAACTCTTGAACAGAAAACACAGACCATGAGACACCATTGGGCCCTCTTTTGAAAGCATGATTCAGATCTGATAACCCATGGCTAAAATGCATGCCCAGACCGATGGCCATATGGACAGACTAAGTCTATCCAGTATACTGATAGACAGAAATATTGCCCCATTGACAGATTTTATCTCAATAGTAAAAACGGCCACATTGATAATGTCACTGATTTTTATATAGCAACAACTAGATGGAGTTATGCCCCTTTTCAACTTAGAATTTGCTGATTATTATGTTGTCACATTAATAACTTGAATAGTATTTGACAGAATTTGATGAAACAGGGGTAAGTTCGTATTTGCTCAGGTGCGACCATTTATGACCCCTTTTGGACTTGAATTATCGTAATCGAGAATTTTGTTTTAGACTTAAAAAATTTTGATTATTCTGGGGGACGTGTGGCCAAGAGGCTTCTTATTTATATAGCAGGAACTACTGATCGACTTGTGATAAAAACTTCCCCCATTGAAATTATTCCAAAATCACAACCTGTAAACAATCTGAAAATGGTGGACTGTGTGTCTTTGTATGTTTGTAGAATGAGCTTCCAGTCCAAGTCTGGATATAGTGTGTCTGACATTAGCAGAATGAGGTCCCCAAAGGGTGAATTTAGTGACAATATCCCGCAAATCACCAAATTTACCCTCTGGGAATCTCATTCTGCTTAGGCTTCAACTGCTACATGGGAGACCTACCGGTAGCTTGGAACAGATTGAATTTCCCCAGTTCAAGTTGGTGATGCTCACCCATTGGTCACCTCGATTACGTATTTTATCTCTGCAAATTAGGGGCTATAGAAACTGAACAGAAGGGAAAAAGTAACTAAAAACAATGATATTTTGAGACTATACATACTTCTCAGAAAATGATGCATAAGCAGAATGAGGTCCCCAGAGGGTGAATTTGGTGATCGTAGCCCACTGTGCGGGATAGCATCACAATATTCACCCTCTGGGGACCTCATTCTGCAAATGTCTAAAACACTATTTCCAGACTTGGCTTCCACTGTTGAATGCCATTTTGAAAATGGGCAAAGAAAGAAAATAACCTACCTCTTGACTCCCACCTGATGGCCCCACCATACCCATGTCGAATGTCATGTTCTGAGCTTCTCCTCCATCTGTTGGAGGCTGCATATTTGGTTCGGAATAAGACATGGACTGCCAATCCCTGCCCATTTGAGGTCCTTGACCTGATTGGTCAAACTGGTTTGACGCTGACGAGTCATCACCGTACCAATCTGCAGCAAACTGGGAGGGGTCTGCTTCTTCAATTGTGTAATCTTCTTCACCGGGTTCGGGTTTTATCTGTTGAGCACCTTCGTCATATTCACGTCTGAAATAAAATATCACATGCTTATTTTGCTGGTATTAACCTTCTTTGCACAGATAAAGGCGTTTTGGTTATATCAAAATCCCTAACATATACCATAAACTTCCTTATATTTCAGTTTCATTAGTTTGGGGCCCATTTGGTAGACCTCTAGCACTAAATTGTTTCAATCTATTGAGATTGTTATTTAACTGGCTTATAAGTTTCGAGAAAGCCACCAAATGGGGACAAGAAGCCCTATGCTGTGATGACTGTGACACCTGGTATCACGTGAAATGCATGGGAATGAACAGCCCGGTATATCAGGTCTACACTAACGCATCAACATCATGGATATGCTGTCAGTGTGGAATGCCAAAGTTCTCGACGACACTATTCGACCAGTCTTCGTCAATACTATCAGAACAGGGGCCGAGCTCCTATGATTTTGACTGCGAATTGAAATCGCCCAATATACAAGACCCAGAGCCTCCAATGCTCAGTTCATGACCTAAAGATAACAACACTTCCAGTATTGAAATACCAAAAGAGATGCGAGTACAACTGGTAAATTTTCAGAGTGTGATGAACAAAAGAGATGACCTTGAAAACCTGTTGTCAAGCTCAGCGCCAGATATCATCATAGGCAAGGAAACCTGGCTAAAACCAAGAATCTTTAGCTCAGAAGTCCTGCCAGATAGTTACATCATAGCTGTAAGGAAAGACAGATCTGATGGCTATGGAGGTGTCATCATTGCCACTAAATCATTAATCCCATGCCATGAGATCCAGATAGAAAATTCAGAGACAAATAACAGGCTTGAGTTAGCAGCAGTAAAGATATGTTGCAAAAACAAACAGGAACTTGTAGTTATTTCCATTTACAGACCGACAGACGACAATGCTGAGTACAGTAAACACTTGTGTGAGGCCATAGCCAAGTTAGTCAAGCAAAACAGGCATGCCACCATCTGGATTGCAGGCGACACTAACCTTCCAGACATAAACTGGGAAAACCTAACAGTAGATGGAAACCAATATCAGAAGGACATCAACACTGTTTTCATCGAAACTATGCAAGACTGTGGAATGAATCAGATCGTCACCTTGTCGACACGAGGCAATAACATCCTAGACACCTTCTTCACCAACAGACCATCGTTGATAAACCTCTGTAAACCAGCTCCGGGGTTAGGTGATCATGACATTGTCTTTGTAACATCAAACATCACAGCACAATACAAGA
Source organism: Siphonodentalium dalli (assembly GCA_032622095.1). Taxonomy (NCBI): domain Eukaryota; kingdom Metazoa; phylum Mollusca; class Scaphopoda; order Gadilida; family Siphonodentaliidae; genus Siphonodentalium; species Siphonodentalium dalli. The sequence goes on along the minus strand of CP136064.1, from coordinate 171,099,915 downwards.
CACCAACCAGAAGGAAGATATATCTCTGGTCCAAGGCAGACATGACTGAGTTATCTCTAGCGGCAAGGATCCAGACAGAGTATTTCAGATCCAACTACTCAGTGAAAGACGATATTGAAACACTCTGGTCGGCTTTCAAAGACATCTGCACTAAACTTCTCCAGCTAGTACCATCCAAAATGAGTACCACCAGATTCCATCAACCATGGATTAATGGAGAAATCAAGCGTCTGTCAAGAAAGAAACATCGGGCTTATAATAAAGCCAAAAAAACAGGGAAGAAACATGACTGGGAACGCTTCAAACAACTGAAAAATCAAAGTCGCAAACAATGCCAGGCAACCAAGTCCAAATACATCATGGATCTAGTGACTGAAAACGATGGAAGGAGAACATCAAAGAGACTATGGACTTACATCAAGAGTAAAAGGAATGATAGTCCTGGAGTGTCACCACTGAAGAGAAGAGGAATTATATACAGCGACGCCAACACAAAGGCAGAGATACTCAATCAGCAATTTTCATCAGTATTCACCACAGAAGACACCGCAAATATACCCGTCGAGCCCATCCCGGTGAATAAAGTGGACGAAATAGTCGTCACCGAAAATGGAGTACTAAAATTGCTCAATAACATCAACATATATAAGGCCACTGGACCTGACGGTATTCCTGGAAGACTACTAAAACAGTCGCTTCCGAAATTACACCAATGCTGACTAAACTCTTTCAATCCTCAATCAACCAAGGGAAAATACCAACTGACTGGAAAGAGGCATATATTACTCCATTGTACAAGAAAGGAGACAAAACATCTGCATCAAACTGGCGTCCAGTATCTTTAACATCCATCTGCAGCAAACTTCTAGAACATATAATTCACCACCATCTAATCAGTTATCTGGAATCAAACGACCAGTTAACAGACTTTCAACATGGCTTCAGAAAGAACAGATCATGTGAAACTTCTCTTGACGGTGGATGACTTAGCAAGAGGACTATTTAAAGGCGAACAGATCGACGCTGCACTACACGACTTCTCCAAGGCATTCGACAAGGTACCACATCAGAGGTTACTACAGAGGTGCGTAGGACATGGCATAAATGACAACATCTTGGAATGGATCAAGGATTTTCTCTCAAACAGAACCCAGAGAGTCATCTTAGAAGGTCATCTCTCCGAAGCAACATCTGTAACATCAGGAGTACCGCAAGGAACAGTTATGGGACCATTACTGTTCCTTATTTACATCAACGACCTTCCCAAATGTGTGACAGCTACACCCCGCTTGTTCGCAGATGACTGATTGCTGTACAGGACAGTAAAATCAAAAAAAGACGCTAAACTGCTCCAGGAAGACCTTGACAACCTTCAACTTTGGGAAAAGAAGTGGCAAATGGAATTCAATGAGGACAAATGCGAGATCATACGTATAACAAACAAAAGGAAACGAAATGTCTTGGAAACCCAGTACACCATTCATGGGAAACCACTACGATGTGTGAACTCTGCAAGGTATCTCGGTGTCAACATCAAGGAGGATGTTAGTTGGAACGACCATGTTTCTAAGATCTGTAAAAAGGCAAATTCTACAACAGCCTTCATTGGAAGAAATCTAACCAACTGCAGCCCCAACATCAAGGAGCAGTGTTACAATGCCTGAATGCCATGGTGCGTCCAATAGTAGAGTACTCATCGACTGTATGGAACCCACACACAGCGGAAAACATCGAGAAACTGGAGAAAGTTCAACTGAGAGCAGCCAGAATGGTCCAGAACAACTACCACTGGAGGAGCAGCCCAAAAACGATGGTGAAAAACCTTGGATGGAAATCACTTGAAGAAAGACGAAAAGATGCCACCTTGTCTATGTTCTTCAAGTGTATCAAAGGACTGGTCGTCACCAATCAAGGTACTCCACTCGTGAAGAGCAGGACAAACGACAGATCACGAGGCCACAACCAGCGCTACACACAACATCATGTGAGAGTAGATGCATACAAATACTCCTTCTTTCCGTCTGCCATACGGATGTGGAACGCCCTATCTGAAGAGGCAGTGGCATGCACCTCCCTGGAAGACTTTCAGAAGGAGATGCTCAAAACAGGCTAGCTGAGGATGACAGATTTTTTAACTTCACTCATGATGATTTTACTTGTAATATACACAATCCTTATTTTAAATTCACCAATATTAGCTTTTAACGACATCCTCATCCGCCTGTGCGCACAAATGCGATAATATTCCTACAGAAGCCTTCTGCAGGGAGTTGCATTTTATCGGAAGAAGAAGAAGAAGAGAACATACATAAAGCTGTAGTCCTCGTAATAAGTATAATTTTGCAATGACAATTAATTGCCATTGGAATTCCTTCTGCATCGGCAATATTTAGCTTAAGAAGTCCCTGATAATATGCTTGTATCTGCCGACATACAAGTGTATATATATGTACTCTGTAAATCATGATAATTGATGGTTGAAAGAAATATTGTTTAACCCAAGTGTACAGCAAATCAACTGAAACAAACTGACTAAAATTTTACTTTTGTCATACTATAAGTCCAGTAATCTAAATGAGTTGATTACTAATACATGGAATATTCCCTATGTGTCAGGAAGACTGATATATATAGAGAAATGAGAGAAATAAATACTCATTGACACAGGAGGTGTAATAAAAAATAAGGCAGGAAGGTATGCCGGGGTGGGTGGGTGGTCCGAGAGGCAAAAACACATTTTTTACAACCTCATGCAAATTTTTTACTAAAACCTTTTGTGTCCATATTTGACATTTGTAACAGTTTAAAACATATTATTACTGCAAAACACCTTATTTATGTTACTGGGACCGTATATGGGCCTTAGTGGAGGTGACATTAAGCTGACATGTTGCATATGGGACGGTGAGGTGAAAAACTTCCTTCCTGATACCCTTCAAAAGAAGCTTCGAGAAATGTAAAACTGAAATAAATAAACTTGTCCTCATGTAACTAAGACCTTTAAGCCAAGATCACTGTATGCTTGAAAAAAGAGCGAGCAGCTGTCTCAAACATTAATGTGACTATCAATGGCTAGAAAATAACGTTCATCAGTGCATCAAGCTAATCAATGAATTATTTGGAGATCTCAACTCAGATGATCTGTTGATCTCACAACACCTAAAGTATCCAAGTCTGGCATAGTGACTGATTGCCATTTAGTATAAAAGGAGAGGCTCCAGTAGACTATGAGTGATATCAGTAGGGTTTTTATGGGGTTTTATACCCCCCCCCCCCCCCCCCCCCCCCCCCCCCCGACTGACAAGTAATTCCCTTATAGGAAAAATATCCAAACAATAAGTTCAACAAACGACTCTAGGTCTAAATATTTTCCATTTTATGAACTCTTCTACACTTGCATTATCTTTTCATCTGTCTGTCATTTGCTTATGTTACTGTCAGCATCCCTCCAAATGAATAATAGACCAGTCCAATGTATACTTTTATAACTTAATGGGAGAATCCGTTTAGTAAGTAGAGGGTTAAATAATTATTACATACTTTAGCCCAGGAGTAGAGCCATGTAATGGAGCATCATCACGTTCAATCTTTACGGTCACATTATCTACACGCGTTGATTGATCAAACCCCCTCCCAGGTCCTTGATCCATGTCTTGAGATCTTTGATTTGTCTGTCTATTTTGAGCATTGTCCTGACTAGATTGTGATATTGAGGCTGGTTCAGTCAACTCATCCTCATCACCGGATTCAGTTAAATCAACCATGCCTCCAGTGTCGTCCTGTGAAGGTACACTAGAACGATGTCCATTGTCAGAAGGTTTAGAACTGGAATGTTGAACTGCTCGGATCGGAATTGAACTAGACACATTTTTTTTAACATTAGAGAATGATACATTACTTCTGGGACTTTGATGAATATTGATTTGTTGACGAGAAGTCGTTTCCTGATTTCGAGACTCCAAAATTTTACGACGTTTTTGTTGCATGGCAGGAGATCTCTCTCCACCAGGTTCTTCAGATTGTCTTTTTGGTGGTAGCTCTTGTTTCACTTCCATCAATCTAACATGATTGAATTCCGAAGGTGGTGTTTTTTCCTGAGAATCCTCCTTAGTAGTCATTTTGAATGTCTTTTCGAAATCATTGCAACACTGTAACAAACTACCAATTTCCAAATACGTAGCAATTATAATCATGTCCTTCACCATTTCAGAAGTCAGTAGAAGAAAGCCTTCGTACATATACTGTAGAAATGCATGAACTGCTTTATGACTCAGGCCAGTTGGAAGACACACATCCAGGAAAGCGCTGTGGGACTGGCTAGCAGAGTCAGATTTTAGCTTTGAACTGACAGCAAACAAAACAAGCTTGTGTGCCTGAAACAAATAAGAGCATGCATGGCTAGATAATACTATACTGACTACCGTTATTAATTACATATCATATTTTTGCCCTGAGAGAACTATTATCAATCCGGCTGATAATGGCCCAAACTCGGCTGATAACCCTCCAAACTCTGCTGATAACCCACCAAATTCGGCTGATATAAGTTGTGATGTTACCAAATGAAGCGAGATGTTTAATACATCAAACGTAATTACAGTGATCTCCTTAAAACAAGATTTTCTTAATTGTCTTGAAGTAATGGTGAGTAGTTCATACCTGAAGTCTATTCGATAATTTCAATGGAGTTACATGTAATAACATGTATCGCGATTATCTACTCTAGTCAAGACACAAACAAAGTGACAAAATATACAGGTGATTTTAACCCTTTCAGTGCCAAGTCCGATTTTTGTATCTAAGAACTCTTTCCATCAATGTATCACATTATTATAATCAATAAATTTGAAAAATTATCAAGGAAATATGGGTTGATACAAAAATCGGACTTGGCACTGAAAGAGTTAAATTCTACATGTTGTCCATTCACATCTTAACTTCGCATTGATGAAGTGATATTTGAATTGTTAGTAGTAGTATTACAGTGTAATAGACCTGATTAATAACAAGGTTATAAATGGTTAATTTGATAATGGCCAAGATATATCAGCCCTCGGTAACTTCATATCAACCTTCGACCTCAGGCTGATATCTCGGCCGCCATCAAACTAACCAAGTAATATCCACTAAATATGTAAACTCATAATTTTATAAATGGATGTATTTACTATATAGAGGTTATTTGTTGGTTAGTTTTATATCGGCCGAGATATCAGCCTGAGCCAACTTCATATCAGCCTGAGACTGAAGGCCAAGGTTTATATGTTTAATATCAAGGGCTGATATGTCTTGGACGATATCAAACTAAACAGATAATAAACCTCATTATCATCCATTCCAATGTCAGTAGTGAGTTCATCTTTGTAGACATAAGATTGAATGGACAGCAGGTAGAATATAAATAAATTATTACATTTACATCTTAAATAAGATATTAACGATTCTAACGAACTGTAACTTTGTTCATGACCACGCAAGGTATATGTCAAAGTATATATTCATGATTTTAATTGAAATTAAGGAGTAAACACCAGTTTGAAATTGCAATGAAACACTAGCTACTACTTCAATTCAATTTAGAAATTGTCATCATATATCAGACTATCACGTCCCCAGAATGCCTGTTGTGTTGGTCGTAAATGCTACGCATCACAATGTCACAACTGATATCAGCCGAGTTTAGTGGGTTATCAGCCGAGTTTAGAATGATATCAGCCGAGGTTGATAATAGGTCGCTCAAGGTAAAAATGTGTTATCTAATAAATTTACATCTACTACTGATGAGGAGATGCTTCATTCCCATTTATTAATTTGTATACAGTAATGCCCTAAATAATCGACTCCTTAACCACAGCAGAATTATGGGTAATTTTTCAGGATTTAGTCGGAAATCCTGAAAAATTACCCATAATTCTGCTGTGGTTAAGGGGTTGATTATTTAGGGCATTACTTTACATGTAAGTGAAAGGGATTTAATTCTTGGGATGATTCTTTATCTGTCATTGCCCTATGCCATCACAACATCCATACAAATGAAAAATAAACAATTAGATTGCATACTTTTAGAACTGAATCCAGTAGCCATTTAGAAGTCAAAGGCTTATAGATTTAAAAATAATATCTCCGTTAGATATCACTTCCTGTCTGATATTACCCATGTTACCGGACCTTGATACTTGATAGGTCACAAATATTAAAGACCATCAAGGGATTCCCTAGGTGAATGGGAAGTTATTGAAATCCTGTCCTATCAAGACCCCCCGACCATTTTCATTTTGTTGATTTTGCAAAATTAGTGCGCATCCGATTTTCTTTTCAATGTAAACTGATTCATTTCCGTGTAAAACAGACACATTACATGTACTGTTAAACTGGAAATTATACCACACTTCAATTAGGTCATAGCCGAATAAACTGATTTTTTCATGTTTTATTCAAAAAAACAATAAATTGCACTATATTCTTATATTATGTACTTAGTTTTATTTTATAGTATTATATTAAAATCAAGGAAAAGCAGTCTTGGTGGTATTCATATTTATTTTGAGCAAAGTTGAAAATAAAATGAAAAATAAAATAAAATTAATAGCCCCACCCCTATTTTTTTCTTGCATGTCACCAGAAACACTGGTATATATATGTTTTTGCCTAATGTTTTCTTTTGTTTTCAACACCAAGAAAATAATGCAGAGCAATTTGATTGTCAACCATTGCTGCAACGAATAAGTATTTTAGAGTTATCCTTCATTGCAGAAAACATGATATTACCTGTACTGTTACAGTAGATCATGCCATGAATCTCTACTATGGCTAACGCCCGTAGAGATCATATTCCACCGGTACAAAACCTAGGCTGGGAACTTTTGAAGTTTTGACAGAGAACCTTATAAAGTCAAAAAAATAACACGGTGAATATATTTCATAGTGATTATCTGTTCCTTAATAGTGTACTTCACTATATGTGAAGGTCCCAACTTGAAATTGCATGTTTTTCCGTGACTTTTGTGAGCCGATATCGCAATAAACATTGAATTAATTACCCAGGAAAAGTTCCCTAATTGTAAGAAACGCAAAGCAAAATTGCTCACAAAGTCACTTAAATCGGGAAATTACGAGTTGGGACCTCACCTACAGTGAAGTACATGTACATTATAAAGAAAGAAATATATTCCCTTTGTTATTTTTTCGATTATATAAGGTTCCCTGTCAAACTTCAAAAAGTTCACAGGTTTTGTACTGGTGGAATATGATCTCTACAAGCGGTAGCCATAGTAGAGATTCATGACATTATCTACTGTCACAGTAGTTGTTTACAAGCAATTATTTCGACACGTGTCACTGGAGGATTATTGATAATTAAAAGAAGAACAAATTCATTCTATTTTTCCTGTTCTTTTTGGTAATAAGAGTTTAACAAACTTTGCATGAGTTTTCAGCTGTACCCACTGCAAATGTCTTGGGACACTTTAAAAATCTATGGTTAGATACTCTTTATGTTGAGCTCTCAAAATGTCTGTTTGAGTCTTAAACTTCGAAAAATGAGTAGGACACACTGGTGATTTTATTTTCCAGCCTGCCAGTTTATAAATTACCTTAGCAATAATAATTTTGTCAACAGTGATGACTGCATCGCACAATTGATCAGTCCTCCAGAGATCTGCCAGTTGCCGTAGCAATGAGCTCGGATGAATATAGTTCATGTACATCTTCTGATCCATCATGGCTTATTTTTTCTATTATTAGCTGAAAAGAGAGTGAATTGTATGTATTGGAATTGTAAGGCCAAAGAAAGAGCTGGGCTGTTGCCTGGTGCATACCACCATGTGGCATATCACCTGGTGTGGGCATACCTATAACCCATGGCTGAGATACTCAGGCAGATGGACCCAAAAATTTGCATTTTCAGATAAAAAAAGATGAATAACTATAGAACAGAAAACCCAAGCAATATGATTGAACACTACTATGTATGTCATCATGGTAGTAAACATCCTAACCAAATTTAATTCAGATCAGAAAACCTGTGGTTGATAAGTGTTTTTTAAGCCCTACATGTATATGAGAAATAGGACAAAACATTTCGAAAGTGCAGGAGGGTTTAAAATAGGATGGGAAACAATAACACCATGCGTATAAATTTCTTTGATGTAAGAGATTGTGACCACCTGGCAATTTAATGACACATTTATACTCATGTTGCGTCAATTATCTTGCATGTGGAAGTAGGTGGTGCTGAATGTGTCAAGATTGCACAAGGTTGAATTTAGTTTGTCTGAAATTTGCAGAGTGAGGTCCCCAGAGGGCGAATTTAGTGACTTAATCCCACACGATGGGCTAGCATCACCAGATTCACCCTCTGGGAACCTCATTCTGCTTGGGCCTCAACTTATATGGGAGACCTAGGATCAGATTGAAGTTCCCTAGTTGAAGTTGGTGATTAGGCCAAAATAAAAAAAAAATGTGTTTCTGGTGACCCGCCCGCCCCTATTCCGGCGCCCCCGACATTTTCATTTTATTGATTTTGCAAAATTAGTATGCAACCGATTTTATTTTCCTTGTAAACTGATTCATTTCCGAAAAAATGGACACATCACGTGTACTGTTAAACCGGATATTATACCGCACTTCAGGTCACAGCTGAATGTATATTCTAATATTATGTACTTTATATTCTAATATTATGTACTATTGTTTTATAGTACATTACAAACAAGGAGAAGAAGTCCGGGAGGGGGGGGGGGGGGGGGGGGGGGGGTATTCACAATTATTTCACAAAGTTAAAAAAGAAAATAAAATAAAATGAAAAGCCACCTGCTCGCCCCTATTTTTTTCTTGCACGTCACCAGAAACACAGGTATATTTTTTCTTGGCCTTATGCATTTTATATTCTGCTGAGATATAGAAACTTCCCAGAAGGGAAAAAGTAACTAAGAACAATGTTAATTTGAGATTATAGATACTTCCCAGAAGATGAATCCTAAGCAGAATGAGGTCCCCAGAGGGTGAATTTGGTATGCTAGCCCGCTGTGCAGGATAGCATCAATATATTCACCCTCCTGGGACCTCATTCTGCAAATGATAGACACACTATTTGCAGACTTGAGATCGCATTTTTCCATTGCTTAGCAATAGGGTTCCCTGGATCTCTGAAATATTGATGCTTTTAACAAATTTGTGGCTGTATGATGCTGGCTGCTGATATCCAGCATTCTGGAGTCTAAAATCCACAAGTAAAATGTTTGAGCCTAATGTCACAAAAAATCAGTATGATCAAGCGATGTCAAATTTGAGCTTATAGTCAATTTTTACAACTATAAATCAACAGATCCCCAGACGAAAATGACCCCCACCCCCAATATAGGATTAGGATAAGTAACATTGGGGTGGGGTCAATTTTAAAATGTTCTGGGGATCTGTCAGTGTGATATGAGTGGGAACTAGGCCTGCACCAAATCATGATGAATGACTTTACTACATACTAAGTCTTGTCTCATACTATGTTAAAATATTTGGTTTTATCATCTTATTTCGTTAATTTTTTTTAATTATTTTGATATATAAAAAAATAACATTTATAATGAAATCTTATTTACAACGGAGTAAAAAAAAAGGAGTTAAATTTTCACCTCCAGGACTCAGTAGTTTCTTGTTCAAACAATTATTAAGTAATATTTACCAGTCAGTAGCTGATAGGTAGCGTAATGTTCTCTCGACCGGGGATCGCAAACCTGGTCAGGTATTCTGACAAAAATCAGAACTCTGTCAGATACCAAGTTTATCAGGCTGAAAAGTCTCATTCGAGATCACTGAATAAATATTCGAATGCAAAAATGCCGACTTCCCCCATTACAACATTTGTTCAGGTATGTTGTCATGGGTGCAGTACGGTACGCTGACAAGTGTACTGACACCTCGGTGTGCAGGAAGCAAATTAACTGGTATCGCATCGCAATTTGCCATCCAAATTTGGATAATAGCATTAGCTATGCAATTTGGTATGAATTTTATGTGATTTGAGAACAATGCTATCTAATCATGTCAATGTGAGGCTATTTGATAATCAAAATTTGCAAAGTAATTTGCTCCCTGTCGGTGTGTGCATGTTAAAGAATGCTACTAGAGTCACCACAGGGTTATAAAGTTACTCGGTCGTGGTAGCACCTGGAGCGGCTCATAATTGTAAATGACATAATTATGTCGTATGAAGAAGAAGACCATGTAATAATATGTATAAACCTTTCACTCGATCTTTGTTCCCACAAATAAATTTAACTAAATATAAGCATCAAATATGTGGAACAAAGGCCATCAAAGACAAAACAAACATACATCAAACTATCACTGCCACCGTAAGAATCAGCAATTAATTACTATTTCACAGGAATTACATGTAAAACGAGTCTTTTGCATGAATCATGATTACATGTATTCCGCCATTTTGTTTGTCACTTGGTATCCAGCTCATAATCATACAGTCATATATACTAATATAGTTGGAAATAATTAATTAAAATTTACCCAAACACATATCATCAACGCTAAGCAGTGCATACACCTTATAGTTCTACATTAAAGTGAATTTATGTGACTGGTTATGACATTTCAAAGAATATTGACAGCACGCTCACGCGAAACATACCTTTGTCTTTGAAGAACGCCGCCTTTCTTTGCGGCAAAACGCGATATAATTTTAGATCTAGGGTAACTATATATAGAATGTTTGGGGAATTCCCGACCGGCGAACATTTCTTTCGGTCATTATGTCAAATACTTTTTTGATCAGTTTCATTACCAGATCATATTTTTTTTTTACAGGTGTGATAACTCAATCCGATCAGACGGCCCCCATATCATCAAGTTACGACAACAACAACATTTCTTCAAAATACACTTTAATAGTTAATATCAGAATGATTAATTAATTACAACAAAGTAATGCTAATCACAGTCAAATATGGTTTACAATTTCCCAAAACGTGTTATTTATCAACATGTTGTTCAACGAAATATGGCCGTATTATCACTTGAGTATCAAAAAATTTGGCCATATTACCACTTGATCTTAGAGTTATCCATACATTTCAAGAAATAACAAATTTAAACAATAGATATCAGATCACTCTGAGCTTTGATGGGTGGTTTCCTCGACTCGAATCAAATATTTTTTACCCCCGAAGCCAAAGAAATAGTAATTTGCGCTGATTTGCGCAGCATTTATTAGGATTATGCATCTTTAACTCACACCCATAATTATGTCAGTACCCACCAACTTCAACTGCATCATCATTTGAGGTAAGAATTCCCTTATGAAAATGAGACACACTGGTATTACCGGTAACATAGTAATCAATACTGTGGTAATACTATGGTATACTGTGGTATTACTACGGTAATACCATATAGTACACTGTACACCGTGACTACTACAGTAGGAATATACTGTGCATCAGTCATGGTACTCCTGAGACTTTTACTATTGTATGTTGTGGTAATACTATATAGTATCCCATGGTATATCATAGTACGCTGCAGTATAACTATAGTGCAGTATGAAATAATATGCAGCAACCATAGTACTCCTGGGACTTTTACTATAGTATGATGTGGTAATACTATTAGTATGCGGCTATGCCAGTATATTATGGTAATGCTATACTATCCCATGGTATACCATAGTACACTACATAATAACTATATTATAATAGAGTACAGTATGAAATAATATGCAGCTTTATTACAGTATGTTGGGACTTTACTATAGTATGTTGGGGCAATACTATAGTACCCCATGGTACACCTAGTACACTACAGTATAACTATAGTTAGTCTGGAGTAAACTACATATCCTTATGAAATAGAGTGTATGTTTACAAAGACTGAACTATAGTATATCCTGTAATACAACTGTAGAGTACAACAATACAGTATGAAATACTATGACACATTCATATACTCATGGAACTTTACTATATTATATTGCGGGCATTACCATAGTGTATCATAATATTACCATAGTATGCTACGAAACATTATGTAACTATAATAGTGATACAAGCACTTAGTCATATATTAAATATTTACATGGACATCTTTAATATCATGGCTTATTTTGGTTGTGAACTTACATTTTATTATATATTGGAATATCAAACAAGTGCAAGGGTGTAAATATTTTCTTACCACAGAAACATTATAGTATTTCAATAGTACTGATATTATATTATAAAGTATCACTATAATTTTACCATAGTAATACTATGATAATAAGCGACAACTCTATTTCACATTAGCACCTTACGCAGATGATGTGTTTTCTGTCTCTTTTTGTGAAAAGAAAATCATGTTTCATTAGTTAATCAGTGCATACTCAAATGGGGGCAAGAATATTGTTGTAACTAAGTCGCTTAAGTCAAGCAGGGTTTCACACCTTAATCACATGTGCCATTCATGACCTCCACTGGTTTGGCTGAAATGTTAGGCTTCTAAAAGCTACCATCGATAAGCATCTCTATAGTTTTACTATAGTATTTCTGTAGTACTAGTAAAGTATTACTGTACTGTCATAGTGTAGCAGTACTATAGTAAACAATAAAGTATTGCTATATAGAAATACCATATTAAATAATTGTCAGAGTCTTCATAAAAATACGACACAATATTACTATACTAGCAACTGGTAATACTATAATAGAAGCATATTATATTATAGTATTTTCTTCACAATAAAGTAGCACTAATATTTTCATAATATAGTAGCACTAATTTTTACTATAGTATTTATTCATAATACCATCATAATTACTGATGATCACGATTTTTATATAATAAGGACACTGGTATAGAAGAGACCAATATAGACTGCTTTCTGGTGTTTAAAGGTACTCAATCCGTAAAGAGGGTCCCCATCTCAACAGATTCCAACAACAACAATCCGATCAGAGGGTCCTATATTACTATTTCTTTGGCTTTGGTGGTAACAAATATTTGATTCGAGTCGAGGAACCCATCAAACAAAGCTCAGAGTTATTAGATATTGATTTTTGAAATTTGTTAATTTCTCGAGATGAGTACTAATAACTGCCGTCAATTTGGTAACCTGCTCGAGATTTTACGCCAAAACTCTATTCAAACAGACAAGGATGGATAACTCTATAATCAAGTGGTAATAATAACGAAATTTTGACTGGGCCAGAAAGAATTCCCGATAATGAAAAATAATAGATTTCTAAAATCGATATCTAACAAATCTGAGCTTTGATGGGTGACTTCCTCGACTCGAATCAAATATTTTTGACCCCCGAAGCCATTGAAATAGTAATTGAGAGGAGTTTTATCGGATTGAGTACCTTTAAATGTTCTTCACATTTATTATGCATTCATTCATTTCGTAGGTGAATTATTATTCCCAAATATATGGAAGCGCACATTATATATAGGGACATGGTAGAATTCTCAAGTAAAATTTCGACATGATATATTGTCCAATTGTGACTTTTATCTAAAAATTTTGACTCACAAATCAAAATTTTGAATTTTATCTCAAAACTTTTAGTTTCCTAGTCAAAATTTTGACTTAATAAACTGAAAATTTTGACTTTTATCTAAAAATTTTGACTTTTCAAAGAAAGTTGACTTAGAATTTAGAAAAGCTAAAAACCCACACCACTCTTTCCCATGCAGCGGCCACAGGGGGGCAAAAGTATCACCCGGCCATTAGCGTTTCGGTATTTTTGGGTCGTGCCGCCAATTTCGACCAAATATGAATGCTGCAGTGGGGTGGCCCATCCCAAGTTATTCTAGAAAAGCTGAAAAACACATCCACCGCTCTGAAACCTATGCAATGCCACAGGGGGTGACAATTTAAGTGGTACCCATTTGCGTTTTCTAGTTTGTGTGGGCCGATTTCAATCAAATAATGGTTATCAACCCTAACCCTGGCCAAACGGATGGGAAAGGACATGGCGGGGAACCCCAAAATGTGGATTTAATAACAATATTCCGTAAGGCAGGCTAGCATCACCGAATTCATCCTCAATCTGATTAGGCCTCAATGGCCAATAAAACAGATTGAAGTCCTACAGTTGAAGTTGGTGATACACACCCATTGAGCACCTCAATTATGCATTTTATCTTCTGCAAATTAGGGGACATTGAAACTGAACAGGTGGAAAAAAGTGACTAAAACAAACTGTCAATTTGATACTTATGAAACTTCCCAGAAGATGAGGCCTAAGCAGAATTAGGTCCATGGAGAGTGTATTTGGTGATGCTAGCATGCTGTATGTGGTAGCAACACTAAATTCACCATCTGGGGACCTCACTCTGTAAATGTCAGACACACTATTTCCAGACTTGAAGAAATCTAAGCTGTTCACAGTACCATTGAATGTCAGTCATCACCTTACCTTGGGAGCACCAGTTTGTTTTTAAATTGCTACAGATATGTTTACATAAACTAGCCAGGTGACATCTATTATTCTAATCTAAATTAATGACCGGTGTCTTTGCAGATATATATGCTTCTGTGGTGAGAAGAGGTATTAATTAAATTGAGAGGTGATATGGCTTGGAAGGGATGTTGGTTGATGGCAGGGTGGGGTCTGTGCCATGTGGGAGGGGTGGGTGGGGGAGGGTGGAATGTTTCCATAATTTCATTAAAGAGTAAAGTTTCACAACTCTGCAGATGTTATAATGGTGTCACTTTTTTCAAATTTTCAAATTTTATAACATGTTTAAAAAATATTTGTTTTGTCCCAGAAGATGAGGCCTAAGCAGAATTAGGTCCTGGATGGTGTATTTGGTGATGCTAGCCTGCTGTACGGGGTAGCAACACTAAATTCACCATATGGGGACCTCATTCTGCAAATGTCAGACACACTATGTCCAGGCTTGAAGAAATGAACAATGGACTATTCCTATTTATTCTTGTAGAATAGGTGTTTAACTAATGTCATGAACTGACAGATGGTAAACTGGTCTGAAGCAAGCAGTCTTCAGCCAGAGTATCAGGTGTCCACACTGTGATAAATTGGCTTTTTCAATAATACAGGCTTCAGTGTTCTCTTAAAAATTCATAGTGCATAGCAAAGAGGTGTGAATTATAAAGGGCCATAACTCAGTTTAAATATATCGGACTAGCTGGTGGACCCGACTTCGTCCGGGCTGTTTCCCCTCTGCTGTTCGGCGAATTGCGCGATTTTACCTTGAATTGACCATTTTGAAGGTCAGGTCGAGGTCACGATTTGACCCGTCAAAAACACTCCCCGGACAAAAGTACCCGACAAAAGTACCCGTCGAAATCCGTCAGGTTTTACCCGATTTGACCTTGAATTGACCATTTTGAAGGTCAAGGTCAGGTTGGGGTCACGATTTGACCCGTCCAAAACAATCCTCGGACAAAAGTAACCCTATGTATCAAATGTTGTCGAAATCCCGTCAAAATTCGCGATTTGACATTGAATTGACCTTTTTGAAGGTCAATGTCAGGTCGGAGTAACGACTTGACCAGTCCAAGAGACTCCCCGGACAAAAGTATCTGTAGGTATCAAATTTCGTGGAAATCCGTCCCGTTTTACCCGATTTGACCTTGAATTGACCTTTTTGAAGGTCAAGGTCAGGTCTGAATCACGATTTGACCCGTCCAAAACACTCCTTGGACAAAAGTAACCGTAGTTATCAAATTTCGTCAAAATCTGCCCGGCAGTTTTCCCGGCCATAGCTAACAGACAAACAACAACCAGACAGACAGAAGTCCCAAAATATATAGTACTAGAAGGTGACCCGACTTCGTCCGGGCTTTGACCTTGAAATGACCATTTTGAATGTCAAGGCCAGGTGGGGTCCAACACCAACACCCGCAAAATGGTGGAAATCGACCCAGCGGATACCGGGAAATCGGCCCAGCGGATACCGAGATACCCTATGCATCAAATTTCGTCCGTAAAAATCCGCCAGTTCAACCCGATTTGATTTCCACTCAAGTATATAAACGCGCCTCATATACACACGCTCATTAATTATCAAGTTTCAACGTAAAGATAAATTACCATCGGTGCCCGAGATATCGCCAAGACGTCTGAAACAGTCAAATGCATCGGCCGGTTAAGCGTTAACGTGATCTAACGTTATGACCTCTAACGACGTCATATAAGTTACGCATTGTTTTTATCCTGATGGGAGATAGTACCACTTATTCTTGATAATTGAGGCAGATAACTAAAACGGATACATACGCATTATATATCGTTGGAAAGAGGAAACACGAAAGATTCTCACAGTGTCATTATTATGACTGGCATTTTATTATTCGCGCTGTTTCGAATCGATTTGTAAGCACCGAACTCAAATGAAAGTCCCGTAACACAGCGTAAAAACAGATTTGACCTCGGCACGTGAAAAGTTGACCTCGTATCTGAAAATTAATAGGCCCATGCCACCCCCTGGCCGAAAATACCCCCACATACCAAGTTTCATCGAAATCGGCTCGGTCGTTTTCGAGTCCATCGCGATCACACACACACAGACACACACACAGATCTTCCAAAATATATAATAGACTAGCAGGTGGACCCGACTTCGTCCGGGCTGTTTCCCCTCTGCTTTTCGGCGAATTGCGCGATTTGACCTTGAATTGTCCATTTTGAAGGTCAAGGTCAGGTGGGGTCACGATTTGACCCGTCCAAAACACTGCCCGGACAAAAGTACCCGATAAAATTCGAATCCGGGGCAATATACATTCACATAGCAAATTTCAAGTCGATAGCTCCACCCGTTTCCGAGATCTCGTCTGCGCATGCGCGAAGCTGGCGTCGCACGGGCTCGGCGACCCGATAAAATTTGTATCCGGGGCAAGATACATTGACATAGCAAATTTCAAGTCGATAACTCCACCCGTTTCCGAGATCTCGTCTGCGCATGCGCGAAGCAGGCGCCGCACGGGCTCGCCAATACGACAAGGTCAACCACCTGGTCAAACTACACACACGTACCACGTCCCGATCGGTCGAGAATCGTAGATTTTTATAAATGACAGACAAACATACAGACAAACAAACAGAGGTCTTCAAAATATATATGAGACTAGCCGATGAGCCCGACGTTGTCCGGGCTATTCAAAAAACAAATTTCAAGTCGATAGCTCCACCCGTTTCCGAGATCTGGTCTGCGCGAAGCTTGCGTCGCACGGGCTCGGCGACCCGATAAAATTTGTATCCGGGGCAAGATACATTCACATAGCAAATTTCAAGTCGATAGCTCCACCCGTTTCCGAGATCTCGTCTGCTCATGCGCGAAGTGGGCGCCGCATGGGCTCGCCAATATGACAACGACGACCGCCTGGTCAAACTACACACACGTACCAAGTTTCGTCCCGATCGGTCGAGAATCGTAGATTTGTATAAATGACAGACAAACATACAGACAGACAGACATACAGAGGTCTTCAAAATATATATGAGATAGATCAAACCCATATTTTAACTTGATCTGTATATAAGTGTCAAAAATTCATATACCAAATTTGGTGTCGATCAGATGAAAAATGTTTGAGTAATCCTGTCTTGGGTGAATTCTATATAAAAACAAGAGTGGAAAGGGTTAAATAAACAATACCAAAATCCATACAGTTGAAGAACGTGCTAAGAAAAATCTAGGTAAGAAATATGAGGCTGTGATGTGTCTAAAAAAAATTAAAGGTCCAAATGCCAAAATGAAATTTTTTGTTTTTAAAGTTATGTCCCTGGCTCTGCCCCTATTTCACCCAGTGACCCCATTTGAACAAATCTGAACCCCAGTCAACCAAGGTCCCTAGACATTGTAAGAATTAATATGAGTTATGGCCCTGGTTTCTCAACTAATCAACCTGGTGACCTCATTTGAACAAATCTGAATGGGAGTCACCTAGGGAACATCCACACCAAATATGAACCCATTATGCCTTATACTTATGGAAAAGAAGTCGTTCTAAGAATTACTATGAAGGATTGGAGTTGTGGCCCTGCTTTTTCAACTAATTAACCTGATGACCTCATTTGAACAATCTGAATGAGATTCACCTAGGGAACATCCACACCAAATATGAACCTGTTCCATCTTACGGTTCTGGAGGAGAAGATGATTCTTGATGGACAGATGGACGGACGGACGAGGAGTGGTGACTATAGCTCCACCGGAGACTTCGTCTCAGGTGAGCTAAAAAGGTGTCAAAAGGTGCTTCTGAGGAAATGACGTAAGGTGATAAAAGGTGCCTCTGAGGAAATAACGTAAGGTGACAAAATGTGCTTCTGAGGAAATGTCGTAAAGGCGTCAAAAGGGGCTTCTGAGTGGTAATGAGTTAACATCCACGACAAATTTCATGATGATCAGAAGAACACTCTGAACTGTAGCCTGTGATAATGGTCTGAATGTTGAAATCTATGATGGCCACTAGCGGCCATGCTGTTTTGCCGAATGATGCCAAAATGACTCGTTCCCATCTACAAGTCAATGTCAACAGCCATGACAAATTTCATAATGATCCGATCAAAGATACGACTTGTAGCCCGTGCCCAAGGATTTTGACATGCAAAGAGTAAAATCCAAGATGGCTGCCAGCAGCCATGTTTTATGGCCGATTGACCCCAAAATGACTCGTTCCCATCTACATGGCAATATTAACATCCAAACAAATTTCATGATCAGAAGAACAGTACGACCTGTAGCTAGTGCTAATGGATTGAATTTTGAAATCCAAGATGGCCACTGGCAGCCATGTTTTTTTGCCGAATGACCCAAAATGACTCATTCCCATATACATGTCAATATCAACAAATTTCATAATGATCCGACCAAAGGTATGACCTATAAGCCGTGCTAAAGGAAATTGTTGATAGATGCACGCACACACACACACACACACAAATACACAGATACCAAGCCATCGACGTATATTATATATAGATCGATGACCAAGCCATGGCAATAGCTCAAACTTTACAAAGTAAAGTTGAGCTAAACGAGAGGCCGATCACGATCGGCAGATGTTTAACCCACACCTTGGCGATAGTGATTATCTATTTTCAGCTTGGATGCTAAAATCCATAAGCCATAACTCCATTTAAAAAAACGAATCATACCCAAAATCGAATTCTAACTGTATTTTGGCTGAGAAACTCACATACCAAATTTACATACATCTCAATAAAATGAGATATATCAGATGAACCCATATTCAAACTCGATCTGTGTTGTGAGTTGAGAAATTTGGTTCCTATCAGATGAAAAATGGTTGATTTATCGAAGCATGCATGAATTCTATGTGAAAGGGCCATAACTTCATTAAAAAATATCGGATCAAACCCATATTCAAACTCGATCTGTATTTTCTGCTCAGAAACTCGCATACCAATTTGGTTCCGATCAGATAAATATTGTTTGAGTTATGGCAGCCTGCATGAATTCTAAGTCGAAAAAGGGCCATAACTCTAATAAAAATTCGGATCACACCCATATTCAAACTCGATTTGTATTTTGGGCTGAGAAAACCATATACAAAATTTGGTTCCGATCAGATAGAAAATGTTTGAGTTATCGAATTATGCGTAAAGTGTCTACAAACAGACAGACAGACTGACGAACGATGGTATAGGTACACATAAAAATTGATAATTATTTTTTTGTTGTTAAATGAGCAAGGAGTTGAAAATATTTTTGTAATTTTTGTTTTTTTGGAAAAGGGCCATAACTCTGTTAAAAAAAATTTGATCAAACTCATATCCGAACACGATCTGTATTTTGGGCTGAGAAACTCAGATACCGAATTGGTTCCGATCAGATAAAAAAAATTTGAGTTATCTTAGCATGTGTAAATTCTAAGTAAAAAAGGGTCATAACTCCGTTAAAAAAAACGGGTACCTCGAAACACTGCGCAGAAGTGCGCGGTACAAACAAAACAGTTATTATGCACGGGCAGTTGATTTAAAACATGTATATTAATTAAATATAGTAGTAGAAGGTCTTCAGTTACAAATTTGCAAGGTCATTCTAACGTTTTATTAGTGATATAGTGAGTGGTAGAATCTACCGCGCACTGTTTAGAGAAAAGCTTACTGCTTACTCGCGCTATAGGCCTATCTTCCACGAATTGTTTCGAGAAAAGCTTACTGCGCGGTTGTTACCAGAAAATTTATTGCGCGCTATCGGATTAATAGCCACAGTTACGTGATAAATTAGATATTAGGCCAAACAAAATGAAAGTGTCAATGACACTGTAGCTCAACTTGAAAGGGAATAATTTAATGTATTACAGTCAATGGAGCGATTAGGAATGTGGAAAGTTGAATGTCTAATACTAGTTTATAGACATGAAGAGAAAAGTAAAATCCAAGATGGCTGCTGGCGGCCATGTTTTCAGCCGAATGACCCCAAAATGATTGTATCCCATCTACATGTCATCGTTAACATCCATGACAAATTTTATGACGATCAGACTAAAGGTACGACCTGTAGCCTATGCTAAAGAATTTAGTCATACAAAGAGTAAAATCCAAGATGGCTGCTGGCGGCCATGTTTTTTGGCCGAATGACACCAAAATGACTCGTTTCCATCTACATGTCATTATTAACATCTATGACAAATTTTATGACGATCAGTCTAAAGGTACGACCTGTAGCCCATGCTAAAGAATTTAGTCATACAAAGAGTAAAATCCAATATTAACAACCATGACAAATTTCATGATGATCAGACGAACAGTACGACCTGTGGCCCATGCTAATGGATTAAATTTTGAAATCAAAGATGGCCACTGGCGGCCATGTTTTTTGTCCGAATGACCCCAAAATGACTCGTTCCCATTTACATTCCAATTTCAACAGCCATGACAAATTTTATGATGATCAGACTAAATGTACGACCTGTAGCCCGTGCTAAAGGATTTAGTCATACAAAGAGTAAAATCAAAGATGGCTGCTGGCGGCCATGTTTTTCTGCCGAATGACCCCAAAATTACTCGTTCCCATTTACATGTCATTATTAACAAATTTTATGATGATCAGACTAAAGGTACAACCTGTAGCCCGTGCTAAAGGATTTAGTCATACAAAGAGTAAAATCCAAGATGGCTGCTGACGACCATGTTTTTTGGCCGAATGACCCCAAAATTACTCGTTCCCATCTACATGTCATTGTTAACATCCATGACAAATTTTATGATGATCAGACGAACAGTACGACCTGTGGCCCGTGCTAATGATTAAATTTTGAAATCAAAGATGGCCACTGGCGGCCATGTTTATTGGCCGAATAACCCCAAAATTACTCGTTCCCATCTACATTCCAATTTCAACAGCCATGACAAATTTATGATGATCAGACTAAAGGTACGGCCTGTAGCCCGTGCTAAAGGATTTAGTCATACAAAGAGTAAAATCCAAGATGGCTGCTGGCGGCCATGTTTTTTGGCCGATTGACCCCAAAATGACTCGTTCCCATCTACTTGTCATTATTAACATTCTTGACAAATTTTATGATGATCAGACTAAAAGTACGACCTGTAGCCCGTGCTAAAGGATTTAGTCATACAAAGAGTAAAATCCAAGATGGCTGCTGGCGGCCATGTTTTTTGGCCGAATGACCCCAAAATTACTCGTTCCCATCTACATGTCAATATTAACATCCATGACAAATTTCATGACGATCAGACAAACAGTTCGCCCTGTAGCCCGTGCTAATGGATTGAATTTTGAAATG